>CM076572.1:705015887-705471959 GCA_034641835.2 Pinus albicaulis | reverse complement strand
TGGAATATTAATTTTTTCTTATTTCAACTAGGAGGAGAATAAATGGGTAAGGAGGCCCATGAATAATGATAATATCAATAAAATCCCTCATAGTATGAATGGGGATCATCATTGGAGCTATTTTTCTCACCCTCATGTGTGAACAGGGTTATTTGCAAGTGGACAAGGTCAAGTTTGACCAAGTCAACAGTGCTGGGATAAGAGGTGGAGAACACTTAGAGAAACAACGCATTATGAATGGGAAGAGGGTTATTTGGTGGAGGAAACCCTAAGAAGAGTGGGATCGATGGAGAGGGGCTTTCACTTGTTTAAAAGGAGGGCAAGGCACCCATTGTTTCTCATGCTTGTATTATTCATCTCATTGTCTATTCAGACAATTGTGCATTCTTTGTTGTTTAGAAAGAGTGGCCGGGAGGAATTCCTGTTTAGGATCCTTTATCCTTCTTGAGAGGCCTCTTGAGGGATTTCACTTATTTTCCTCACATCCAGGCTTGAGGCCAAGCATCCTCCATCAAGACAGTGTTATTTCTATAGCAGAATAATGTTGTGTTGTCGGGTGTTGCAGTGAGGGTTCACAGCACCACCTCCATTAACTATTTTTCAGAGGAGGAGTCTCTCTTCCCTTTGGGAGATCATATTGGAGGAATTCTAGAGCATATTTCAGACTTTGGAATCAAGGCCAACTCATTCCCTAGCCCTACAACGCAGTTACATCTAGTGACTGTGTTATTTTAGAGGATCATTTGGAGTGGGGCTCTTGCAGATTGTTGGAGGGTGAGATCTTTGGTGAAGGGATCAACCTTTCACTTGAAAGATCCATTTGAGGAGGCATATTTAGTTTGGGCATCATCTAAAACCATCTCCATCTAGTCCTATTTTTGATTTGCTGCTACTACCCAACAACTTGGGCATTTTGCAGTTTTTGTATTTTATTGCCAATCCTTCCAGGATTGACATGAGGTAGTCTTTGGGAGCTGATATATTCATTCCAAATGTTGTATTGGGCCATAAATTTGTATATATATATATATATGTGTGTGTGTGTATTTGACATATGTTAGCATGCATTTTCTCTATAAAACTGTGCGTTCATAGCTTGAGCATACATGTGTAGCAGTGGTTTTTTCATGATTCATGTACTTGTTTCTTGAGGCTGAGTATTGCCTATCTTGAGTAACCTTTTTCCTCAAGATCTTGTATTCATTTGTTGCTTCTATTATTTAATGAGATGACTATGGATTTATCTCACATTTCTATGATTTGAGTGTTACTACTGCTCCATGGTTGTGTTTTCTTATTGCTGGAGCTCCAACTTTAGAATATATTGAGATATTCTCATTGTTGTAGCATTTTCTTGATTTGGAATATTACATTGTTGCAGGTGGTGTTTGAAAATAGGGAAGAAATATCTGAGTCTTTGGTAGATAGAGTTTGAGAAATATTTTTTCCTTTCTTGTTCATTTCAATATTCCTCACTCCGTTAAGTGATTTCTTGATTTCAAGTAAACAAAGCGAACATTAAAAATATAGAGAAAAAAGAGACAAATCTGTTGTTTATATCAAACATGCATGAATAGATATGAATCTATTAGAACCTTTATTTCTATTAAATGCTATTAATCACCAATAATATTTATGAATCAAAGCTCTTACATCTTTACACGAAATAGCTATCAATCAATTTAAGACATTGGATCTCGGATTTCAGTTTGATATGACATAAGTCATTTCACATGCTTGAGTAATTAAATGTCATTCATTCACATATCGCAACTTATAACTTTTACCATTTACGATGTTACTCATAAGTTATGCGAAATGTGATCTGCGCAAATACCATATCGCAAATTTTACGTGGTAAATGAATTTGCTTTTGGTTAAGTTGTGCGACATGTGAAGTGCGCATTCAAGAAGTCAAGCGGTTGCGCTTTATGGGACTTTAGAGATTTATGTTTATTTATTTGTTGGCTCATCAGGTCCATGTAATCACAACTTATACTGAATTTCTTTGTAAGTTAGATCGTTTAAATGAGGTGCGATGCGATAAAAAAATTATAACGGTGATTGAAGCATTTGCAAGTTTTAAAATATAACTTTGGAAAAGGCTTAGCGCATTTCACATCCCACGTGACTTAATTGATTTCAAGTCTTTTTTGCTGTAAGTTATGCGGTTTGCGATGCACACTAAGGAATAAAGTGAAAAATCTCAAAGAAAACTTTATTTCCTAAAGTTTTTTTTTTTAAGTTAAAAATAAATTTCCTATTTATTTATAAAGGGTCCCCATTTATTAAAATAAATGGGGGGTGTTGTATAGCACAACAATTGGCGATTCTCTTGGGAGAACCAACTATCTCTGAATAACTTTTTGAAATTTCTAAAACTTTTTTGAAATAAAAATAGTTGCAGGAATGAGTTTCAAACAAATAATATCTTACTAAGCAATGAAATTTCTCTTAATTACGATTCATAAGAATCCCTCTTTTAAAGATAGAAGTATAAGAATCTATATCAGCCTTTACTCAGTTTGAAAATATAAAGTAGGTGGCTCTTACATATCAGCTTTATAAATATTTACTCTTTTATCAAAGGTAGAGCCTCTGTTCCAAGAATAAATTTAAGCTCTTGGCAGGGTTACCTTTTACCCAGTAATGATTCATTGTCCCATCCAATGTTTCTTATAATTTCCAAAAAAATTCTAACTTTATACAATTGATCTTCTTTTTAGAAAATTTTCTTTTTTGAATCATATTTTTATTTACTTAAAAGTCATTGTCTTGGCTTGGTAAAAAGATAATGTCAATTTCATTCAATGGTTGTAATTAAAATGATCAAGCTGGCTCTTGATGAGACCCCTTGTCCTCTTGTTATAATATTTTTTTTGAATTTCTTTCAAAAAATAATATGTTTTACCACGTGGGGTGAATCATTGGTCCTTTTGAAGATTCTGGATGTTAATATTGAGCTTTAGGTTGCTTCTCTATAAAAGAGTCTTTACTATGTTAAGGATTCTTTTCTTGACTGATGACAGAATAATCATGCTATATAAGGATGAGAGTTCATCAGAGAATAAATAACTTCAGTGAAATTGCATCTTTCAGTGAAAAATAAAAACTATTTGTCTTTCAAATATTTCAATTGTTTCCTTAACACTTCTTATTTCTATAAGCGATAAATAAAAGGGATCATTTTGAGATTTTATTTTGAAAAGCCAAAAATTTATACTAAGAAACTTTTATTTTCCTAAGGAAAAGAAAAAAGACACTACTATATAAGGAATAGAAGGGGTTACCTCCTATGAAAAGTATTTTTTTCAAAATCTGCCCAGTAATAGGCAAAGAATCTCTTTTGCCTCATAGATCTTGCAACAAGAATGTTGATAGGCCTATTTCTTCAATTATTTGAAATGGACCTAGCCAGATTTTTTGAAACTTCATGTGTTTACCTTTTTTCTCATGCGCTTTGTTCCATCTCAATACCAGATCACTAATTTGAAAATTTGTTGGAGTAACAAAAGTTGAATCAAATGAGGCTTTCACTATCTTTTGTTGATGTGCATGAGTATGTTTAGCTTTTTCTCTTTCTTCTTCTAACTTAAGAATTTGACATTGTCTAAGTCGTAAAGAAGAAGAAGGAGATTCATCAATAAATTGTACTAAGCAAAGAGAGGGAATAAATACATTGGTAGGAATTAAAGCTTCTTTTCCATAGACAAGATTGAATGGAGAAGTGTCAATAGAAGCTTTCTGAGTTATTCGGTCTACCCAAAGAGAAAAGATTAATGAATTATGCCAATTTCCTTGGTTTTGATCAACAATTATTTTGATTATTCTAATCAAGTTTTTGTTCATGGATTCTTCTAAACCATTTCCTTGTGGGTAATAATTCATAGAATACTTAAGTTTAAAACCTCTTTTGATTGCAAATTCCATCATAGCAGTTCCTAAGAAGTAAGATGCATTATCATACATTAAAGAAGTAGGTAAGTTAAACCTAGTTATGATATATTGGTTGATGAAATCAATGATATTCTCAGAGTTGGCTACCTTTAATGGAATTTCTTCCACCCATTTAGTAAATTAATATGTAGTTGTGAGAATATATCTATGTCGTTTGGAAGAATTAGGAAAAATCTCACTGATTATATCTAATCCCGTTTGATATTGACTGGCTGTAATGGGAAGGTTGGTTTCCTTTGTCTTCCAGATGCACTTTGACACACTTGCATTTTCTTTCATATTCATGAGAATCTTTGAAAAGTGTAAGCCAATAGTAACCTGCATGCAGGATTTTGTGTGCTGTCGTATTTCCTCCAAAATGTCCTCCATCTGGTCCATCATGGACTTTGTATAAGAGTTTCTCTGCTTCATATTTTTCTAAGCATATTAGTAGCATAGAATCAAAATTTCTTTTAAACAATACATCATTGATTAATTCATATTACTTAGACTTTAATCTCAAAGCCCATTTCGTTTTGTAACTGAGTTGGGTCAGAGCATATCCATTCTTCAAATAAAATATGAGATCCGCGTATTGATATTGTGCATTGTTGAGGCTTACCTATGATATTTTAATATTGTTACCTAAATATTCTTCTGATGATATATGGGATGATCCTATAAGAATTCTTCAAAAACCTTGACCTCTAACAATTTTAGAGGGTCTAATTTCTACATCATATTCTTGTAAAGCGGTAACCGAGTTAGCCCTTTTCTCTCCTAATTCTCTTTGCATTAACATTTTTCTCACTGCAGAGAATGGGAATATGATTTTGGTGTGAGTTTTTATGAGAAATGTCCTAAAATTATTTATAGCCTGAAAGACAAAAAATTCTTGATTTTTGGCAGCTGAATAATTTAGTTCTACACCTTGTAAATTGGAATTGAGAAATGATATTGGTGCTTCAATTTGTTGGTCATTAAGCTATGTTAAAACAACAGGGTATGATGTTTCTAGTGAAATAGTATATAAAGTAAAAGGAATAAGAAAATTGGGGGTATTCAGGTGTTGTAACTCCTAGAGATAGCCCTGAGTTGTTAAAGACCAATGCCTAGGACATCTTAAGTCAAGAGGATTCAAAAGAGTTTTTACAAGCAGATAGAATGGTAACTCTTGTTATGTAATGATGATTGGAATTTTTTGGTATGGGACCAAGACATTAGAGACCGAGTATTGACCAAAGTGACATCTAGTTGTGAAGGATAAGGGTCTATAGGCATGAATCAGAGGCAGACATGAAAGCTAACTGCTGTGAGGTGGGCCAAACATAAAACCAGTAAACAGTTATCGGAGTAAATGAGTATGAAAAACTATGAAATAACATGAAGGAAATATCAGAGCAAGGTGGGCTTATACTAACATAAGAATCCACCCCTCACTAATACAAGAAGAACTATGGCATGTAAATAAAACTTGGAACAGAAATCGTGCCTCGAGCCATATTTAAAATGTTACAAATAAGCATATATGAGTATAATTCAAGATAAATTCACATCTAACCAATTTTAACACTCACATTCTGAAAGCTATGATAATAGGAAAATGACAGAAAACACTGTGAATACTTATATTTAAACAATGCTGAGAAAATACATACCGTTACTCATCTCATTTGGAATCCATTACACAACAGAAAAAAACTTCATTCCTTTCCCCAAAGGGGTCTTCTGGCATACACTATAAGAGGATTTTAAAACTTTACAAAAGAGAAAATTCACAATTCGCAAGTTTTTCTCTGAAAAATATGGAACCCTTTCTTAGTTTCTGATTACATCTTTTATAGCTTTCCAACTGAGCTGTTGTGAAAATATATTTTCCAGACAAAATATTCCCCTGAAGATGTTTTTATGTTTGGGGTCTCAATCAAAAACCAAAAATGATGATGAGGAGAATGGCCTCTCATCACCTACATCATGGCCTAACGAATATGCTAACTGAAAGCATAACAGTAAATGAAAAATAAAAGCGCATAGGGTGTAATAGAGATTTCACCCGATTTTACAATACATAGAAAAGAAAATAAAAATTAAATAGGCCACCTGGGCCAGAACGTGAGTTTCATTTTTTTGAGCGAAGAGGAGTGCCAGATGGTTGCTGATTGGGACATGCTAATGATGAGTATGGACTAGTTTTGCGATTGAGAGGAGGTAGTGACTAGTGAGAAGATACTGATACCGGAGTGTTGGCATATTCTTTGCATTTTTTCCATGCACTCTCCCTTGGGGGCGGCATGGTGAAAAAATTCTCGACTAAAGCTTGGATATCTATAAGCTCTGTGTAATCTAATATGATGGCTAAACACTATTTGATTTGGCAGAGGAGAGATAATTCCTTACTTAGAGCGGCTATTATTGTTTCTGCCTTTAGACGAACAATTTTTTCCAAAGGTAAATCAACCTGATTCATGATGTCTGTCAAATTCTGTTCATAGACCGTTAGCCCCAAAAATGCAGCTATTTTAGGATCCCAGCATGATGGGAGGCCTCCCTCCACCATTTTATCCCACTCTCAATCGAACTATTCAAATCCCTTTGCAACCTACTCTAAACAAATCAATAACTTCATGCGTGCAGTCTCCTTTTTTATCACTCTTTTGACTTCCATCACTCCTCTGAAATGGTCTGTGATCCCTTAGGTGAGTAACTCCTCAGGGTCCAACTCATTCAGGTACTTGATGTACCTCCTAGCCATTGTCACCTTTGCCTCTGCTTCCTCGCGCCCTTCTTGCAACTTTATTCTGAATAAGCGGACTACGATTTTCTTGTCATCCATCAGAGGGAGGTATTTCCAATGCTTTATGACCTCTGATATTATGTTCGTCCAGATTAGGCACCTGGCTTCTAGAAGTGTCACATTACCCTTCATCAAAGTAGTTAAATTTTTTTTTTGTCTTATATTGTACCTGTTTCTCTCTTTTCAATTTATCGACTTCAGTCTGGAGGCCGCTACTACCTTTTGATATGTCTCCAGTGTAGCTTCCATCGCTTGTAATCTTTGGCGAGTAGTTTGTGCTTCATTCTCTAAAACTTTTAAATTGGACAAGGCCTTGGTCAGCTGCTCTGGGGTAGTTCCAAGATTTTCAGAAGTCGGATCCACGCATACATGTTGGTCCCATTTTCCCTGTAAATCAGATAATCTCTACTTTAGGTCTACAATATCCACGGTCATTTGGGTGTTTCCTTCTTGTTCCTTAGCCAGTGAATCAGCGAGAGCTAATTTCTCTTTCTCTACCTGAACCAATTCGCCCATTTTTACATGCTCTCCACAGGGTATATTTAGCCTCTTTTTTAGTTCTCATTTTTCCACTTCTAGATCAGTGATGAGTTTCTGCCGAACTGAATCTTTATCAACCCATTTTTCCTTTATTGTCTTCCTAAGGGTCTCTAATCTATTTTTGATTGCCATTGCACTAGCTCTCTCTCTCTCTCTCTCTCTTCTGATTTTCCAATACTGAGGCATAATTGTCTTCAAGTTTCCTCAGAGAGAGTGCGATCTTCACCACCTCATCTCGCAACATATCTATGACACACTGGTGCAAGCCCAACTTGTCTATTAGAGGGATATTGGCCAGGTTCAGAGCGAGCTCTAGGGCTCGGTAACTAGTTCCATCAGCTGAAGGCTGCAGTGCCACCTCTGTAATTGCAATTATGAGCTGCTCTTTTTCCATATCTAACTCAGTGGTAAGTCAGGTATGGTATTTGTCCACAAATATGACCAATTTATTCCTCGGCCTTTCTCATGTAGTTCTATTTATGGTGCCCATTTTTTCCCTTACCTCTACTTTGTTAACTGAAACTGCCTGTGAAAGCCCTGAAGGTTCTGACGAAGAGGCACTGTCAAAAGTAATCATGAAACCAGCTTATTTTTTGTCAGGTAACCCGTATCGGGTAAACTCTTCCTGTGATGGCTCTTCCCATACAGTCTCTGGTCCTTTCGTTCTATTTTTCTCAGAGGGATGGGATCCCTCGTCTATTCTCATGCCCACTTGACCTCCTGAAGCACCTGCCTCATCTGGTTGTCCCTTCCTTTCTATCTCTGTGGAAGCAGTGTCAGCCCTCCCTTCTGCGGCTGAAGACTTGACCTCCATCTATGAACCCAAATACCATGTATCAAGGTTATCTCTCCACTCAATGAAAGGCCTAGTATCATGTACATAGGCAGACGACTTTATTTTCATTTTTCTATTGGAAAGGATCCCTTTCGGGTCATAAGGCCAAACTTTTCCTTGTAGCAGGTCCATCCCTTGAAGCAAAATTTCCACTTTGGAGAGGGCGTGCCTCGAATTTATGGTGAAAGGGCCAAAAAAGGTTGGGAGCTTGAGAATATATCCTTTCTTCGCAGGCACGAAGTAAATCTGGTCGGCCTTCAGGGTTTGACGGATGAAATCAAGAGAAAAAATTCGCATAGCTGGAAACACCTGCAAATGGTAAGGGGGAATTTACGCGCCATAGACTCTGATTTCAGTGTAATCATCATACAGGTACTAGTCCCCTATGTTATCTTCCTCATCGAACTGCAGCCAGTACTTCTACTTAGGAAATATTATGGGTGGAGGGTTGTCATGTATTATGGTATAGGCTATGGACATGAATTCATTTAAGAATCTCGTATACACCATCCCGTTAGGCTGTTGACGAACTGAGATGTTCCACTCAAAGACGGTTCTTGGCTGGGCATTTATCCTCGAAATTTTCTCGAGGCCTAAACTCTCAAACTTGTCAGCATGTTCAAATAAGAATAGATAAAATACTAACGAAAAAAAATGGAAAGATAGAGTGGAAGGTAGCTCTTGAAACTGAGTTTGAATAACTGAAGCTAGGAAGGTGGGGATATCCAAAAGCATACCCTTTTGAGTCATGAGCCACAGAAGACCTATACATTCTTTTGACACTCACTCAACCTCCTTAAGACATAATAACCCTAAAATTAAAGAAAGGATCGGTTGAAAATTGTCTCTGAAAGTGGACAAGGGAACCACATCCAAGGGAAAGAGATTTGTGAGACGAGAGTCTGAAAAAAGGCTGAGGAATTCACTTTGTTTCTTCCAGGGAAACTTTGAGAACTGACAGGAGAGGGATAACTCAGTGAACTTGACATAACTTTGACTATGAGTGAAATGAAGGGCTTTCTTTATGAGGTCGAGGGATATGCAGAAAATCTTATTACCCTGAGCAAATAGGAATAAGTCCCTACACTCATCATAAGCTTCACTGAGCCAACTAATAAACTCTGGAACTGGGAATGTGGTCGGAGCAATCTGGTAGTATAGACCTGACTCAATAACTCTGAACTTGTCTTGGCCCTTCAAATGACGTTCAAAAAATTTGGGTCTAACAAGGGATACGCTGAAGGGGTAGAATGGGTTGTGGATTCACGCGTGGGCGTCAATAAGGGGTTTAGGTCCAAGGACAACCCTGACCTCATGGGCTTGTGGGGTTTCAGGCTCCGAATTTCTGGACTTTTCTTTCCCTGTGACCATTTGAAAAGTAAAATAGAAGGAAAACAGTGAAGTAGAGGAATGACTAAATACCTGCGAACAGTGAGAAATCCCGAGGGGAAAGCGACGCGGGGATTGAAAGGAATAAGAAAATTGGGGGTAGTCAGGAATGGAGCATTGATAATGGATTGTTTAATCAAATAAAATGTTTCTCTTTTATTATGTCCACATTTAAAGACTGATTTTTTCTTAATCATGTTCTATAATGGTAACACTATTTGTGAAAAGTCAGGGACAAACCTTTTAACAAAATTAATTTTCCCAAGAAATGACTGCATAGCTTTCTTGTTATCATAAAAAGGAATTCTTTTAATTTCTTCAATTCTTTTAGGATAAATATACATACCTCTTTTTGACACAATGAATCCTAAATGTTTTCCTTCATCTAATGCAAAAAATGATTTCTTTGGGCTTAATGAGATGCCATACCTTTTACAGTGCTCAAAGACTTGCTTTAGGTCCTTCACATGATTGGTTACTTGTTTAGAAAAGACTGTAATGTCATCTAAATAAATAACCATTGATTTATTTATGAACCCCTTAAAAGCTGTGTCCATAACTCTCTAAAAAGTTTCACCTACATTAATTAATCCAAATGGCATCTTTTGATAGGCGTAAGTTCCCCAGTTAGTCCTGAATGTTGTCTTTAGTATATCATCTCGATGTACAAGAATTTGGTTATATCCCGACAATCCATATAGAAAGGACATAAGTTTAGAACTAGCTACTGTCTGCAGTACTTGATCCATGGTTGGTAATGGAAAGTTGTTCTTTTGACATGCTTTGTTTAAATTCCTAAAATCAATAAAAATTATAATATTTCCATTCTTCTTCCTGACATGTACCAAATTTGATACCCATTTAGAATGCCTGACTGGAAAGATGATGTTTTCCTTGAGGAAAAATTGTTCAATTCTATTTTGATTTGATTTTCCAGATTTGGATGAATCCTCCTCAATTTCTGTTGTATAGGTTTTTCTTCTGAGATCATAAGGATTGTATGTTGAATTATACAAGTGTCATATGTTTTAAGATCAGTATAATCCAAAGAAAAGACACTTTTGTACATTCTAAATAATCTGATAAATGATAATATTTCTTCAGAAGACAGACCAAGACCTAGATTGACATTTTGAGGTTTTTCGTTAGTTCCTAGATTTACTAACTCAAATATTAAGGTAGAGCTTTGTGTTTTTGAGTTAGTAACTCTTTTAAATCTATTTTTCAGATCATATAGGTCTTCTAACTTGGAAACAAACTTAGGAATAGGATTTTTGTCTTGTTCTTTCTTAACCTGAATGTCATGTTCATTTTCATCCAAAATTTGACTATCATAAGATCCTTTAGATGTTAAGAAATATATGATATCTAAATCATAATTGAATACTTTCCAATTGGTAATATTATCAAGAACAAATGGTCTAAAAATTAATTCAATGGAAAATCCATCAGGACTAAACTCTTGTGATGGAATTAACATTGATGCTAGATTAGCCAGTAGATCTGAACTAACATTCTGCATCCTAGGTACAGAAGAAATATTAAAGGCTAAGAAATTAATGGTTAATTCTCAGATTAATGATTGATAATGCTTTAAATGTCCAAAATTACAATGAATGGTATCTCTTAACTTTCTAACAATGATTACTGAATCTCCTACGACTTTCATAAATTTGATATTAAGATCAATGGCTTTGTACAAACCTTGGATTAATGCTTCGTATTCAACTATATTGTTTGTACAATTGAATTCTAGTATGCAGGCTAACATGGTTTTTTCTCCTTCTGGGTTTATTAAAATACAACCTACGCCTGCACCATCTTTAGATTTAGAACTGTTGAAATAAAGAATTGAAAATAAAGAATTAACTACTGTTTTATCTAAAAAAATTATACACTTGGGACTATCTGTCTAAGAAAAATTCTCAATCTTAGAAACAACTGCATTATCAAAGAAAGGAGATGGTTGAACATTGAAATTTCACAAAAATGATTCTGCTGAGTAGTTTCCAATAATTTTATTATTGAATGCTACTAGTTCATTTACTCCTTCAATATCGGTGACTGTATGCTTCATGAAATTTTCACGGTCTACTCGAATTTTTTTTTGGCTTTCTATTATATGGTAGCCACATATGTGACCAGTCTGTTGCAAAATATCCATGAAGTTTTTCAGACTAGTGTCAGCTTAAAACTAAGTCGTAAAACTCAGGAATATCAACCACCAGTGTATTAATTATTTTATTACCCTTGGGATTTGACGACAATCTGATGGAAATAGAATTTATTTCTCCTACCACATCTACTCTGGTTCTATCAAGTTGTACTATATGAACAGGGGAACTCTAAGGAGTTATGTTCAACTTAGCACAGACTAATTCTGGCATTATATTAGAGGAAGGCTCCAAGTCTATTAAACAATTATGAATGTTTTTATTATAGATCTCATAGGTTAAGAGAAATGGAGGAGTATGCGAGATGGATCGATCACTTATCATAATCAATTCTGTAGCATATATTTTAGTTGAAGGGGAAGGTGGCTTACCCATTTCATTAGCAGCTTGTACCATTACTGGAGTAGGTAAGGTTGAAGCAAGAACCACATTTAAATATCTAAGTAAGATTTTGTGTTGCTGCTTTAATTTAGTAAGCTCGTGAATTGAAATGTTGGCCCTAGTTTTCTTCATATCTTCAACTACATTATACTCAATAGTGTTTGAGACTACCATTGTCTTAGATGTAGGTGGAGTATCTAAAATAATAGGACTTGTTTGTGTAGCCTTTGAAGTAGAATTTTTGCTTACTGATTTATATTTAGTAAGAGTTGAAATATTTTGCTGTTGATTTGGCTACGTTGCTTCAGTAGAATTTTTGCTCCTTGTACTCATAAGTAAAGCTTCATGTTATTATTCATTTGGTAGGATGAAATCCCCCATTCCATTTAGTTCAACTTCTTCTTCTTCCTCTATTTTCTCTTCCACTGTATCTTGATCAGATTCAACATTAGATATGATATTTGGAGGTTGAGTGTTAGAGGAATGAACTTTCTTGAAGTTTCTGAAAGACTTTTTTGAGTCAGAACTTTCAACGACTTGTTTCTTGATATCAGCCATCTCATTTGTCATAGTCTTCAAAACGTTTTGAATACCTTCTACATCAAAAGGGTCTTTTGGCAGTTTATTTTTAGAATCATCTTTGAAAGATACCTTCTTTGATTTTCTATATTCTTGAGAATTATTTTTCTCAAGAGTTGTTATGTGTTTCTGTACAGGTAGATATTCCTTCATGTTTTCTACAAGTGTCGGCAATTTTTCTCTATCAACAAAAATAACTATATTGGATGGAAGAGAATAAATATACCACTCAATTTGAAATTTTGCACCAGGATCTACTGTAGTAGGAATTTTATTGAGTAATTTATTAAATCTTGAATTGAAATCTTTTATCTTCTCACTTTTTTTAGCTTTTAGATTTGACAAATCATTGATGAGCGTAGCAGTGGTCTTGTCATCCCCAAACTTAGCTATAAATTGTTCTTCGAACATATTCTAGCTAGTTATAGAGTGGGCAGGTAGTGAAAAATATCAGGATCCTACGTATCCTATTAGAGTATATGGAAATAATATTACAACACAATCCTTTTCAACTACTTCCTTTAAATTGATGACTAACAAAAAATTATGAATGTGTTCTTCTTCCAGAAGACCATCATCAGGATTGAATTTAGGTAACCACCTTTCAGGGTATTTTGGAAGAGCATGAAGAGGAGTGAGCATATTTATAGCCCCTGGATTGTTCCATGGATGGCCTACCATTGGATTTTGGGTGGATGATATGGATGGAGTTTGAGTTGAAGAAGAGGCAGGCTGAGTGTTAGGACTAGTTGAAGGGATAGTAGTTTGAGTACTTGAACTAGTCAAAGTAACACTGATTGTTGGAATGCAAGTTGTGGAATTGAGCAGAGGTAATGATGATGAATGGTATAAGATCTCGTCGGTGATTGAATCTGATTGAGTCCTGTTTAGTCTCTTTAGAGTACTATCGATAGGAAATTCAAAAGGAATAATTCTTGTCTTTTGACTTCCTAATCGAGTTAATATTCTTCGAGGTTGTAAAGAAGTGAAATACTGATATCCGATATTTGAGAAGATTTAGGCTTTTCATCAGAAATGGATATTTTCTCTAACTTTTCTATTAAATACTAAACTTCCGGGGAAGCTTGTTGGGAATCAGGGGATAATATGGGTTGAGTATCACAAGGAGACTTAGGAGAAGGACGATCAACTTTAGATTTTAAAGATGAGGACCTAGATAATTTTTTGGAAGTTGATGGGGGTCTAGAGGGAGAGAGACTCTTAAATTGACCTTTATATTGATCATATATTTTTTCCATTCACAAGGCCCTTCTACTAGTGCTAGAATGTTGAGGCCTCAGAATTCTACTACAAAAACATGGGGGAAAACCACCTAGTCTGGACCTTAAAGCAACTCCTTTTCCATTTGGTGTAGTGGCTTTGACTAGGGATAATGGGACCAATTTCCCAATAAGGATGATTTTTAGGGTGTTTTGATTATACAACATGTAAATTGAGAATGCTTTTAATATCATATGCATCTATCTAAACTATATATTCTACTATATACCCGTAGTGTTTCTTCCTTTATGCGATCTAAAGATATATCCTTCAACTATTAGTAATATAGATTATTTAACATTTGAAAGAGATGAAAATTATGTAAGATGATTCTTCTAACAAAGTAGTTTGACTAGAAGAATTGTGAAAAATATATCATATTCATATGTGTGATTATATATTTAATAAGAAATCATAGAAAAATATTAGAACATAAGTGCATGTAACATTCATCTATACTAAACTTTAAAATATATAATGCAATAAAAATATGACTGTCAATCTATAAAGCAAGACTTAATACAAGTGAATAGAAGTACCAAATGTACGAAGTTCTACTCATGTAAATTGAGAGTAATTGATCTTCTCCTCTTCACCTTCAAGAAATTTAAAGAGTACAGTAGTGCAACATCAGTTAAAGAGCTTTAATTGTCGAAAGATAATGTTCCATTAATTCATCAAAGCATTCAAAAACTTACAATAGTGAATTCTTTGCAATTTTTTTTGACAAATTTCTGGACCTTTCTCTAAATGCATGATAGGGGTTTAAATAATAAACTAACTATGTTATAAAATAGATTATTACAAAAATATAGAGGAGGTTTCAAAAAACCATCCTTGTAAGACTAACTTAAACTAAAATATAGGAAAATAAACTAACAATATGATTTATGAATTCCACCCTTTCTTTTGGATTTGGTCACGAAGTTGAAAAATATCTGGCATGGGCTTGAGCTGAGATGAATGCAAAATACTCGATCTAAACTGTCCCTTGAATACTGTGTTTGAGAGTATTGGTTGTGATCTTATTGTTGAATCTGTTAAAGAATGGAGGATCTAGTATTGATGATAAAGTTTGATCATAAAATTCCAATAATTTTCTTGATCAAACTTATTTACCTTTTTAATTGTTTCATCCCGCGTTTCTGCCTTTTGTTTCCGCTATGTTTCTAGCTGTTTGACTTCTGAGAACACTTCAGATGTGTACTCTTTGATAAGTTATGCTTTCACCAGTTGTTCACATACAGATTCAATATAAATTTCCTTTGATAATCTTGATTTTTTTGTTGTTTATTTCTCTTCCTGCTTTATCTGTGCTTCCCAATATTTGAATAAGATCTCCTTGTGGAAATTATCTACCTGGGGTAGCTTAACTTCCTTGCCTGATTCTGATGCTTGCCATTGAATGTGTTCGTTGATTTTATTCTCAAGTTTCTCACATTCAAGTTTCTAGATAACTACCTACTGGATCAATATTTCATTTGAGTCACAATAAGAGTCAATAATAGAAGCTTGTTGGAAAAATAATTCCTGTTGTTGCTTTAACTTATCATTTACATCTAATGCTTCTTTTATGAATTGCTCTAATTGTGGTTGGCTTTGTAACCTGGTCATTGCTGCTTACAGTTGTGCTTTCTTCTCAGTGATTTGTACCTGATGCTGTAAATTAAGCTTTTCAAAATCCTTTTGAAATTGGGTCATATTCGATTTAATTTGCTTGCTGGGGTTAGATTTTTATTCGTCTAATATTCTCTCTAGTTCTTGTATTCTTTCTTCCTTCTGCGTCAGCAACATTTTAACCTCAATAGATTTATCAAAAATGGCAGTAGCATATGCCCCTGCAAACTGTGACAATTTAGTTAAATGTTCAGTAGGATCAACTAAGAGATCCTTCCATAAAACATCAACATATTCATTTGTAAGATCTGAGACTGTTTCATCAATTCTTCTCCTTTTATTTCTCTTGACTACAACCTTATGGCTAGGACTGTAGAAGATATCCAGTGATGGAATTTCCTCAACTTGTAAAATTATTTTTTCTATAGGGTAGGCCGGTATGATATATCAATTATGAGTTTCTGGAACTTGTTGTAGTGGAGCAATAGTTTCCACTAACTTCTGGTAATGTTCAGGTGTCTGAAAACTAGTAACTTGATTAGATTTGGGATTGGTTTTAGGATTTTTTATTGCTTCAGAAAACTCATCCCCTTCACTACTCAAATTCTTTGGTTGGGACTTTTCTGACTGAACAAGTGTATAACAACTGTGTTGAATTTCTTGAGAAGTGGACTCTGTTCCATTACTTTCTCTTTCCTCCTGCATATTTATCTCTTGGTTTACTTGATCAATTATATTTTTTGGGCTTTCCTTTCTAGATTCAGATTAATTTTCAAAATGATCCAAATTGTGAGATTGATGCTCTGATTGTCTCAACTCATCCTTAAACATGTATTTTTCTTCGTTATCCAAGCTAATACTTGGAGTAGGTCTGTTGACATCTTCAATAGTTAACAAGTCAAGAGGAATTATCTCCAGTTTCTTATTTATGTATGTTTAGAAGGCTTCCAAATCATCTTGGTTGAGTTGACTGGATGAAAAATTTTCCATGCCTTGAAAGAGATCATCAAATCTGTCTATTTCCTTTACAAAAGGCTTCATTTTGAGCTCTATGATGTAATTTTTAATTACATCATTTGGATCATATGGCCTCTTTAGCATTACTTCAAAATTCAATAGATAAATCTTTGAAACTTCCTTGTAGGTATGGCCAATATCAAAAAGTTCAAAAGTATTGCACTGTAAAGGAAAATTATGTCAAACGACCTTCTTAGCATCTTTCAGCTATTTAGAAATACCATTAACAAGATGTTAGGATATCTCTCTTGCAAGCAACTTATCAGGAACATAATATGGTAGGACATGGGGAGAAGCATAACTCCCAAACACTCTAACAATTGTAAAACTCTCCTCTACGAACCATCTAGCCACAGAAATAATATCTGTGCTAGCTTCTTTGGAAACCCTAGGGGGCTTTCTCAATGAATATCACCTAGTGCATAGGTAAGATGAATCCATGGAAAATTTTATAAAAATGTAGATGGAAATATGAATCCCAAAGGGCTCTGTGATAAATGTAGATTGGGGTAGGGTCTTGGGTAGTCCATTTCCATCCCATGGTGGGAAAACTAGAAGAAAATCAAATTATGTCCATGACATGGGCACTCATATAAAAGGGCGGTATTTCTCTAGATGAAACACTCATTTTATTTCTATACTCCATGATGTGTTTGGATAAATTATCAGATAGGATATTTTCCCAATTCATAACTAAGGAATTGACGATTGCATCAATTAATGGGACCCAATCTACTGAAAACCTAGTGGCATCAGGTTTTTCATATAATATACACAACATACCGGCAGCATACCAATAAGGGTAAGGAATTTGGACAATTGGATACGTATCGAGTTTATCTCATTTAAGATTTTCCTGGTCTTCTTTCCATTCCTTTACGACTTTCATCAGATTTGGATGTCTTGTTCTAAAGCTTTGAAGAAAAGCGTTGTCATATTTCTGTTGCGGGGAGGGTAGATGGTACATTACTTGTAAATATTCTGCTATGAATGACCCAATATTCTCACCTTTTGAATATTTTAATGTTCTATATTCTATGTTTAAGTGCTCAATTACCCACTTAACCATGTCAATATAAGGGAGAATTTTTGGCCTTGTGGCTACCTTTTGGACGAATGAACATGCAGCGTCAAAGTAAGTCGCGTCTGAAGTAACTGACGTGCCTGTTGTAGCGACTTTGGTTATTACCCTTGGATTTTCATCCTCGAAAATCTTATACATTGCCTCCCATGATGAACTGCCACATTCCTTGTCGCAGGCGGTGTCTGAAAACAGGGGAGACATATCTAAGTCTTCGATAGACGGCGTTTGAGCTATCTCTTTACCTTTCTTGTTCATTTAAATCTTCCTCACTCTGTTAAGTGGTTTCTTGATTTCAAGTAAACCGAGTGAACATTAAAACTATAGAGAACAGAGAGAAAAATTCGTTGTTTGTATCAAACATGCACGAATAGATATGAATCTATTAGAACCTTTATTTTTATTAAAGGCTATTAATCACCAATAAACGTTATAAATCAAATCTCTTGCACCTTTACAAGAAATAACTATCAATCAATTTAAGACGTTGGATCTTGGATTTCAGTTTGATATGACATAAGTCATTTCACATGCTTGAGCAATTAAATTCCATTCATTCACATATCACAAATTATAACTTTTACCGTTTACGATGTTACTCATAAATTATGTGAAATGCAATATGCACAAATCGCACATCGCAACTTTTATGCGGTAAATGAATTTGATTTTGGTTAAGTCGTGTGAAATGTGAAGTGTGCATTCAAGAAGTCAAGCGGCTGCACTTTATGGGACTTTAGAGCTTTATGTTTATTTCTTTGTTGGCACATCGGGTCTGCGTAATTGAAACTTATACCGAATTGATTTATAAGTTAGATTGTTTAAATGAGGTGAGATGCGATAAACAAATTATAACGGTGATTGAAGTGTTTGCAAGTTGTTAAATATAACTTCGGAAAATTCTTAGCGCATTTCACAACCCGCATGACTTAATGGATTTCAAGTATTTTTGGTTGTAATTTATGCAGTTTGTGATGCGCACTGAGGAATAAAGCAGAAAATCTCAAATAAAACTTTATTTCCTAATTTTTTTGTTTTAAAGATAAAAATAAATTTCTTATTTATTTATAAAGGGTCCCCATTTATTAAAATAAATGGGGGGTGTTGTATAGCACAACATGTACATATATTAAAATTGAATACAGACCATTGTTTGAATCTAATAAAGGAGAAATCAACCCCTCTATTCCGCGAAGTCTGCCATTGAGATATGAAAGTCAATAAAGTGTTGAGGAAATTCACCAACCTTCCACCCCCATCATCACTCCATCCCGTTCTGTCCCTCCACCTCCACCTCCCCCATTCCCCATGGCCCAACCCCCAAAGATTCCTGTGTTCAAGGGGATAGATGCGCCTGAAAAATTATGGTTTGTAGTAGAAGAAATATGGTGTTTTCACAATGTTATAGACAGATAAATGAAGAAAGCGCAGTTGGTTACTGCACTGCAAGATCAAGCATTATCCTGGTATGTGAAGTTTGTTAAAACAAATGTGAAAACTTTATTGGTTGAAAAAAATACCATGATGAATGTTGAATTCAAGAAACTGAAGTCGCACTCTGAGTGTATCACTGAGATAAAAGTGATTAAGAAGCTAACTATTGAGACCATGTGGGAGGTGGATCAAAGATTTAAGACATTTTTGAGACATATTGTCTTTAAGATCCTAGACAAAAATCATAAAGAGTGGTTTATTTCTACGCTGTTGCCACATCTTAGATTTCCATTGTCACAACAGAAGATCGCAATTCAGGCTAAAGCACTGAATATTTCGATGAATCTGGAGGCTTCGCCAGTAGCTGATGCAAGCATATGTGTGCAAAAAATTCAAAATTAGTTGGAAAATTTTCACATGGAGCTTCAGGATCTAAAGAAGTCAAAGGAGGTTTTCCCAGAAATCTGGTGTATCAAGTGCATGGCTAAGGATCGTAACAAGGAGAAATGTCTTGTTTTTAGAGACTATGTGGGTGCTGGGATGCTGAATCCATTAAAAAATGGATCGATTAGAGGGACAAGTGTAGGGCCTAATGTATGGTGTAGTATTTGCGAAGTTGCAGGCCAATGTTCCATCAATTTTTGCCACTTATTACAAAATTTGGTTATACCGTTGAAGCAACTGTTCTGCAACTTCTGTAGTTCAGTTGGGTATGATGAAAATAATTGGAGTTAATATCCAATGCTACAGAATACCCCAGGCGCATATCGAATGCAAGTAGAATTTTGGGAAGCTATGGGTTCACCAACTTCACAAGGAGGTTTTCAATGTCGAGGGCGCGATTGAGGAGGAAGCATTGGTCGAGGGCGAGGACATATTGTTTGTTAAAACTATGGAAAACTTGGAAACTTTGCTTGAGATTTCCAAGATGCTACTGCTGTGTCTTGTAAGTATTTTCAGGAATTTGGTCATGAAATACAAGATTGTCCCATTTTGTTAGCTAAAATGCAAGAGAAGTGCAACTAGCATCCAGTGCAGAAAATACAGATGGTGAAGGCTGAACTATGCCAGAGATATCCAAGTGTTAATATAGTAACACGAAGTTGTATTAATAATGGAGGAAACTACAAATATGGGTAGAGTTTTGTGCTAGAGACATGGGTAAGGAAGGCAGAAGATAATATTGTTGGGTTTGATGTACAACACGAAAAGGAGACATTCATGGCAGCGAAGAAATTGTTTATGAATCCTAGGGCTATGACATTGAATACGCAGAGACAATTGTTCTCGGTAGAAAAGAAGCCTGAAGAGAATGCTGAAGTTAAGGAATTCAATCTGTCGATATGTTGATCCTAGCATCTTTCTGACAAACATGCATGAATTTGTTTAGGGACCAAAGGGTTGTAGAAGGATTACAAGATCTTATTGATAATTACGTTGGAAAAGTAAAGCTATAGGTGGAGCAACACACAGTCAATAAAGTGTACAAAAATAAGAAGAGAACTAGTTGGGAGATGCGATTAACTGAGTAGATTAGAGACTATGAGATGAATCAAGTCATTCTGGATCTAAGATTAGATGCGAATGTTATGCCAAAATAGACATAGGAGAGGATGGGAAAGCCAAAGTTGCAATGGTCACCTATTCAAGTGAGGATGGAAAATCAGCTAAAGATCATTCCTATGGGGCGCTTGCAGGGAATCAACATAGATATTCATGGTGGAAGTGCATTGGTCGACTTTGAGGTTATCAATATTGTTGATGATAGTAATCCTTACCCCGCGCTATTAGGATTTGTTTGGGCGTATGATATGAATGCTATAAAAAATCTGAAGAATCGTCAATTGGTTTTTGAAAAATATGGTACCTGAGTTGTTGTTCCATTAAACTCTTCTAAAGGTACATGCTATACAGATCCTATCCAACACGAGTATGGAGATGTTGTGATTGATCAAATTTATCATCTTATTGCTTAGGACGAAGACTGGATTAATCCCACTGCAAATGGAATAATATGTTGGGAGCACGATAGTTCATGCATGTATGATTGCGATGAAGAGTTGGAGCACTCGAAGAATATATTGCATGAAGTAACCACGAAGCCCTGTAACAAGGTTACAAAATATCTGTGTTGCATCAAATTAGAAGTGCATGAATTGCCCTTTTATGATGGAATGGGATTTTTTTCTTGTTCTTGGAGGAATTTGAGTGGAATGTGCTAGAGGAACAAAGGTATGATGCTTTGCACTTCGCATTAAAGTCCACTCCAACCTGATGGTGGGGCGCACACAGAGAAGGTCTAGTAGGTTAGCCAAAATTCTGAAAATTTGATAAAGTTAAGGTTTGGTCAGGTTGACATAAGAATTACGGAGAAGTATGATGTCCAAAAGGATTCGTGTGAGAAATTAGCTCATAGGACTTCAAATTTGGGACTAGAACATCACCCAGAATGGGTGCACACATTCCTTCATTATTTGGAGACGATACCTAAACAATGGTATCTTAAAACAAAACTGTGCCATGGAACGAAATATTGGGATTAGATGGGAGAAGGGTTATTATTGAAATATATCTTTGTAGATGGATGGGAATGCGTTACTAAGGCTTTTCAATAAGTAAGAATAGGAGTCATATGAATTATTAAAGAACCAAGGATCCTAATACAACCGGATCGGGTTACACAGTGGGAAAAGACTCACAAAGATAACCAACACTTTTTTTGGGAGGGAAATGGTTCCCAAGATTCTGTTGGGTGAAAGGATTAGTGGATATCATGAGGACCAGACACAAACCGCTTGTGTTGGGAAATGGATCCAGTGCAATAGGATACTGTGCAACAGAAAAAATATAGGCGTAGTCAGAGGCTACTACGCCAAGGGAAACAATACTTTGTTGAAGGGTTGATTATCGTGAATTTTGTCCAAAATATGACCGTTGGAACAATTAGAGCTTATTGGACAATGACATGGCCATTAAGAGGAGTGGGAGGAATGCAATTAGTGGGCATATCTAAGCGGATCTAATGCGAATTCAACATTTATGGAGACTATCCAGTGCCAATGATGTGATTGAATTAAAAACCTTGGCACCTATTTAGAGAATTACCAGTCTCCAAGAGGGCCGAGTCTTACAAGAATTGATTGACGAGTTGTGCTGGAAAGAGAAATTATTCCTCACCGAGGAGCTAAATATTAGAGAACATCGAGCTCTTATGGTTATTAAGTATGCATAGCAATAATTATAGAGAAAAAATGTAGAGAAATAGGTCGATATCTAGCAACGTGAGGTCGAGGAAACACACCAACAGAAGTTAGAAGAAGCCATATCAAAGGCATGCAGTGAGCTACCGGAGCTCTAGTTTCAGGCTACCTCTGCACTTGAGGATAAAGTGGCCAATATGGCCACAATTTTCAATTATTTAAAGGCTAAAATCAATGAGGTCTGCATGGATATGGAGATGAAAATAGTCAAGCTGCAGCTGTAATCACAACCTCCCACTTTGCCATATATTAGAGAGAAGCACACATCAAAGCCAAAAGATCCACAGAGCAGATCGAGTCTCACATATAAGAATGTGTGACTATCTTTAGGGAGGCTTTGGATGTATGGTCCTCATTACAGGAGGACCCTCAGGTGTAGAATATCAAAGCCGAAGTCTGTGAGAAGCTTGAACATATGGATCAAATTAAGGTCATTGCGAAGACCTTAGCACCACTTCAACTGATTAAACATCTCAAAGAGGGAAAGTATTTGTAGGATGAAGTTGTTGCATTGTGTCGAAAGGAGGAGCTACTTGTAGCCAGGATAAAGCCATGGTAGGCTGAGGCCAGTCAATTTTCCCAAAACGTAGAGCTGAAGTTGAAAAATCTACGTGAGGCACAGAGAGGATTGGAGCAGAAGGCTGCCAAATCCATCACATAACTGCTACTCGGAGAAATATGGGATTTTGCAAAGAAGTGCGTTGATACAGTTTCTAAATTTAAGGATGCCTTGAGTGGAATCAAATAAAATATAGAGGGCACACCACCGTTGTGACTTGGGACAAGTCACATTTTTGTGTTGCAGGGTTGTTGGAGCCAGGCTCCCCTGCGAAGTAAAGAGTTCGTAGATCAAGGACCGAAGCACACTACCTGAAGTATATTTTTGGTCTTAGGGGCTTTGGGGTGGGTAAAATCCCCTTAATTATGTAACGAGATGGGATTTTTCTGTGGACATTGGACTCTTCCCATGGTTTTGGACCATGGTATTTTAAAAGCTAAATCTATATAAAGATTCTAGATAGAAGTCATAGGTAGGTTATGATTAATGATATTCAATGAATTTGGATGTAAGACTGAGTTAGAGTTTGTGTTTTGGGTTAGAGGAAAAGGATCCTGCAACTATGTGCATGGTGTTGTGTAACCAGCTCCAAAAAGAGAAGAAAAGAGATATAAACGCCTTAGAAATGAGCCACTTCGAGGGGGCAACCTCCAATACATTACATAAATGAACAATTCTTGGATGATACATATGAAAAAAACCTCCTTCTATATATAGGAGTCCATGGGGCCACAATATAATCCTAGTGGGCCACAATGTAATCCTAGCCGACCTAACATTAATAATTTAAGGGCAAAATAATAATAAAATGGGGGTTACAAGGGTACAATAATAACAATAAGGGGGTTACACTAACAACAATAAGGGACTATACTAGTAATATAGGGACCTAACATGCCCCTCTCCTTCAAAAAATTGTTGTCCTCAACACTTGAGTAGCTCTGGGTGCTTCTGTATAAAATTCTCATTCTCCCATGTAGAATCTTCAGTGGGTAAGTTCTTCCACTTGATGAGATACTCTGAAATTGATCAATTCCGTAGTTGTCGAGTTCTTGTTTCCGTGACCGCTTCAGGTTCCAATATGATTTTTCCTTCCTCGTCAAGTTCTGGTAATATTGTTTGAACTGGAAGATTTTCACCAATAGCCTTTTTTAAGCATGAAACATGGAAAATTGGATGTACTCACGAAGAAGCAGGAAGCTCCAATTTGTATGCCATAGTACCAATATTTTGCAACACCTTGTAAGGACCATATTACTTTGGCGATAATTTATTATCCTTCTTTGCTTGCTTGAGGGACATTTGTTTGTATGGTTATAGCCGTAAAAATACCCAATCTCCTACATCAAAACTTCTCTCGCTGCGATGTTGATCTGCCTGTTGTTTCATTCGATTTTGTGCCAAATTCAGGTTATCCTTTAAGAGTTGGAGAACTTCTTGCTGATGCTCGATGTGATCTTCCACTGCTTGAACCTTCGAATTTTCCTTTAAAGATGATGTGATGGATGGTGGATGATATCCATAAAGTGCCATAAATGGGGTCATTTTTGCTGCAGTATGGAAGGAAGTGTTATACCACCATTCAGCAAGAGATAACCACTTGACCCATTGTGTTTGTTTATCAGATACAAAACAACGAAGATATCCTTCCAAACATTTATTTACTATCTCAGTTTGACCATCAGATTGAGGATGATAAGATGAGCTATGAACTAATTGAGTACCCAAACAAGAAAATAACTTCGTCCAAAAATTTCCAGTAAAAATGGGATCTCTGTCGCTCACAATAACCCTTGGGCTTTCATGTAGCTTTTGAATTCTGTCCATAAATGTAGTAGCAACTGTACTTGCTTTAAATGGATGAGATAATGCACAAAAGTGTGCATACTTGGTAAGTCTATCAACTACCGCCATGATGACACTCTTTCCTTCGGACTTAGGTAAACCTGTGATAAAATCCATTGAAATCTCCTCCCAACGTTGACTTGGAATGGATAAAGGTTGTAGAAGTCCTTGGGTCTTAATTGTTTCCACTTTATTCTGCTGGCAAACCAAACATTCCGCCACAAACTTTCGAATATCAGATTTAAGGCCATCCCAAAAAAATTCTTTCTTCACCCTGTGGTAAGTTTTTAAAATCCCGAGTGTCCTCCTAAAGGAGAAGTGTGCAATTCCAGAAGAATCTTTTGTTTTAGTTGGGAATTCTTACAAAGATATAAGCGATCTTTGTACCATAAGGAATCATTTTTCCAACTAAATGTATCAGATGTACTAGGATCTTGCTGCAACTTTTTGAATGAGTGTCCATACATCTTTGTCCTTCTTCCATTCATCTCTTGCTTTGGTTATCCAATCTGGTTGGATAATAGAAATGGCACAAAGAAATGCTTCCACCTCTTCATTCTTTCTTGAGAGTGCATCTGCAACCACATTAAGCTTTCCTTTTTTGTAGATTATTTCAAAGTCATAACCCAACATCTTTGTGACCCATTTTTGCTACTCTTCTGACGATAGTCTTTGTTCCAAAAGTGTTTAAGACTATCATGATCAGTTTTTACCTTGAAGTGTCTTCCCATTAGGTAAGTTCGCCATTTCTTTAGTGCATGCAGTATTGCTAACATTTCTTTCTCATAAATAGGTTTCTGTAAATACTTTCCTTTGATTGGACGACTTTCAAAAGCAATGGGTCTTCCTTCCTGCATTAAAACTGCACCAATTCCATTTTCTGAGGCATCACATTCCACAATAAAGGTTTTTGTGAAGTCTGGCGTAGCTAAGACTGGTGCTAGGCACATTGCCTCTTTAAGATGTTCAAAGGCCTTAGTTGCTTCAGGAATCCATGAAAATGCATCTTTCTTCAATAATGTTGTTAGAGGTGCTGCTATTCTCCCATAATTCTTAACAAACTTGCGATAATACCCTGTTAACCCAAGAAATCCTCGCAACTTCTTTATGGTTGTGGGGACTTTCCATTCCTTAATAGCTTTAATTTTGTTAGGGTCTACTTTAACACCCTCGTGAGATACAATATGACCCAGATATTCCACCTCTTGTACTCCAAAGAAGCATTTGGATGTTTTTGCATATAATTGTTTCTCCTGCAATAGTTTGAGCACCCTGTCAACATGTTCAACATGATCCTTCCAAGACCCGCTGTAGATTAGTATATCATCAAAAAATACTAGCACAAATTTTCTAAGGAAGGGTTTGAAAATGGAATTCATCAACCCTTGAAATGTAGAAGGTGCATTGATAAGGCCAAAAGGCATGATAAAAAATTCATAATGACCCTCATGAGTTCGAAATGCTATTTTTATAATATCTTCAGTCTTCATTCTAATTTGATGATATCCTGAACGAAGATCCAACTTGGTAAAATAAATTGCTCCATGTAATTCATCCAATAATTCGTCAATCACATTAATGGGAAATTTGTCTTTAATGGTGAGCTTATTGAGCTCCCTATAATCCGAACACATTCGCCATGATCCATCCTTCTTGTGTACCAATACTACAGGAGCAGAGAAAGAACTTTGACTAGGTTGAATTATACCCGCCTCTAACATTTCTGCAATCATACGTTCAATTTCGCTCTTTTGGAAGTAAGGATATCTATAGGGCCTGATGTTTGGAGGAACACTTCCTGGAATCAAATGAATAGCATGATCATGATCACGAATAGGTGGGAGTCCTTTGGGAGTTTCAAACACCTTGTAATGATTGTCCAAGACTTGTTGGAGATCTGCAGAAATAGATGATTTTGATGTCGGAACTTCTAGTGAGCATAATTGTGCAATTACGCCTCGTTGTTCTTTATTTAGAAGCTTTTTCATGACATTAGAGCTTATTATCCTTCCCGGCTTCCCTTCAATACCCCGTAATTCAACTTCCTTTCCTTCTGAAAAAAATTTCAAGAAAAGTTCTTGAAAATTAGAAGCTACCGTCCCCAAAGATTGTAACCATTGTACTCCTAGTACAACATCAGCACCTCCCATAGGAATGGAAAGCATTGGACTAGTCAATACATCTTCCCCCATGGTTAGCTTGATATTATGGCATTTTCCAGAGCAATTTATAGTTCCTCCATTTGCAACCATCACTTGACATTCTGGTGCTGGGTATAGGAAACAATTTAATTCCTTGGCTACCTTACAATGAATAAAATTATGGGTGCTACCTGAATCAATCAACACTATTACCTTCTTCTTCTTGATCTGTCCTGCTATCTTGAGATTTTGAGGAGTGGTAATTCCTGCCAGTGCATTACATGATATGGTCGGATTCATTTCTTCCTCTTCTAGGGCCGGTTCCTAGTGTACATCCTCTTCTTGTTCATTTTCTTCTTCTTCTTCACAATCTATGTAAAATAATTTCTTTTCAACACACTTATGACCTTTAGTGTATTTTCTATCACAACTGTAGCAAAGCCCTTTTGCTCTTTTTTCTTCCAATTGTTGTGGTGTCAACCTTGTAGGTTGTGGAAATCGAGGCGTAGCAACACTTCCTTCTTTATAGAATTGAGTGGTAGGCTTCCTTGTCGCCATAATTTTACATTCAACTTTTCTTGCCAACCTGAATGCCTTCTCCAATGAATCAGGTTCCAAAACGCGAACTTCATGTTGGATGTTATCCTTTAAAGTGCCTATGAAGAGATCAATCCTGTGTTCCTCTGGAATATCGGTTACCCTTATATTCAATTTTTGGAAGTCCTCAATGTGCTGCCCCACTAAACCCTTTTGTTTGAGATTTATCAATTGGCTAAAGAAGGTGTTGCTCTTTGTATCCTCATAATGTGCTATCATTTCCTCCATAAAAATTGACCGAGTGACAATTTTTTTACGGGAGCAAAGCCATCGATACCATACAAATGTATTTTGTTCTAAATGTAAAGTTGCAATGCGTACCTTTGTGTGTTTTGCACATTATGGAGATCAAAATATTGCTCCATCTGTAGTATCCATGTTACAGGATCCTTTCCATCAAACTTCCTCATATCCATTTTTGGAATATGGTGGTTCTTCCCGCCAACATTAGAGTTTATCAAATCAGAATTAACATTGATTTTGTTCTCATCATGAAATTCTTCTACTATCTTTTCACCATTAGGAAACCTTTCTTGTATCAACTTTGTCAAACCTTCGATGTCTGTTTTTAGATCATTCTTCATGTTTTCCATCTTAGTTTCCATGCCAGCTTCCATGCCATCCATCTTAACTTCCATGCCATCCACCTTCTCTTCCATGCCTTTCTTTAAAACTTCCATTTCATTTTTTGTTGCTCTTTGCGAGAGTGAAATTTTTTGCACTTGCTCTTGTAATTTTGATAGATCATGTTGCAATTCTTCATCTTCATGAGTCATAGTAGACCCTTCTGAAGGCTTAATGGGTGTTGAATTATTTTTACGAGGCATATTTTAGAACCCAATACTGATATGCCCTTGGAATCAATTCAAATTGATTCTTCAAACAAGACTTATGCAATTCGAAAAAAACAAATACACACCTTTTTCTTGCTTTTGAGGAGCTCGATATTGAAATTGGATTATCTCTGTAATTGAAAATCTTCGATATCTAAAATTCAGCCCTATAGTATCCCTCTAAAGCTTCTTTCAAATGCCAAAGGTCTGACCTGATTTTGATTCTCCAAGACAAATTTGTGTCCAATATCCCACAATGACCTAATTCTAGACTGGTTCAGTAGAGCGAACTTGTACGACTTGCCACGTGTCACTGTTTTGTAATTTGTCTCTGAAATTGATAGCCAAGAAACTACAGGCTGTGCAATTGTGACCACTTTTTACAGCACTCTAATCCAATCCCCAGAGAGAGAGTTATTGAAATTTTCCCACGATCACCTCTTTGAGATGAAATTCAGGAGCCTGAAAAAGCACTACCTTCCACAGATCATATCTCCAAAAATATTGTGAACCAAGCTCTGAAATTTTTATACAAGCTTCCTCAAGATTTTGGCTTCGCACCCTAAAAATTTCAGCTTCTGAAACTTCGTAGACAAAAAGTTATAGCGAAAATTCCACGATGACCTATTTGGAGCAGCGAAACCCTAGAATCCAAAGCTCTAATACCAAATGTTGTGTAACCAGCTCCAAAAAGAGAAGAAAAGAAATATAAACGCCTTAGAAATGAGCCACTTCGAGGGGGAAACCTCCAATACATTACATAAATGAACAATTCTTGGATGATACAAATGAACAAAACCTCCTTCTATATATAGGAGTCCATGGGGCCACAATATAATCCTAGTGGGCCACAATGTAATCCTAGCTGACCTAACATTAATAATTTAAGGGAACAATAATAATAAAATGGGGGTTACAAGGGTACAATAATAACAATAAGGGGGTTACACTAACAACAATAAGGGACTATACTAGTAATATAGGGACCTAACACGTGGAGACCTTAGGAAAGACTACAGTTGTGTGTGTAAGCCCTTGTAGCTGTGTTCGCAGGGTAGGAATTGATTGTATGAGACGGATCTGGATATGAATGAATGAACTGTTGAGAATACCTGAGTTATATTGATGTGTTTTATTTTTACTTACTGTTTATTAATAAATATGTTGAATAATAGTTTTGTCATGTAACTGAATAACAAAGTTCGTTTTATGGTTATTTACTGTGTTTAATCCATGAATAAGTAAGATCACACACTCTTTGAGTAAGTTCAACAATTGTGTTGAAAAACGCTAGTAATAGTGATAGATCTGACCTGAAACATTCTAATAATAAGGAAAATCCCTAAATCCACTATCCTCTATCCCTCTAGATGCATAAACCTGGTTCTAGCATCCCCCTATATTTCCTCGAGTGAGACTTCAGTCTACGCAAGAAGATCATTGCCGAAAGGGATGGTAATAGTGGATTTTTTTGGACTGCATAGTCACTTTGAACCTGGTTCTAGGCCCCATAAATCCAACACTACATCTGGAGCCTAATGTGTCAAAATTTCTCCATGATTGGGTACCTCTGATAGATGGAGCCTCAGAGGGATTTATGTTTGATTGGGCTACTATGCTTTCAAATAACCTAGCTACTCATATTCTAGCATTTAGGAATGGGCACAACATTTCTGAAAACAAAATCCCTCCTTCTTATATGTCTACATATATTATGGATGCTTTGTGTTTCTAAATGGATTTTCCTTCTATGGGCTAGAAATGGACTCTTCAAGATCAAAATCCCATTCATGTTTATTATGATATCTTATGGGAGTCGAAGTATCATCAACATTTTTATCAGATTTTTCAGCGAGTTGTATTTTCAATTTATCAAGTTATTTTTGGTTCAAAATCCCCTTAGATGTTCCCGGAAGCTCAAGATGATCTTAAGCGAGTCATAAGTTGGTTTTTTGAGGAGTATTTTACATATATAAGGTTTTTTGGAATTTTATCTAATACTCATGTGTTTCCATTATAAATTCCTGATAAACTCCTGAGTAGAGAGGTAGCCTATCAAGTTGTTAGACAAGGAATTTCTAAAGTTATGAAAGACTCAAATAAGATAATGTGGCCTAAATTTCTAGCTAAGTTTGGTATATTATATTTGGATAATTATAAGCATGTAGAGATATAAATTTAGGCTATTCAATCCCTTGGCATTCCTACTGTACCTAATAGGCAATATGACCCCATTTTTATGGTTAATAAATTTGCTTCACAAAATATCAGATAGTTTATTCATGAGCCTGAAAAATTGGATGATTTATTTGAGCAGTCTTCCTCTTATTCCCTAGTGTTAAAAAGTGAAAATTAGAAATTGAACCCTGAGGAAAAGACCCAATTTCAGAATAAAGGGCCTCCAGGGTATCCAATATCGCTATGGACTTATTACAGGTACCACAAGAGAAAATTACAAGTGATGAGGTTTAGATTACTAGTTCTTCTCAGTCAACTTATCCTTCCCAATATAAAGGAGTGATGTATTCATATTCTTCTTAGGAATACAATTTAGTGATTGATCCTGTTATCACACATAAAATTTTAATTTCTGATTGATAGGGTCACTCATCTAGGTTTCATTCTGTCTCATAAGATTGGTCCATGGAATTGATGAAAAATTCATGAAATAAGTCATTATCCTAAGTCCAAAACACTTCATTAGTCATGTCATCTTAGTCATTTCTATCAAATACACCTTAGGTTCACATGCATTGGGTTAAAATTATTTTTTAGCCACATGTTTGGGTTTTCACGATTCCACAACAAATTATATGCAAAATAGGTGATTTTCGCTACGAAATCACTTGACAATTTCGTAGCAAATTTGCTAAATTTCTAATTGAATTTGATACAAACTCATGTTTTTTGAAAAAGGTTCATAGATTGATATTTTTCATCATATGAGAGGGTAAGGTCAAGTTTCCATCACATTTTTACCTATTTTAAATCATTATTAAATGTGTGTCATGCATGGTCATCACTTTAACTTTTTATTTTTTCATAATTTAAAATCCATTCATTCGAGCTTAATCAATTACCCTGTCAATACATATTAGCTGCTTCTACCACATTTTACCTTTTATACCTCTATATGTTGTCATAAGTTAGATTCCACCTGTTAGCCATTGATAAATTCTGTTATACCAAAAAGTGGCTAATTTTGTTCTTCAAAAAATCCAAGAGATAATTCCCCTTTGAGAACCTATCATTCTTGAAGTTTTTATGAAGATAACTAATCTTTTAGATAATATTCACTGTTGTTTCCCTTTTAAACCTGAAAATCCTATTGTTTTCCAAAGAGAAGATTGCTCAAAAAACCCATTTTCCCCTTCATTTTACCCCTCCTTTCACTCATAAATTGACCTCCATTTTCATCCCCCTTTTCTTCATAAAAATCCTTCCATAAGCCTCATTTAAACCTTCAAAATCACTTCAAGACCATTTTAAAACCATTCGGTCTCCTACCATTTGGCTTAAAAAATCTTCTTTCCTCTATCGGAACCCTCAAATTGGCCTAAAAACCCTATTTTTTAGCCTAAAAATACTCTTTTCTGCATATATAGAACTTTAGCCCCCGAGGGCTTAACTCCTATAAACCTCCGCTTCATAAAACCATAAGCCCCACAATCGAGTGCTTAAAGGACTTAAAAACCTTTTCATAAACCTTAATTTCCTTTGTATTTCCGAAAAATTAGACTTTCCTTCGTTATTTCATAAAAAATGACGAAGTGATTCAGAACAAATCTTGACCGTTGATCTAAAACGATCAACAGTCACTGGCTAATCGCATCGCAAACTTTCAGTTTACCCTCGTTTCTTTGTTTTTTCCCCTCCTCCGATGCGATCCAGCGATCAATTCCCGACCGTTAATCTGCTTTATCGTGCCCAAATCCGACGGTCCACATCGTTCCCCGTTCAAAACCCGCCCCATGATTAAATCCTGAACGTTGATCTAGTTTTTAGATCGACGGTCCTCGTTCTATCACATCACAAATTTTCTTTTGTCCATTCCTTTTCCCTCCTCCGATTGCGACCCCACAATTTAATCTGAGCCGTTGAAATCCACAAGAACCAACTGCCCAGACTTAATTGCGCCTCGCCATAGCCATCCGAAATTAAACCCGTCGATTCAATATTGGCTGTTGATCTCTCCAAGATCTAATGGCCCACGCTTAATCGCATCGGCGCATTTCATTGTTTCCTTCCCCTTATGTCCGCCGATTTGAGATCTTTCGATCAGATCTGGGCCATCCATTTCATAGATCCTACGGTCCAGATCAAACCCGATTTTCTTTGTTGTTTCACAAAGCCCCACAGTTTAAATTCCTTCAGTGAAGATCCACCATTGATATTTGCAGATCAACGGTCCTTGTTACACCTGATCTCCGCCCGACCCCCGTCTCAAATTTCTCTCATTTCCCCAAGATTAAATCTGAGCCGTTAATCTTTTAGATCCTACGGTCCATATTCGACCTGATAGGCCCAAATCCTTTGGGACCTACCTTCCCTATCAACATATATGGACCGTCCATCCTCGTGATCCAATGGTCGGGATCTAAGCCACCTTGACCCTGCTCACAACTTTCCATTCGTGCATCTTATCCCATCGTGCTCTCACTCCCACCGTTAGATCTCTCCACCCTTCATCCAATGGTTGCTATCCCATATCACGTAGTTTTGCGCCCGAACGTTAATGCCAAAAAATTACATGATATGGGCGGTATTTAAAGGACATGTGTCAAGCGAAGACCCATATCGCATTGTTTTGAAAAAATTCTAAAACCACTTTGGAGTAGTGCGAAACCAGTGGTTTTTTCAGCCGAAACCACCTTTCCCCATCGCATTACATTTTCTCATTTAAAATATCTGTCATTCATTCTTTTCATCCAATGGCCCAGATTGCATCTCATCATTAAGCCATCGCCCTCCATCATTCCTCCAAGAGATTTCATTAAAGAATCTCCACCGTCGATCTCTATTAGTTTATTTTATCCAACGGCCCAAATCTTTCCGCAGCCCCAAATTTAATTTTAAACCCATTTTCACTTCCGCCAAAGGTTTTCTCCCATTTATTTTGAAAATTCCTCCATTCCGCTATAATATCACCCCCCTCTTCATTATAAACTCCCGATTCATCTCGGTCGTTGATCAATTTGATCTAACGACCCCGACTTAATCTAACTCTCATTCACCCAACCGCCTCCCCATTTGACCCCAGCAAGCAATCCTCGCCATTGGTTGATTTCATCCAACGGTCACGATTAGATCTAAGCCTCCAAAGCAGTTTAAACCTATCCCCGCAGGATTTTCTTAACTTTTCAGTGTTTGTGCAGGTTTTAAAGGTTTCTCAATTGTTTTAATGGAAAATCAAGGGTTGGGGATGACGATCCCCCAGGCCATTATCCATGAAGACAAAGAATCCACAGGGTTCAAATTATCATTTTATCGTGCCTCATGAGCACTGATAACACTATAAGCCCTCTGCGCGCCTGCCAAAACAACAAAAACACAGTAAAACTTAATTATACAAAGAGTATTAGTTTCAAAGCATGGAATCACAGCAGAGATGAAGAATTGAAGGTTTTAACACAATTCTGAGGGATTAAGGCGTAAACTCAAATATCAAAGACCTAATCCACTCAGTTGGAGATGGTATGAAGACCCGAAGATGAAGATTAAGCCTAATTAGGCCTAAAACACAGAACAAAGACAGATTAAAGGTGTTTTAGGAAAAACAGAGGAAAACATCAGTCCAAGGACACCTCAGAGCCACATCAAAGGGGCTAATTGAATCCCCCAGCTACCAAAGAGCCACTTGCAGCCTCAAAGAAATCAATGAAGGCCTAATTATTGCCAAAACAGAAGATATTTGCATAAAGACACCTGAACAGTTATTACCAAAGAAAGAACAAATTCTAAAACTGTCAGTAAAGTTATTGTAAAGGATAAATAGGCCTTGAATTCAATCTTTTTACCCATTAAGTCTGAAAAAGAATAAACATAGTAAATGAAATAGAGTTGTAATTCAATGCATTCCTGCCTTATGCCTTGCACGGTTTTCAAGGATAGGAGTTGCATTTAGTGTATAATTTATTGCACTTCAATCCTGAAAAAAAAAAACTCTTCCACCTCCTCATTTCTTCTATAAATACTCCTGAAGAAGATGAGATGTGGGTTGATTTTTAATTAGTTGTAATATTGAAACTCTCTGAAATAATACATAGTCTGTCTGAAGTCGAGGAAGAAATTTAAGTCTTGGAAGCCTGATGATGATGTTGCATGCTTGTTCTTGAGAAGGCTCTATCATTGGATCCATGAGCCTGGCTATTGGTGAAGTATTCTGAACTGTTTAATGTTTTCTCCCATTTTCATTTTGTTTCATAAATTCTTACTACAATAGGATGAAAGTTTTAGGCTAAGAAATGACTCTTAGAAGACCTTAGACCTGTTCATCCTTCACTGTTTTATGTTTTCTTCTGCTAAGGTATTTTAGAGTCTTTAATATCTCTCTTTAGTCCTCATGCTTGTTTATTTCTCTAATAGTTCAAATAGTTGGTTTCAGCATGATTTATGGTTCTCCCTGCTTGTCTGCTGCCACTTGAAAACTGTTTTTGAAGTCTCCCTTTGAAGTACCATTGTTTATAGTTAGCCAAAGAGGTTTGTTCTGATCATGCCCTTTGTCCTTGCTTGAAAAATTGTTTTAAAGGTCTTTATAGTTGTAATCATAGATGTTTTTAGGTGTTCCCTCTTCTATGACTGCAATTATCAGTGAATATTTTATGTTTTCTAAGTCATTTGAAATAAATCTTTGAGTAAATAGGATGTGCTCCCGAATCTTAGATTTTATTTTGAAAGTTGTCTTGAAGTCATTATTTTCTTAAATTTGTGTTTGTAGAATTTATGGTTAGCCCTGTCTATCAAATACCTCTTTATTGTTCAAGTTATGTTTTCAAGTTCCCTTTGTTGAGAATTAAATTTCTCTTTCCAAATCATTGATGTCCATCTCATTCACAAAACCAAAGGATCCTGTGGCCAAGTTAGATTTTCCCTCTGATAACCCGTATCCATTGATGAATTTGTCATAAACCTCTTCTTGACTCCATTGCCCAATGAATATAACATTTCCCCTTTCTATCTATCTCTCCTAGACCTTTCATGTTCTGCTATGTCATTCAACCAAACAAACAAACAAACACTTGCACTTAATAACTAGTCTAAAACCAATACTCAAAGCACACCAAATAAACCTTTGAAAAACAAATAATTTGAGAGATCCCTCTCTGAGAACAGGAGGACTAGATCCTGGAACTCTAAAGATTGGTTCTGATGTTGCCTTATCTTTTGATTTTCCAATATATCAAAACACGGGACCCCAACATAATGGCGATCACGGTGGGATCTTTCTGAGTTAGTGACAATATAAGTACACCTTAGGACTCCAGAAAATCCCTTTGTCTTCGAGAATATCCAGTGATTATCAGCCACCTCATTAGTGGGACCACTGAGCTCATAGTTTCCTAGCAAGCTCTTATAGACTCATTAGTCTTTCAAACAGCCATAGAAACTCAGAAAAACCCAAAAATATTTCAGATTGGCTTCCTAATAATCATGGTGGTGGAACCATTCAATATTTTACCTTCATAAAAGCTAAAAGGTTTCCATCTGGAGACTCCACTAGCCCCAGTAGACCTATTACCCATCTAGCTCTCCATATTTCTTTAAGATTGTGTTAACCAGCCTTGAGGAAGTTTACAAGCCTAATCCTGTACTAGATAAGACGTTGTGAGAGGCAAAATTTTCAAAAACAGTCCCTAAAAAACTTTAGCCTTTCTCATTTTTGAAAAAGAAGTTTGGCTTCACATAAGATCAACACTAGATCCGACCCAGACCCTAATCGTCCTACAATAGTTGACAATCCAGAGAGAATTCTGTGGCAGACTTCTAAATCTAGAAAATCAACTGCTAATGGGAGCCTCTTAAGAACAAAATCTGTCCCTGAAAACCTTGTTGTATTAGAGGATTTACACTTTGACTTACATCACACAAAGAACATCTTTAGAACTAGATCTCAAGGTGATTTAAACCAAACTGATCTTGACATTGCAGATTTGAAACAAAGCTTTAGTAGAGAAGCCTCACCTTCCACTCTTCCCGATTCCCAGCTTCTTCATCACTTTAGCCTTTTTCATAACAAATCTGCTCAAAACTAGTTTGCTAGCCTAAGTGTTTCTTCCACTCCAATCCATACTACCACTGTTCAAAACACTCCATTTCAGCCCACTTTCCCTTTTGTAAATCCACCTCTTGTAAATCCGCCTTTCTTTCCAGCCATGGCAACATGGTATGCCCCATTACTATTACCACAACCTCTGGTTCCCTTACCAAATGATTATCAATCAAAAATTCCCCATTTCACTACTAATGAACCTACTACTGCCCAACAACATATAGACAAAATGAATGATGCATTTGATTACATTGAGATAGAAGATGAGACCATATAGATGAGAATCTTTGCCCAAAGTTTAGGAGGAGAAGTAAAAATATGGTTTAAAAGCCTAGCTCCTAACAACATCAATGATCTCCCTGCTTTGCATCAAACATTCATAAATAGATGGGAAATAAAAAGGAATCCTCTCCAAATCTTAGCAGAGTATAACAGTCTTAAAATAAATCAAGGGGAGAGTGTTCATGATTACTCCACCAGGTTTAATAGTATCTATAATGCTCTTCCACCTCACATGAAACCTCCCCAAGGCATGGCCTTAGTAAGATATCCTGAAGGTTTTGATGCCGAAATGGCCTATCAAATAAGGGAGATAGATTACTTAACTCTAGAAGACATGCAAAAAGGATTTGTGAGTGTAGAAGCAAACATAATTGAGAAAAGAAATAGGTTGAGATCAGAGAAGAGGGTAACTTATAAAGATGACATTGCACCCTCAACCTCATCTTCTGACACCAAAATTGACAACCTAGTGAAAGTAATGGAGAATATGCTTGAAAATATCAACTTGAATGATAGAGTGCCACCAAGAGAACCTCAAAACAACCAAAATAGAAATAGAAATCAGAATTATAGAAGAGAAAACAATCAAGATAGGCAAAAGGAAAGTGACCAACAGATTAGACCTCCCTTCCAACAAAACTATGTAGATCAATATGAAGAAGATAGGGAGATTGAAAGGTTGGGAGAAGGTCATGTAAACTTGATTGGATTAGACAGTGGGGATGATGTTTTCCTCACTGAAGAAAAACAAGGTTTCTTCTCTAATCAAAATACAAACACCTATGAATATTCTAATGATTATAGATTGGGGTTTGAAAATTCAATCATGGAGGTGCACAAACAATATGATATTAGAAGCAAAGGGAACATAGACAATTCAAAAGACAAAAACACCAACACTGCTATTAAGAAAAATGCAGAAAACCAACCTAAGAAAACAACAGACAAACCCAAAATTTTGGCTAAGAAACCAGACTTAAACAAAGAGAAAAATAGCCAGCCAAATGTTGAACAAAGTACCCCTAGCACTTCAGCTAGTGGTCCTAACAAAACTGTCCCAATTACCAGTCCAAACAAAGTTCAGCAAATCAAAATTGCTGAAAGAAACTCAATTGAAAAAACAGATGTAAATATGACCAAATCAATAGTTTCTTTTAGCCTTGAGGGAGAGGTTGCAAAGATAAAAATTACCATCCCTCTAGCTGAACTAGTAACCCAAGAAGTGTACAAAAACCAATTTTTGAAAGCTTTGAACTTAGGAAGTGATACTGACACCTTAAACTTGATAGATGACAAGCTTGAGTTATTGTTTGGTCCAGAATTTGAAGGAAAATACCAAGAAGGGGTTGTCCCTCCCTTCTATGTTAGTTTGAATATACATGAGAAAATCTTACACAATGCCATGTTAGACTCTAGAGCTTCACATAATCTTATTCCCAAAGTAGTAATGGAAAGCTTAGGCTTAGAAATTACTAAACCATACAAGGATTTGTATTCCTTTGATTCAAGCAGAGTCAAATGCTTGGGTTTAATCAAAGATTTATGTGTTAACTTATCTCAAATCCCTGCTAAGAGTCTAGTAATGGACATAGTTGTAGCTGACATTCCCCCAAATTATGGCATGCTTTTATCAAGATCATGGGGAGCCAAACTTCAGGGAAGCCTTCAAATGGACATGTCTTATGCCACCATCCCTGTTTTTAGCCAAAACAGAAGATTATACAGGGAATCCCACATGAAATACATGGTGAGAAACATAGATAAACCAAACAACTCTCCAATCTATTCCATTCAGTCAAGCTTATATTCCTTCATCTTATACAATGAAGATGAAATAACTCAGGAAGAAAAGGAAAAACAAGAGAAAAATAGTTCACTAGAACAATCAAATCTTCCCTCAAATCAAATTCAAAACATTGAAAATCAACAGCAACAAGAGAATGAAAATGAGGCTGATATAATTTGGACAATAAATTTTGATGGATCTTGTAATAAAACAAGTGCAGGAGTAGGTGTATGGATTCAAAATACAAATAAGAGTTTTTCATATAAACTGGATTTCCCATGCACAAACAATATTGTTGAATATGAAGCCCTTCTCTTTTGCTTACAATTGCTTAAACAATTAGAAGCCCAAAGGATATCAATCTTACGAGATTCTGAACTTATCATAAGAAAAATCAAAGGAGAATACTTTGCTAGAAACCCAAGACTTAGAGAGTATCAAAACACTGCCCTAGATTTATTAAAAACCTTTGAAAAATATGAACTCATTTTCATTCCAAGAGCACAAAATCATCTAGCAAATGAACTTTCTTTCAATGCCAGCAACTGCCAAATACCTGAGATAAATGAACAAATTAGTGTAAAGGTGAAACGCAGGCCTATAGTGCCTGATAATGAGGATCACTGGCAAGTGTTTGATTCTGACAAACACATAGATGATTTCTTAAAATCAGAAAATGATTTTTCCATACCAATATTAGAAACCAACCATAAAGAAAACTGTTTGTATATTGAAAAAATCCCAGAATTCGAAATGACATATTCTACTGATATAAATCAATATGAGAATCCTTTTGAAGAAGAATTAATTGACTACGCAGAACAGAAAGACTTGGAAGTCTTACAATGAAAAATTGATACGATTCTAAGAGGACTTACACCTTTAGAACACCTTTTTGACTTTAATGATGTAGCCAAAGAACCAAGAATGGAGCCTGTGGAAACAGATGTAGAAGAACATAACATAGGCAGCCTAGCAGAACCCAAGATGATTAAACTATCAAGCACTCTCACAGCTCACATAAAATTGTAATACATAGAGTTGTTCAAAGAATATAAAGATGTGTTTGCTTGGGAATACAAAGATCTGAAATCTTATGACATTAGCATCATTCAGCACAAAATTCCTCTTAAGGAAAATCAGAAACCTTTCAAACAAAAAATAAGGAGAATAAATCCTATTTTACTACCTTTAGTTAAGAAGGAAATCGAAAAGATGTATGATGCTGGGATTATAGTACCCGTTAGATATTCAGAATGGGTGTCAAACTTAGTTTTTGTTAGGAATAAAACAGGGGAAATTAGGCTCTGTATTGACTTCAAAAATCTAAATAGAGCCTCCCTAAAGGAAAAATACCCCTTGCCCAAGATGGACCATATACTTCAAAGGGTAGTTGGGTCAAAAAGAATATCACTATTGCATGGGTTCTCGGGTTACAACCAGGTGTTAGTGCTCCCAAGTGATCAACTCAAAACTGCTTTTACTACACCTTGAGGCACCTTTATGTATGTCAAGATGCCATTTGGTTTGATGAATGCAGGGGCCACCTTCCAAAGGTCCATGGACATAGCCTTCTCTAAAGATATTGGCTATTTTACAATCATTTACCTTGATGACATAACCCTTTTCTCAAAGATTGATGAAGAACATTTAATTCACTTGAGAAAAGTGTTTGAAAAGTGTAGGAAATTTGGCTTATCTTTGAATCCCAAGAAGACACTCTTTGGTCTCCAAGAAGGTAAACTTCTTGGTCATATAATTTCAGAAGAGGGAATCAAATAGACACTAAAAGGATAGATGGCATATTTCAAATCAGCCATCCAAGAAGCCTCAAAGAATTACAATCTTTCATTGGGAAGATTAATTTTTTGAGAAGGTTTATCCCCAAACTTGCTGAGCTATTAAAAAACATTACAAACATGCTTAAGAAAGAGGTGGGTGTGAAATGGACATTACAAGCTAAAAAATCATTTGAACAAGTTAAATAAGCTCTAACTCAAACACTAGTCTTGATTAGTCCAGATTTCACCAAAGACTTTTATATCTTTTCTTTTGCATCTGAGCATAAAATAGTTGCAGTTTTACTTCAAAATAATGACTTGGGGAAAGAACAACCAATATCCTTCTTTAGTAGGGCCTTAATAGATGCTCCTCTCAAATATAACATCATGGAGAAGCAAGCCTTAGCATTAGTGAAAGCACTAAAAGACTTTCGAGTCTACATTTTACACTCTCACGTAATTTCTTTTGTTCCACATACTGTTGTCAAGGATATTCTAAGTCAAGACCCTCATGGTAAAAGGGGAAAATGGATTGCAACTATTCTTGAATATGAATTAGAAATCAGGCCCACCAAACTAGTTAAAGGGCAAGGATTAGCAAAACTTATGGCTGAGTCTAATTTCCAAGCACTAGATATGAACATCGTAGATGTGTTGAAAGAAATAGAAGAATATGTTGGGGTTCCCATGTTTTGGCAGATTTGGCAATACCAAAAGATGAGACAACATCAAACCACTTTGGGGCCCTAGGATCTATCCCTCCTGGACCCAGAGAGGGATCTCTCCAATAAAACAAAGAATGATTTATCTTTGACAGCTCAGGATGAGATATTAGGCTAGTTATGAAGCACAGGGGGGTTTTAAATGATTTGGTTGGAGGGTTGCTGGGTTGGTTATGAGATCATAGACTGGGAAAGCAATGGGAAGAAAGGAACAAAGTAGCAGGAGGCTTCAGCAAAGAGGATAGGCCAAGACCGTGCCATCCATTGGGCTATGGAGTCATGAAAGGAAATTACATGCATCCACTAGCCAAGGCTTTCAAAGGGCAAGTCATCTAATACTAAAGGATCTTTTAGATAGATGATGGGATGGGACAATGAGGAGGAAAGTGAAAGAAGGAAAGCAACCGAATTTCTGTCTATAGATCAGGTCAGAGGTCATTTAACTCCAGACCTGCTTGCACATACTCTAAGGCAGCTCTCAAAGGGGGACATAGGGGCTGCTTATAGATCAGACCAGAGGTCATTTAACTCCAGATCTTCTTTAGCAACTCCAAGGGAAAACAGAGATAAGATTAACAACAGGGATCTTAGAAAGGCTAGCTGGTCGCGCAAGGATCCTAGTGGACATGGCTAACACTCATCCCCAGTGTTCCCAAACCTTCCAGATTAAACCCAGCAAGAACATCTAAGAACTGATTCAACCAATTCATACATCAGAGAGCAGGCAATAACATCCACTACACTGGTTAAATTGACTGAAAACAATTCTCAGATAGCACACAGAGCAGAAAAATTTAAGGTAGGGAGAGCAGAAAACATAGGGCACCTAACAAGGGTGAATCTTATGTTATACTTCTGTTGCCTACCATATGAACATGAAACAATGTGAAAATGCAATAAACAAAGTAGGAAGAACATCACCAATAGTAATAGACCAGGATCCTGTGAAATGTGCTTTGATTAATTGATGCAAAACTAGTCATGTACAATAAGCTCAATGGCTAATACAGTCCAGACTTCTCCTTCCATCCTATTACATACAACTACTCTGCTACTCCTTCCCAGGACTGTTCTAACAGCCGGAATGAATCCCTCTAACAGTAGATGCCCAGCAAGGCAACAACAACCTTTACAATTCGTTCTCAGGGATTACATATAGGAGAAGGGGAAGAAATAGAGGTATATAGACAATTAATTGATTTCATTAAGACAGAATCGGCGGAAGTTTCCACGCCCACTCTGCTTAATGGCACTGTGCGTACTCTGTAGACTGTTTGGAGGCTCCGTCAGGTCAGATTTTGACCTCTGGTGTTTCGTGAAGTCCTTCGGGTGTCTGGAGCTCTCTGTTGCCATTCTGGAATAAATGAACTGGATGAAAATCTGCAGATCTTCTCCCTACCTCCATTACTACTGTTTGACTGTCTGAAATGAGCTTCAGTCAGTGTATTTAATTGTCTCAGGGCTCGAGGAGGCATGGAGATTGCTATAGCGACGGTGTACCTCTGAAGGAAAATGTCCTACTGTTAGGTAGCGCAGTTATGGCGTTGCTGGTGTGCTCATAATCTTCAAACAGTGCCTTAATCCTTTGAATGCAGGGCTAAACATTGATTATGTTAATAGAAATCATTAACCCCCTTTGAATCCCTCTGCATGGTCTGCTGGCAAGTGTTGAAACGGCCCCTCTGTATTATCTGCACCGTAGAATAAACCTGTTACAAACCGGGCAGTGGCGACGGAGAAATGCTGCAAAGGCGGAGGAATGGTGGCGGAAGAGCGGAGAAACGATGGAAAGTGGTGGCGAGATGATCACATAGTGTAAAGACTCAAATGTTACCACCAGAGCGATTTACAAAGGAAAACATGGAAAAAAAATGGAGCGGAGCATAAATGTGGGACCCGGTCACAGTGGAGGGCGATTTGATCTTGACCGTCGGATCAGCGAGGGGAGTGGATGGCTGCGATGCAATCAGGATGAACACAGGGGTGACACACGACAAACCTCCGATTGCGATTGGAAATGGAGGAGCGATTAAGCGCTGACCGTTGGATCCGTGATCAGATCAACGGCTCGCAATCAATCGGTGGGAGAAAGGGGGGCGCGATGGGCGATGATGCGATTGAGTGACAACCATTGATCTCGGGTCCAGATCAACGGCGGGGATGTAATTGGAGGTTCACAATCGGAGGACAGGAGACAGGACTTGCGATCGGAGGGGAACTTGCGATGGAGCGATGGCCGTCGGATCGGTGGGGAAACGGACGACAGATATTTAATCGGGAGATGGGAGGAAGGACTTGCGATTATGTTCATCGGAGGAATGGAGCGATTGAGCGCTGGCCGTCGGATCGGCGGGACGGATCGACGGTCGGGATATGATCAGAGGATCGCAATCGGAGCGCGATGCGATCAATCGGGGGGTGCACAATACATGTTGCGATTGCGATTGAGCCGGGTCTTGCGATTAGCGCTCCGCCGTTCGATCAAAGCAGATCAACGGTGCAGAACGGAGCGGGGAATTAACGTTATAAACCAATCGCATCGGAGATTATCACCAATGCAAAGGAATTGCACCCGCCCGATGCTCCGATTGCGATAAGTGCCGGGGACTTAAGCACTTGGTCCCAGCGCACGGGCACATGTGGGGAAGTGGTTAGAAAGGGGCCGGCGGAAAGGGGCTAGGCCTTATAGTAAGGTCAGAATATGGGTTTTGGCCCATTAAAATGGATTTTAAGGGTAGGGAAGGGGAATGATAGAGAGGAATAAGGGGGAAAATGGCCATCAAAGGGCAGGGGGAAGAAATTAAAGGGGATTTTGGGGGAATTTGAAGGGTAAGAAGGGAAATAGAAGGGGAAGACAGGGGGATAAAATAGAAGCTTAGTGGGGGAAACGAGAGGGAAAAAGGGGCCTTTGGGCATTCCTTCGGGGAATCGGAGGATTTGATGAAGGATAGGAGTGCATGGGCTTGAGGCTGTGTTTCGGAGAAATAGTGTAAGAAGACTCAGCAATGATTAGGCTTTGCTTGTCAAGAATCATAGGAAATTTATGAGGAATATCTTTGCTCCTTTCATTGAAGAAACATTTCTAAATTCTCCTTGGTATGCTGACATTATTTATGTGCTTTTATATTTAAATGCCCCTCCTTCTTTGTCTAAAACTAAAGCTAGATTTTTGAAATAGAAAGCTTTGAGTTATTGCATCTTAGATGGGGTATTATATTGGAAAAATGCTGTTGGAATTTTTCTTAAATTTTTACTTGAAGATGATGCAGGAAAAATCATGCATGAGTTGCATGAAGGAGAATGTGGAGGACACCTCTACTGGAAGACCAAAAGAAACAAAATTCTTAGATCTGGTCACTATTGGCCCACCCTTTTCCCAGAAACTCAAAAGTTAGTCATGTCTTGCCATAAGTGTCAAATTTTTGATGGAAAAAGAAAACTCCTTCCCTTACCTTTGCATCCTATCAGCAACACCACCATGTGTCAATAAGCATCTTACTATTCAAATTGGTTTCTTTGCAAGTGTCACTTTTTCAAGGAAGGAAGTGTGGTTATAAAGGAAGATGGCCATGAAGAAGAAAACAAAAAAAGGAGGCCACTGTGTGAGCTATAAACCCATGGAACTCAAGCTACTCATGGGAGACCCTAGTGTTGCAGAGGATCTCATCAAAGATGGTTGCATGAGTTTTTACAAGAAGATACGAAGGGATTTCTCTGTTTTTTTACTATTTGAGCAGTCGACTTCAAGATCCGGTTATGGGTAAACAGAGGAGAATTATTAACAACTGAGAGAGGTTATTGTCAAGAAAAGATCAAAGAACATTAACCTCTTTCAATTTTCTCACAGGTGCTAGAAATTGGGATATTCGAAGACGTATTTGGGCTCTATTTTCATAATGTGTTTTTTCCCTTTTTAGACATGTTTTTCAAATATAGATTCTAGACACCTGGAGATGCTTTTAAAAAAAACAACAGAGGTTTTTCTTCAACAAGAACTGATTTAAAAACACCTCGTCCCATTTTTCAAAATATATCAAGGATTAGAAGATATCAGCTCATTTCAGAGCCCTATTTTTCCAAAAAAATAACAAAATTCTGAGTTTTTTGCCAATTATGAAATTTCGTAGCGAACTCCAGGCTTGAAGGCCAGATTTCGCTATGAAATCCCTATAGGTTAATTTTTGCAAAAATCATAGTTTGGGTAGAAATTAAAAAGGGATAAAATTTGTATTTAGCTCATTTTTTCCAACAAGCACATTCAAATCATAAAGGAAGGCTAAAGGTTGACCTAGATGGGTGAAACAAATTTGCTACCAAACCATGCTACGAAACTCCCTGTTTTACTCTATTTTTGCAGCAAGGATTTTTTATTGTATTTTGGTTTTTAAGGTTCATTGAATGTCAGCAAGCCATGTGGATTAGTCAAAGAGTATCAGTGAATATTTTTTTGGTCAGAACACTCAGCAAAGAAGGTGACTAGGCTGCCAACTGATCAACTCTAGACACATCATCAACTATGACAGCACATCCCCAAAATCCGAGGAGCAGACCCTTAATTTCAGTTTGGTTGTTTTATTGTTTGGTTATGGATATTTCCACCTCAGTCAAACTGGTTATGTTCGATAAGTGTCATCATGAATAGATTATCTAAAATCTCTTAGTGAAAAAAATAAGTTGTAGAGTCATAGTAGGTCTGTAAGTCCTAAAGTTAGTAGCTGTCAGTTTTGTTTCCTTGTAATATGCTTTTGGTTAGATTAGGTGTCAAAATAAGCATTCGAAGGCTCAACCTTGTTGAGAGGATCAATGTAAATATGATTAAGCCTATTAATAGGCAGATTATTGAAGGAGAAGGGGGTTGGAGAATGTTACCTTGACACTATTATTGCTATAAAATTTGGAATATCAGTAATATACAGTGATGGTGATTTCTGATTAACCTAAGATTCTTTGACTGTTGCAATGAGTTTTATGCCTTATGTTTTCTTAATATCTTTTCTCAATGTATTGATGTTAAATTAGTCAAAATTCATGCTCTCATGCTCTGACTTCCTTTTGACATTAAGTTATTGAAATTTCCTGTGTGTTAGTATTATATTTTTTCATTGAAACAGTTAAAGCCTCAACTTCGACAAGGATAATCATTTTTCACTAGATACCTTCATACTGAATCCATGAGCTCAATGGTAGTGAAATATATCCCATTTTTCACCTGCAATAAAATTCACTAATACACTCATCACAGAGTTAGCCATCTAATTCAAGAACTAATTGAGAAAATCATTAGATAAATTGAGAGAGCCCTCTCAAGCTGAAGAGGCTAATCCTCAGTCAAAATATAGTTTGAAAGAGTTACTCTAAGTTATCTAGTGGAGTACCCCATCAATACCAATTTAGAGATAACAGATCCCATATTAGATGAGATTTGGAAATATTTTATCCAAACTCTAAATTCCAAAATTGATGACCCTCAAACTACCGAAGTTTGACAACAAATAAATTCTCAGGATACTACAAAGAATCCTGAACAAAGCTCAAAAGTAAAAAATATTACTAAAAACACTCTTGATGAAAAGGATGTTGAGGTTATTCCTGCATTTACCTCCTCTAAAATCATTTTAAACATTGAGGAGATCCCTCCATTAGATATTTTCTATAGTCCTCACCATAAGGTTGTAGTGAAAAGAGGAAGGAAAAGGAGAAAAATTGATCAGTCACAGACATTAGTAGCTAGAAATGTCTCCTCCTTTGAGGTTTTATGGAATGGATCTGAAAAAAAATCCCACAAAGGAATTGTTCAGGCTCACTCATGTCACCAGTGCTTATTCCTCAACCACAATTGATAAATCTACAAAATTGCAACAATTATTGAAGGATAAATAAGAAAATAATTCCCTATTGGAAAAAACCTTGAAGCTGAAAAGCAGAATGTTACTGAATATTGGTAGAGATAGGTAATAGAGCTACAATTTTTTTTTGACTCCCTCAAGGTCTAGTATGATACATATATATAGGCCAAAGATGAATAGATTCAAGAAATGAAAAAAAGGATTGAAAAATTGCATATCAATCCTAATTTAACAGAGTTCAAATGGGATGCCAAAGAGTTAAATGATATTCTTGCACAACAACAAACAATATTTTGCCATAAATTGGAAATAGTTCAAGATCAGTGCAAGATTGTTGATTCCTTGGTTGATGATTTACCATACATGAAGATTTATTTTGAAGATATTGATTAAAAGCTCTCATGTTTCTTAATTAGGCAAGATAGTGAATAGGGTAGATCTACTAATCTACCAAAAATTAAAGAATTTCATAAAGTTATTATATTTAGAGAATGGGAAATTTGGATGAAACAAGAAGAAGAAACTATTTATGAGGCTTGAGATCTTGCTAACAATATCATTGAGCCAATCAATGATAATTTAATCTAGAAAAACATTATACCGAGCTATCTTGAAGGTTCCCTACTTGAAATTTTATTTTTGACAGATATGTGGAAAGAACGCTCAAGAAAAATCGCTTAAATGATCGAGCAATTGGAAAAAATCACACTTGAGCATCACTAGTAGTTCTTAGTCAAGCCACATAGTCAATGGTTATTGATCCGATGCCTTTTAAATGTATCCACATAGATGCTTCCATATTTGAAAAACTCCATCTTCACTGGTAAAATGTGAATTAGGCCGAAGTGTCCTCCCGAGCTCAACAATTTAATTTATATCTTCAATTTACAACAAGAGATTGTTGGACAGTATTTCTCCTAGGCATGCAAATTTGTTGTAACTATTTCCAAATTTTCCCTTATTGTTAATTTTTTTCATGAGTTATTGAAGAATTGTTATATATTTCTATATTTATCTTTTATTGTAAAACTATAATTTCCTTCTCTAAGATAGAGATAGGATTCATAATTTTTGTAAAATGGAGGCTTAGGTGGCACTATTGTAATTAATTTTTTCTTAATATCAAAGTTGAACCACTTGCTTTTATATGATGAGTAGATCAATGGTGTTTCAGGAACTACTATCCTTTGTATGTCCATTTGATTAGAATAGAATGGTATTAGTTTTTGTTTGCATTGCATGTGTTAATCAATATTTCATTATCACTACTAGTATGTTTGACTGGAATTCTAATTGTATTTGTGAACAATGAGATCTCAGTATATGTGATGTTTTAAATAAACTAATTAAATTAATTTTCTTTTATCGAGTTAAACTCATAATTGCACGAGGATTATATTATCATTTCAATTGTGATATCTTCTTAACACGTATTCTATCATCTTACCCAGGTTTAGTAATATTTTATATTATTACCTATCCTTATTTCAGTTCTTAGTTAGAATAGTTAATCATATCCATTTTATACAATATATTTTTATTTCAAGGGAAACTGGTTCAAAAATTCCAGTCGGAGCCATCATTCCAAAGGGAAAAGGATCTGATTTAAGGTCCCGACCGGGAGGTTTACCCCAATGTTGATGAAGTCATTCAAGACCATCAACACCTCCTAAGTCTCCATTGAGATCCACAAAGAAGTATTATTAAAGACCAATTGATATAACAAGGCCATAAAGTCGTCACATATATTGAAATATTTTCAGTAAACGTAGATTTGGATTTCAATGGGAATACATATCTAGCCTTTTAGGAGTGTTTTAACCATAGATACAACCCCTTGCCGAGTAGAGGTCAGTGCCTAGGACATCCATCCAAAAAGATAGTAAAATTTATTTTTTGTCCCATTCTGATAGGGCATAAGTATTTCTCATAGGTAATGTTAAGGGAACCTTATTAGGGTAAGAAAACCATTCAATATGGCCTCACTGACAACGATAATGATTTAAATTTTGAGTAGGATGATGGAAAGAAATGATAAAAAGTCCAAAACAAAATGCTACTTACTACAGAATCTTTTTGCCTCAAAATTTACTTGAAAATGTGAAAGATAGAGAAATGATCTTATAGAAAAGAGAAGAAACTATTAAGGTTATTTAATATAAAGATTATAGGTACTATGATCTCAACAAATTTGTGTTATAAAAACAACCAACAACTTCAATAATCTTTTCCAAATAAGAAAGAATAATAAATGACTTAAAATGAACATGAACACATGTCAAATTCAAAAGACTAATTGGAATCACCTTGAAAAACTTAATTTAATATCCAAGAAAAGATATAAACATCACACAATTTTTTTTCCTTTTGAAGTCAAAATTCATAACCCCAAATGTTTCTCCAAAGTTTATTTTGTAGTTACATTATAATGGTGAAAATTATAAAAACTGTTAACTGCCACAAAACTTCTAAACTACCTTAAAAACTACTTTACCTATTTGGTCCTTCTGAGGACTTATATTTTGTATAAAATTAACAAAAAAATTGTGTCACTATTACAAATACAATATTTCAAATATTTCATAAAATGAAATAGGTGGTCGTTTTTCACTGGATGACTTGTGATTCCTATGTAGGCTTGCTTGTAGAAGGTCCAACTTCTGTTGCTGGTGCTTTTGGAGATATCAAAGCTCTGCATTTTTTCCATACTGTCAAGTTTGAATCTGGACACTTGAAAAACCTCATATGAGACATTCTAAAATTAGTGATCCAATTGTAATTTGAATTCCCTATAAAAAGGGTTTTAATTAACCACAAGAGCTGAAAGTATCTGTGAAGGTAATTGACGATTGTTAACCCTTTGAGAACTATTTTTTTCTCATGAGAAGAGCCAATATTGCATTTTTCTTATACCAACAAATTTTCATAAGTCTCCCATGGAATAAAATTTTCCTGTTGGTCCCAACATGATGGCAATCATGCCCTCATCCTTTTATAAAACATTGTATTGAATTTTAGGACAAAGAGTCTCTGATTTCACCAATATTAGCCTCTCTTGTTTTCTTGTACAAGTTCTTCTACACCATTTTATTGATTTCTATCACCAAATTTATTCTATTGTCAACTTTCATATTTCATAATTCCCGATAAGATTTTGAATTAATAAAATCAATCATTCATTTTGCTAGATGAGCATGTTGCTAGTTTTTATCTTTATGAGAAGCAATGACGCTTTCCAGGTCCCTAAAAATGATTTTATCTTCTGCTATTATCAATATATAATCCCAAATAGCATTTAATTTTTGAATGATATCATTCCAGATTATCTCTTTACCTTTTATGAGTGGGATATTTCCCTTTTCTTTCTCCCTCAATTCCATGATTTCAGTGGAGGTTGTCTGATAATCCTTCTGATATTGTGATGCATTATTTTTTTCCATAGTCAATTGTATTTATTTAACCTTTAAAAGTTCCATTGTTTCATCTAGGTTCTTTTGAATTTTATTTATTTCATCCTCTAAAATTTTCAATTCAGTCATAACCTTGGTCAATTTATCACTTGGATCTTCTAAATTTAGTTACACTAGAAGGGTGCATACATGAATATCTATCTTTTGCTGCAGGATAGTATTCATTTCTTTCAAGAAAACAACTTCATTGTTTCTCTCCAGTAGTACTTTGGTTAAAATATCATTTTCCTTCTCCACTTGGGCTACCTTTGGGGCCATGACATGTTCTATAGTAGGAAACTTTAACTTCTTTCTGAGTACTTCGAATTCTGATTCTACCCCTTGCAAGAGTTTTTGTACAACATGCCTATCTTCAAGATTGACAACAATATTGACAATTAAATTTTTCAACTCTTCATTTGAAGTAAAGAAAGCTCTGGAGTTTTAATTTTCTAATTTCAACTGATTTATGACTTTCCCCAATAAGGCTTATGTCTTATATGCTACTAGGGATGTGTTATCCATGATAACATTTAGGTTAGTCTAGGTTCGTATTAAGTTAATCAGGTTGTGTTAGGTCCCTATATTACTATTTTAGTCCCTTATTGTTATTAGTGTAGCCCTTTTATTTTTACTTTTGTGCCCGTGTAACCCCAATATTGTTATTATTGTGCCCTTATATTATTATTGTTAGGTCAACTAGGATTATATTGTGGCCCCATGGACTCCTATATATAGAAGGAGGTTTTGGTCATTTGTATCATCCAAGAGTTGTTCATTTATGTAATGTATTGGAGGTTTCCCCCTCATAGTGTCTGATTTATAAGGCATTGATCTATCTTTTATTATATTTTTGAATCTGGTTTCATAACATTTGGTATCAGAGCTTTGGATTCTAGGGTTTCGCTGCTCCAAACAGGTCATCGTGGCATTTTCGCTATAATTTTTTTTCTATGAAGGTTCAAAAGCTGAAATTTTTATAGAGAGAAGCCAAAATCCTGAGGAACGTTGTGGAGATATTTCAGCTCTTGGTTCGCAATATTTTTAGAGATATGAGCTGTGAAATTTATGGATTTGTTCAGGCTCCTGAATTTAACCTAAATTTTTCATCGTGGAATTTTCTCTATAACATTTTTTCTATGAGAGTTCAGAAGCTTAAGTTTTTACATAGTGAAGCTGTAATCCTGAGGATGGTCATGGAAAAATTTCAAAGCTTGATTCACAATGTTTTTGGAGATAGGGTTTGTGGAAGTTAAGGATTTTTCAGGCCCCCGAATTTCATCTCAAAGAGGTGACAATGGGAAAATCGTTATAACTCTCTCTCTAAGCATTGGATTGGAATTATGTAAAAAGTGGCCACAATCAAATGGAATTTAATTTACTTTGTATCAGTTTTAGAGCTGAAGGAGGAAACAATGAAACATGGCACATCATACAAGGTCGCTCTACTAAACCAGTCCATAATTAGGTCATTGTGGAATATGTGGCATAAATTTTCCTTGAAGAATCCAAATCAGGTTAGACCTCTAGAATTTGAAAGAATCCAATTTCAAATATTGAAGATCCAAAATCATAGAGATACTTCAATTTCAATATCGAGCTCCTCAAAAGCAAGAAAAATGTGTGTAATTTTTTTTAATTACATAAGTCTCGGTTGAATTTATTCCAAGGGAATATTGAAGAATAGATATCAGTATTGGGTTCTAAAATTCCCGATAAAAATAATAAAACACCCATCAAGCCTTTAGAAGGCCCTACTATGACTCAAGAAGACAAAGAAATGCAACATAAGATATCAAAATTACAACAGCAAGTGCACCAAACTTCTCTATCGCAAAGAGCAACAAAAATGAAATGGAAGTTTTGAAGAAATGCATGGAAACTAAGATGGATGGTTTGACTAAAGGAATGGAAGCTAATATGGATGGCATGGAAGTTGGCATGGAAGCTAATATGGATGACATGGAAGCTAAGATCAATGAAAAAATGAAAGACAACATGGAAAACATGAAGAATGATCTAAAAGTAGACTTCGAAGGTTTGGAAAAGTTGATACAATAAATGTTTCCCAATGGCGAAAAGATAGTAGAGGAAAATCATGATGGGAACAAAATAAATGTTAAACGTGATTTCATAAACTCTAATGTTGGATGGAAGAACCACCATATTCCAAAGATGGATATGAGGAAGTTTGATGGAAAGGATCCCATAACATGGATACTATAGATGGAGCAATATTTTGATCTCAATAATGTTAAAAACACACAAAAGGTACGCATTGCAACTTTACATTTAGAACAAAATACATTTGTATGGTATCGATGGCTTTTCTCCCGTAAAAAAATTGTCACTTGGTCAATTTTTACGAAGGAAATCATAGCACATTATGAGGATACAAAAAGAAACACCTTCTTTATCCAATTGATAAATCTGAAACAAAAGGTTTCAGTGGAGGAGCACATTAAGGACTTTCAAAAATTGAATATAAGGGTAACTGATATTCCATAGGAACACAGGATTGATGTCTTCATAGGGACTTTAAAGGATAACATCCAACATGAAGTTCACGTTTGGGAACCTAATTCATTGGAAAAGGCATTCAAGTTGGCAAGAAAAATTGAATGTAAAGTTATGGTGACAAGGAAGCCTACCACTAAGATATATAAAGATGGAAGTGTTGCTACTCCTAGACTTCCACAACCTACAAGGTTGACACCACAACAATTGGAAGAAAAAAGAGCAAAAGGGATTTGCTATAGTTGTGATAGCAAATACACTAAAGGTCATAAATGTGTTGAGAAGAAATTATTTTACATATATTATGAAGAGGAAGAAGAAAATGAACAAGAACCTTCAAAAGAAGAGGATATACACCAAGAACCAACCCTAGAAGAGGAATAAATGAGTCTGACCATATTGTGTAATGCATTGGCAGGAATTACCACTCCTCAAAATCTCAATATAAAAGAACATGTCAAGAAGAAAAAGGTAATAGTTTTGATTGATTCAGGTAGTACCCATAATATTATTCATTCTAAGGTAGCTAAGGAATTGAATTGTTTCCTATACCCAACACCAAAATGTCAAGTGATGGCTACAAATAGAGGAACTATAAATTTCTCTGGAAAATGCCATAATATCAAGCTAACCATGGGGGAATATGTATTGAATAGTCCAATGCTTTCCATTCCAATGGGAGGTGCTGATATTGTACTAGGAGTACAATGGTTACAACCTTTGGGGACGGTAGCTTTAATTTTCAAGAAAATTTTGCTGAAATTTTCTAAGAAAGGAGTCAAATTACGGGGTATTGTAGTAGTTGGAGAAAGATAGATAAGCTATAATATCATACACTGTTTTTAATAAAAAATGAGGCATAATTGAACAATTATACTCACTAGAAGTTCCAACATCAAAATTATCTATTTCGCATTCCAAAAGCCTTGGCTAATAATTCCAAGGTGTTTGAAACTCCCAAAGGACTCCCACCTATTCGTGATCATGATCATGCTATTCATTTGATTCCAGGAAGTGTTCCTCCAAAAATCAGGCGTTATAGATATCCTTATGTCCAAATGAGGGAAATTGAACATACGATTGCAGAAATGTTAGAGGCTGGTATAGTTCAACCTAGTCAAAGTTCTTTCTCTACTCTAGTAGTATTGGTGCACAAGAAGGAGGGATCATGGCGCATGTGTCCGAGTTATAGGGCGCTCAGTAAGCTCACTATTAAAGATAAATTTCCCATTCCTGTGATTGATGAATTATTGGATGAATTACATGGAGAAATTTATTTTACCAAGTTGGATCTTCGTTCAGGATATCATCAAATTAGAATGAAGACTGAAGATATTCCCTGAATAGCATTTGAAACCGAAGGAGGGTCTTTAAATTTTTGGTCATGCCTTTTGGCCTTACCAATGCACGTTCTACATTTCAAGGGTTGATGAATTCCATTTTCAAACCCTTCCTTAGAAAATTTGTGTTAGTATTTTTTGATTATATACTAATCTAGAGTAGGTCTTGGAAGGATCATGTTCAACATGTCGACAGGGTGCTCAAACTATTGCAGGAGAAACAATTATATGCAAAAACATCCAAATGTTTCTTTGGATTACAAGAGGTGGAATATCTGGGTCATATTGTATCTCACGAGTGTGTTAAGGTAGACCCTAACAAAATTAAATCCATTAAGGAATGGAAATTCCCCACAACCATAAAGTAGTTACGAGGTTTTCTCGAGTTGACAAAGTATTTTCGTAAGTTTGTTAAGAATTATGGGAGAATAGCAGCACCTCTAACAACATTGTTGAAAAAAAATGCATTTTCATGGAATCCTAAAGCAACTAAGGTCTTTGAACATCTTAAAGAGGCAATGTGCCTAGCACCGATCTTAGCTACGCTAGACTTCAAAAAAACTTTTATTATGGAATGTGATGCCTCAGTAAATGGAATTGGTGTTTTTTTAATGCAAGAAAGAAGACCCATTTCTTTTGAAACTCGTCTAATCAAAGGAAAGTATTTATAGAAAGCTATTTATAAGAAGGAAATGTTAGAAATACTACATGCACTAAAGAAATGGCAACCTTACCTAATGGGAAGACACTTCAAGGTAAAAAATGATCATGATAGTCTTAAACGCTTTTTGGAACAAAGACTCTCTTCAGAAGAGCAACAAAAATGGGTCACAAGGATTTTGGGTTATGACTTTGAATTAATCTACAAAAAAGGGAAGATAAATGTTGTTGTAGATGCATGCTCAAGAAAGAATGAAGAGGTGGAAGAATTTATTTGTGTCATTTATATTATCCAACCAGATTGGATAACCGAAGAAAGGGATGAATGGGAGAAGGACGAAGAAGTGTGGACACTCATTCAAAAGTTGCAGCAAGATCCTAGTACATATGATACATTTAGTTGGAAAAATGATTCCTTATGGTACAAATATCACTTATATATTTGTAAGAATTCCCAACTAAAACAAAACATTCTTTTGGAATTGCACACTTCTCTCAGAGGACACTCAAGATTTAAAAACTTACCTACGTAAGTAGCAAAATAATTTTTTTGGGATGGCCTTAAATCTGAAATTCAAAAATTTGTGGTGGAATTTTTGGTTTGTTAGCAAAATAAAGTTGAGACAATTAAGCTGTCGGGTCTTCTATAACCTTTATCCATTCCAAGTCAACGCTGGGAGGATATTTCAATGTATTTTATCACAGGTTTACCTAAGTCCGAAGGAAAGAGTGTCATCATGGTGGTAGTTGATAGACTTACCATGTATGCACACTTTAGTGCATTATCTCATCCATTTAAAGAAAGTACAGTTGCTACTACATTTATGGACATAATTTAAAAGCTACATGGAAACCCGAAGATTATTGTGAGTGACAGAGATCCCATTTTTACTGGAAATTTTTGGACGGAGTTATTTTCTTTTTTGGGTACTCAATTAGCACATATCTCATCTTATCATCCTCAATATAATGGTCAAATTGAGATAGTGAAAAAATGTTTGGAAGGATATATTCATTTTTTTGTATCTGATAAAAAACACAATGGGTCAAGTGGTTACCTCTTGCGGAATGGTGATATAACACTTCCTTCTATACTGTAGAAAAAATGACCCCATTTATGGAACTTTATGGATATCATCTATCGTCCATCATATCATATTTAAGAGAAAATTTTAAGGTTCAAGCAGTGGAACATCACATCGAGCATCAACAAGAAGTTATCCAACTCTTAAAGGATAACCTAAATTTGGCACAAAATCGAATGAAACAACATGCATATAAACATCACAGTGAGAGAAGTTTTGATGTAGGAGACTGGGTATTTTTACCTCTACAACAATACAAACAAATGTCCCTCAAGAAATCTAAGGAGGATAATAAATTATTGCCAAAGCACTATGGTCCTTACAAGGTGTTGCAAAATATTGGTACTATGGCATACAAATTGGAGCTTCTTGCTTCTTCGCGAGTACATCCATTTTTCCATGTTTCATAATTAAAGAAGGTTATAGGTGAAAATATTCCAGTTCAAACAATATTGCCAAAACTTGATGAGGAAGTAAAAATCATATTTGAACCTAGAGTGGTCATGGAAACAAGAACTCGAAATCTAATAAATCGATCAATTTCAGAGTATCTCATCAAGTCGAAGAAATTACCCACCAAAGATTCTACATGGGAAGATGAGAATTTTATACAGAAGCACCCAGAGCTACTCAAGCATTGAGGACAACACTTTTTTGAAGGGGAGGGGAATGTTAGGTTCCTATATTAATAGTTTAGTCCCTTATTGTTATTAGTGTAGCCCCCTTATTGTTATTTTTGTACCCCTGTAACCCCAATATTGTTATTATTATGCCCTTACATTATTATTGTTAGGTCGGCTAAGATTATATTATGGCCCCATGGACTCCTATATATGGAAGGAGGTTCTGGTCATTTGTATCATCCAAGATTTTTTCATTTATGTAATGTATTGGAGGCTTCCCCCCCGAAGTGGCTGAATTATAAGGTTTTGATCTCTCTTTTCTTCTATTTTTGGAGTTGGTTTTAGAGTGTAGGTTGTCTGATAGTACTTCTAATATTGTGATGCATTGTTTTTTTCCATAGTCATTTGAATTTCTTTAACCTTTAAAATTCCCATTGTGTAATCTAGGTTCTTTTGAATTTTATTTATTTCATCCTCTAAAATTTTCAATTCAGTCATAACCTTGGTCAATTTATCAGCTGGATCTTCTGAATCCGGTTACACTAGAAGGGTGCATACATGAATATCTATCTTTTTCTACAAGCCAGTATTCATTTCTTTTAAGAAAACCACTTCATTGTTTCTCTCTAGTAGTTCTTTGGTTAAAATATCATTTTCCTTCTCTACTTGGGCTACCTACGAGGCCATGACATGTTCTATAGTAGAAAACTTTAACTTCTTTCTCAGCACTAGGATTTCTGATTCTACCCCTTGCAAGAGTTTTTTTACAACATACCTATCTTCAAGATTGACACCAATCTTGACAATTAATTTTTTCAATTCTTCATTCTGAGTAAAAAAAGCTTTAGAGTTTTAATGCCATTGAAGGAGCTAACCATTATGCCAGTGGAGGTGCTTTTTTCACTCCTCCCTCCACCTTATATAAAAACCCTCATTTCTGCAATGCACGGGGGCAGAGCAACGAAGTAGGAGTGGATCCACAAGCAGGCCAGAGGAGCAGAACGATGCCCGAGGAATATTGAGGGGCATCAAAAAGATTCCCTGGGGTGCAGAACTTTCTAGTGTCATTTTGGGACAACTTTTATGTCAATTTTACACCTCTTAGCGACATGAACTCAATAATGATGTCCGTTTCGGCATCATAGCTGTCCATTTTGTGGCCATTTTTCATATTGGAGGTATAAGGGTTCTTTATGTAATTTTACTTGTACTTATTCTTCTTTTTTCCAGTTAATGAATGAAGGCATCCCCACTGTTGAGTAGGGCCTAGAGATGTAGTCCAAATTGGATGAACTCTGTAATCAAATTTTTGTGTCTTGATCTCATGCATCTTATGTTTTCTTTTATCTTCATTTTATGTGCTTAAGTTTTTTTTTTTATGATTTTAAAATTCTCAGTCACATGCAATTATTTATGCATTTATAAGAAAAAGATCTTGGATCATGACTGCCAAAAGGGTCAGTAGTTGTAGGGTTTTGTTGGTTGCGCAATAACTTTGAACCTGGGTCAGGACAATGAGTTGTGCATTAAGGAACATAGTTCACTGTAACTAGTATGGCGGCACCCACATTGGTAACAGTGTTAAGACTTGCCCGATTTCATGAAGGCAAGGCAATACAGACAGAAATTGAAGACCTGTGCCACTAGGAGTAGCTATAGGAAACCAGGATGCAACCTTGGGCTGAGGAAGCTCTACAAATCTCACAGAATCTTGATGGTGCCCTAAAAATCCTACAAAAAACCCAACGAAGCATCAATTTGGCAACTGATGGGCCAACGGAAAAAAATTGGTTGATGAAGCGCAGAGTGCTGCTGCACAGAGCGTTGAAGTCATCTTGCGACTCTGGAGCTCTCTCGAAGCACTCAAAGCAAAGATGAAGGTGACCATCCCATAGTGATAGAGGATGAGTCACGAGATTGTGTCAAGGGTTTGTTGGAGTGGGGTCCCTTGGGTGCATTTTTAGGATAATTTTGTATAAGATTTTTTGTATGCGCTACGCGCAAAGAGTCAAAGGGGATTTGGGGCAGGTCAAAGTCTGTAAGTCATTGTAATGGGTTTAATGGGAAAAACCATGAGTCTCAAACCATGGTTTGAGACCATGGTATATACGTGTCTAGATAGTATAAATATTTAAGGATTGAGTCAAGTAAAGATATCTTATGTCTATGATGTATGGGCTTTGTTAATGTTTTGATCTTAGTCTGGGTTTTTGGTTAGAAAGGCTCGTGCTGGTTGGGTGAACGGAGACCTAAGTCCTGGATGTGTGCGGACTCTGCTAGTAGTGTGCGCAGAAGGATTGAATGTATTGAATTGCATATTTCTTAATAAATAAGACAATTTTCGTGAACCTGGACTCTTATGTGATTTGCTGTATTGATTATCTATTATTTTATTTAAGATTTGAATTTGTTTTGTGTTGCGTATTTACTTATGTAATTGGTTAATTGCATATTAACAAACATTAGTTAATGAGTAGATCTGAATAAATTACATTATGCATGAATATCAGTTGATGTTAGATGAATAGATTTGGATAAAGTATACTTAATTATTGTGCGCAAATATATTGAAGTATTCTACGATAATTCGCAGAAGGGTTTGATCGGTTCATTATGTATGCATGAATCTGTTATATTATCGACACTAAATATATTTAGGGGCACTATATCAAAAATATCTCTTAGGGTGTGGAAACCTGGTTCCAACACCCCCTCATATTGCTTCAAGTACGACTTTGATCCGCGCAAGCATATCACAGTCGAAAGGGCCAGTAGTTGGAGGGTTTTGCTAGTTGCGCGATAACTTTGAACCTGGGCCAGGACCCCTCAAGCCAAAATTTATGAAGACCTTGAATCCAGTGTATCAATTGGCCACCTCAACATGGAAGTTTGATTTGATAGGGATGACAAACATGGGTTGTTAGACATTTTTTTTAAGTAATTAATGGTCATAAAGTCCTTTTTTTATTACTAACTCTACTAAAATAGAAAATATCTGTATTATTCCTTAAAGTGATGTAATCCTAGTTGAATTAGGTCTCTAGGTAAAGTATCGAAGTCTAGACCAGGTGGTATACCATTGTAATAGAGATCTCACTCTATAAATGAAAGGTTTATTGAATTTTAGGGGGTTGGTTGATGAAGGTAGACGAGAGGACTATTATGTAATTTTGTTTTGCCAAACTAATATACAGTTGCAGAAGTGTTTTTCAAACTTGAGATAAGCTTATATGTCTTTGTTTTTTCCATTTTTGATATTGTCATCGGCTTCATATTCTCATGATTACTTGGAATTCATAGTATTATGCTCCAATTTCCTTCATGTGTTATGTGTATGCTGTAAAAATTTATCTTTTAAGTTTAATTACCTAAACTTCCATGGAATACATGTTCTTGTGATTGAAGTTTCATAGTTGACTCCATACCCAATTGTAGCCTTTCATACATCTTCCACCTATAAAATCACTTAAAATAAAAAAATATTTATCCATATTCAATATAGTTTTATCTTTAGTATTCATTTGTTTTATTTGAGAGATCCCTCTCTGACTAGAAGGGCTAACTTTCAGTCCAAATTGGTTTGAAATAGTTGCATTAGGTTGACCATTGAACAACCCAAATGGTGCCAGCCTAGTGATAATAGGATTCTTTACTCAAAACACTATAAATCAATTCTCCAGTTTTCTTATGAAAATTGATTTTTCTAGACAATGGAATCTCGCTTGCATCCATAGTTAGATTTAAAGTTTTGAAACCTACTGGTGAATAAATAGTTAAATAAGAGGGATGAGAAAAAGAAAAATTGCGTTGATTTCTTTCCAAATCCATGGCTCATAACAATATGGTGTGATACTCTAAAATTTATTGAGCTTCAAGATGGGACACACCATTTTCTTTAATTTTCTTATTCTTTTCTTCAATTTGGCCATAAAACTCATTTAAAAATTGAGACAAAACTCTGTGAAGTCACTTCAGGAACAAGGGAATAAGGTTTGCATGTCACTTCTCCCAATTTCAATTGAAAACCAACTACAATAGAGGAACTTATAGCCATAGGCTCAAAATCTTTTTTCTCATGCAATTTTTCCTTTTTAGTACTGTGTCTAGTTTCACCATCCAAATCAATTATATTTTCAACTCCTCTTTTCAAAAAAAAATCTGTAGGATGTGGAGTCTCAATCTCCATTCCCTTTTGTGCTTCTGATTTACCACTGTTTTCCAACTTTTCAATGTCTGGCCTAGATTCATGTGTATAGGGAGCATAAGAGTTCTCTATCCTTATTTTTGAAATAATATGGTGAGGATCATAAGTCCATTTTTCCCCTTGCTGAAATTGCATGTCTTGAAGAATTTTATCAATTTATTCCATGGTCTGTCTGTTATTACAATAAAAGGCCCAACCATATTGGGAAATTTAAATAAATGCCCCTTATTTGCTCGCACAAAATGAACTTGATATACATTCAAGCTTTGTCTAATAAATTCCTGTGAAAAAAATCTCATTGGAATAAAATAAGGAAGTCTGTAAGGGGAAACCTCTACTTCATATAGCATGATCTCAACATAATCTTCAAACTGAAACCAATCTCCTACTTTGACATTTCTGCTAAGTTTTAAGAAGGATTGGGCTTTTGGAAAGAGGCTTGGTGTAACCAAGTTATTTATAATAGAATAGACAACTGACATGAAAGAGTCAGTCAAATATACAAAACCTTCATGATTAGGGTGACTTCTTATAGTATTTGTCCAGTTTATTACTGATTTTTTCCTTTCGTGAGCATCTATTATGTTAAAGCCTAAATGCATAAATATTTCCACGTGGACATAAAGGAACATGTAGGTTAGTAGTGAGGGAAATATAAAACAAATAGTAAGGCTTATATTTGAAAATTGAGAGTTTATTAACCCCTCCCATAAGGTTGGAATACCAATATAGCTTCAGACCGCATGACTAAATTGAACATCCATAAAAAAACACAGTCAACAACATAAGTATCTTCCCTTTCCAAAAACCTAGCAATTACTTGTAGAATTGGTTTGACATCGTCAAAAAATGTTTTTAGGGGGAATTATATTGGTTCCAGAGGTAATGTTTGTCCTGTTGGCATAAGATAAAAATTCAATTGGGCATAATCTTTTCCAGACAAATTTTGAAAAATTTCTAACAGGGTTTCCTCTGAAAATGAAGTAAAACGTTATGAAGATGGAAAATCAAGAGCTTGTTGTATTAATAGGGGAGTGTTGGAGTGTGGTCCCCAGGGGTACATTTTTTAGTATCTTTTTGTATATATTTTTCATATGCGTGTTGCACAGAAAGGTCAAGGGGATTTGAGGCAGGTCAAAGTCCCTCTTTTATGTAAATCGACTATGAGGGTAAACTGTGGGCCTCAAAACATGGTTTGAGACAATAGGGCCTCAAAACATGGTTTGAGACAATAGTATTTGAGCACTAAGCTAGTATAAATATGTAAGGGTAAATTCATGAAGAGATATATCTTTTTGGATATTCTTATGTTGATGAACATTGTGTAAGGGTTTTTGTCTAAGTCTGGTTTTTTCAGTAGAAAGGCTCCTACTGGCTGTGTGCACAGAGACCTAGTCCTAGTTGTGTGCAGACTCTACTAGCTTTATGCGCGGAAGGGGTAATTGTAAGGGAAAAGACTTTTTGTACTGAATACTTAGAATCTAATACAAAGACTGGTTTTGGTGAAGCACTTGTGTTATGTATTTGTGTTATATTTTTACTACTATTGCTTGAGATCACTTTACTTTTGTTATATTTGCATGAGTAAATCCGTCTTTATGCATTGAGTATATGTTGATGATTGAATACATGAATAAATCTGCTTAAGTTATTACACATTGTGAAGATATAGTTATGTTATTATATATATGCGATGAATTTGATCTATGATTTATCTATATATGCATTATATGTGTTTATGACAAGACGATATAATAAGTATGGTTCTATATTTGTGCGCATCTATTTCCAATCTACAATAAGTTATGCATTAAACATGTTTAGGGCTACCACATTAATTTCTTCCTGAGGGTGTAGAAACCTGGTTCCAGCACCACCCCATACTGCTTCAAGTGAGACTTTAATCTACGCAAGCAGGTCATTGTCGAAGGGGTCAGTAGTTGGAGGGTTTGTTGGTTGCGTGATAAACTCTAAACATGGGTCAGGACCCCTCAAGCCAACAAATGGTTGTGTTTCCAGGACTGAGATCATTTTGAGGGAGATTTAATGTTGTGTCACCCTACACAGAACGAATTGCAAGGTTGGTTAGATATAAATATCCTTGAATTCACGATCCAAGAGAATCGAAGTTCTAAGATATCTGTTGAAAAGTAGGTTCAGAAGTACATTTATACAAGAGTTCATGAGATATTATTTTTTTCCTTTGCCACTGAGATGCATGAGTGTTTGTCGTGGTTGGATAAATTTAATACCTACGCAAAGGATGGTGCAGTCACATAGTGGATTCCTAAATTAATTCAGCAATTAGAAAAGATGAGCAATAAGATCACCCGCACAATAGATCATTGGATCGATCGTGTCTTGGGAGGATTTGTGACTGAAATTTCTATTGATCATTCTGTGTCATACTATGAAGAAGAAATAATATTTTTAAAGGGTCGTAGAGGTAAGTTCCCACACTCTCTGAAATTATTGCTGAATATGTTATTATGTGAATAGGGATCTTTGTGCCAACATATTGCGTAGGTCCTACTCGCAGTGGAAGAATTTAACAAACAGACCCAGACAAGGGATTTATTTATATTCCTCTCAAGCGTATATCTGATAGTGATGATGAATCAGAGACCAACAGCTCTAGTGAATCTGCGCACTCTGAAGAAGATGAAGTCTCTCGAGAAGAGGTTTCATCAAATCAGAACAATCAGGGAGCCTTGAACATATTTCAGATACCATCCACTCCACTTCCACACTCATCTCACAAAGTGTTCACTACACCACACACTCTACCCCACCTCCACCTCCCCAGGTGAAAATATGGTTATGTCTATGAAGCTACCTACTTTCAGAGGTATTGGGAATGAAGATACTGAATACTTTTGGTTTGTAACTGATGCTGTATGGAGATCTCAGCTGGTTAATAATGATGATGTTAAGAAATCACAGTTAGATAATGTCTTTTAATATCACGCATTGGGTTGGTATATCATATATATACAAGAAAACCCTAATTCCACTCTGGATGAAGTGAAAGATGCCCTAAACAAACAATTCAATAAGCCTAAGTCATATGCGCAGTTAGTTACATAAATGAAAGAGATTCACCAGGAGGTAAATGAATCTATGTGGGAGGTAGAGCAAAGGTTGAAGTGCACTATCAGAGATGGTGGATTCACTATCGACGATACCTAACACAAGTAGTGGTTTATTTCTATGTTGGTCCCACATCTGTGCCAACCCTTGGGTCAACAAAATATTGCCACACAAGCTGAGTCTATGGAGATTGCAATGAAATTATAAGCTATGCCAACACATGTTACGCTTGGAACTAAGCAGATTCAGAGTCAGTTAGAAGAGATGCATTTGAAGATTCAGAATCTGCGGAAAGATAAGGGCAAGGAGGTTTGCGCAGAGGTCTGGTGCATACGGTGTAAGGTTGCTAGCCATCATAAGGATCAATGTCCTTTCTTTGATAATTATCTGAATGTTGGAGGACCTAGCACGCTAAAGAGAGAAACTGGGCCAATATGGTGCACAATCTGTCAAGTTGTGGGTCTACATACAACAGATTTCTATCCAAGGGTTGCAAAGTATTAGCCTAAGTTGAAGCAATTGTTTTGTAGATTATGTTCATCATTAGGACATGATGAGTAGCACTGTCAAAATTTTGCATGATGTTGGATAAATCAGAAATATATATAATGTAGGCTGAACCTACCTCACTAGCATCCCCTTCCAGGCGCAATGGATTTCATAATAGAGGAAGAGGAAGAGGAGGTGGATCAGCTGGTCGAGGAAGGGGGTAGGTTATTTGCTACAACTGCAGAGATTATGGTCACTATGCACATGAATGTCCAAATCCATCACAACAATCACGCAAGTATTGTAGACAATTTGACCATGTAATAAAATATTCCCTATTTTGATTTCTAAGATGCAGGAGAAAAATATGCAGAATCCAACATAGAATCTTCATATGGTCAGAGAAGAAACTTGTGAGGAATATCCTAGCATGAATTTGGTCACTAGGAGTTGTGCAACTACTAATGAGGATAAAGGAGAAAAGTCGGATACTGACCTTCAGATTTGTAAGGCACCTGAGAAAAAAAGACAGATTTGATTTATAGCGCACAAAAGAGACTTTTGTTGAAGCACGAAAAGGGTTTATAGAAGAAAGTGCATTGACATCAGGTAGACCAATAAAGGAGGCTAGGGTAGATGAATAAATCAAGTAATTTTTACAAGCTTGCATTAAATTACTACCCAAGAAAAAGGCGGTATAGAACCTTCAGGATCTGATAGAAACCTGCACAGAAAAGGAACAACCACTGGTAGAAAAAAAGCTGTCAACCAAATCTATAAGAATAACAAGAGGATGGGGCGAGGGATTTGGTCATCAGAGCGGTGCTTATGATATGGATCAGGTTATTCTAGATTTGGGGTAAGATGAAAATTTCCTACCTAAGAAAACTTGGTAGCGCATTGGAGAAACCAAGCTGTAATGGTCTATGATTCAGCTGCGCTTGGAAAATCAACAGAAAATCATTCCATTAGGAAGGTTGTTGGAGCTCGTAGTCAGTATTGAAGGTGTTAAGGTACTTGCATAATTCAAAGTTATAAAAATTATGGATGATATAGATCCTTATTCTGTGCTATTAGGATTGGATTGGGCTATTGAAATGGATGGTTTTATAAACCCAAAGAAGTGAAGAATGGAGTTTGAAATAAAGGGGACCAGAGTCATAATTCCCCTATATCTCGCAGAAGGACAAAGATACACAGAACCTGTGCGTGCTAATGATGATATTGACCATATATATGATTTGACTCCACGCGATGAATATTGGATCAAACCAACGGATGGTTGACGTCTTAATTGGGAATAGGACATCTCTTGCATCTTCGATTATGATGAAGAATTAGAAAACTTGCAAAACTAGTTGCATGAAATATCTGCACTACGCTGCAATCGAGTGACCGGATCTCTTTGATGCATAACATCTGAGGTATGTGAATTACCGCATTATGATGGATTAATTCATGTAAACATGTTTTTAGGAGAACTTGAAAGAACTGTCACAGAAGGAAAAAGAGTCCACATCTTGGATCTTGGACTGCGCGCTACTCCAAAACGATGGTGGGATACTCATAAAGAAAACATGGGAAATCGGGATGAATACGCGCGAATGATGAGATTACGCTTTGAATGTCCAACTATTAGAATGGAGGAAGTCATCTTTGGAAAGGATGATCCACATTGACATTTGGATAGATGGAATGAGGTATGCGGTATAGAACCAAGACCTAAATGGGTCCAGATGTTCATTCATAAATTGGGGAAGGTACCTAATAATTGGTATTTGGAGACAGAGCTACGCCAAGGTACTAGTGAATGGTATGCGCTGACAGAGAATTTCATTCTAACATTCAAATTGGATATTGGGTTTGACAAGATTGGTAAAGCGTTGAATAAAATTCAATAAGTTATCTTTGATGCCCCAAAGCCAACGATAGAGCGTGCTTCGGCAACATGGGATGCGCAGATGAAGAATATTGTGAATTGCAGAAATATTACAGTTGAAGAGAATGAAGAAGATACAAGGAATATTATTATTCTAGAATCATAGGGACAACACATAGTTGCTAGGCCCTCGATAACTTCATTAGATGTGACAAAACCTCTAAAGATTCGACAGGTGAAAATTGGGTTTGAAGAGTAGCCAAAGTTGGTGAAGATTGGAGATTATTGGGATGATGATATTGTATGAAAATTTGTTGACGAAGTATCAGTACCTATTCCATACAAAGTTATCAGAATTGAAAGGAATAATTGGAGAGATTGGAGTCATGAATATCACTCAGAAACCTGATGTGTGCACGGTGAAAAAATTCCCATCATATTGTATCCAAAATATAAGCAGAAGGTCAAGGAAGAGTTGGATAAGATGGTTGTTGCAGGAATAATAGAGCTAGTAGAAGAGTATGATTGGGTGAGTTCCATGGTAGTGCAAGGCAAGAAGACAAAAGGAGAAATCAGGATCTGTGTATATTTGCGCAAGTTAAATTATGCATGTGTGCATGATCCCTTCCTAACTCCATTCTCTAATGAGATCTTGGACAATGTCAGAGAGAAAAAAGCTTACTCATTCACAGATGGTTTCTCAGGCTATCATCAGATCAGGATTGCACCAGAAGATCACAGTAAGACCATCTTTGCAATAGAATGGGGATCTTTCTAGTATACAGTCATGCCCCTTGGCTTGAAGAATGCGCCTACCATCTTCTTGCGCGTAATATTATTTTCCTTCAAGGATTTTTTGCATAAGTTCCTAGAAGTATACTTTAATGATTGGACTATTTTTTAGCTATTGAAAAAGCATGTTTCAAATCTGTGCTTAATGTTGGATACTTGTAGAAAGTATCATATCTCACTGAACTTGAAGAAATTCATATTCTGTATACCATTCAGGATACTATTGGGACACATTCGCTGCCAACAAGGGTTGATTAGATCCTACAAAGATCGCAATAATAGTTAATCTGGAGATATGTGAGAATTTCAAACAACTGCGCTCAATATTGTTTCAAATTGGGTATTATCGAAAGTTCATTTAGGGTTATGTGTTGATAATTGTGCCCATGGAGAAGCTTCTCAAGAAAGATGGGACATTCTGATGGGATGAGGAATGTCAGAAGAGTTTTAAATTGTTGAAGGAAAATATGGTCATTGTGCCCATACTAGTCTTTCCAAATTGGTCAAATGTGTTTCATGTGCATGCTGATGCCTCTTGTATCACGCTCGAAGCTATTTTTGCGTAGCTAGGATTTGGATAGATTGATCATTATATTTCCTATGCCAGTTGGAAGAATTATTCAACCACAAAAAGAGAAGATTTAGTGATGATGTATGCACTGTAGAAATTCCGCCACTACCTGTTAGGAGGAAATTTCAAGATGTTTGCTGATCATTCTTCTTTGAATTACTTGGTCAATAAGCCTGTGTTGGGGGGGGGGGGGGAGATCTGCATGTGGTTATTATTATTCAAAGAGTATGAATTTGAGATAATTATGAAACCAGGAAGAGAGAATGTTGGGCTTGACCATATGTCACGCATTGAGACTAGTGAAGAACGTATTAAATTGGAGGATGGATTACCAGATGCACGATTGTTTGCAATCAAGGTAGTTGATGATCACTTCCCTGATATTATTCAGTTTTTGACTAGTAAACGCATGCCTTAAGAATATAAAATACAACAAAAGAAAGAGATACTAGAGTACACATCAGACTTCACTATTATTTCTAGCTAGTTGTATAATATGGGTGTAGATGAAGTTCTGCAAAGATATTTTTTGAATATGAAAGGCATGCAATCCTATATGAAGCTCATGGAGGGGTTTTCGGTGGTCACTATGCAGGGAAGGAAACTGTTCAAAAGATTTTGTGAGCTGGGTTATGGTGGACCACCTTGCACAATGATACCTATGTGCATTTTCGTGCATGTGATGTATGCCATAGGACCGGAAAGCCATCGTGCAAAGATGAGATTCCCCTACATCCATAGATGGCACTGCAAGCATTTGAGAAATGGTCCATAGAATTTGTCGCACCTATTAACCCTCCAGGCAAGAAGAGTGGTGCACGTTACATAATCACTGTGATGGACTATGTAACCAGATGGATTGAAGCTAAACCTGTGAAGGATTGTAATGCAGATACAACTACAGAGTTCATCTTCGAGAATATTATGAATCGCTTTAGATGTCCTAAGATTCTAATAAGTGATCAAGGTACGCACTTTGTGAATGAAACCATTGAAGCATTGATAGATGAATTTCAGATTGAACATCATAAGAGCACTCCCTATCACCCACAGGCGAATGGTGCGGTTGAATCTTATGAAGGTGTGTAATTCTAACCAAGATGATTGGGATGAGCGCGTACCCGCATTTCTCTGGGCATATCGAACTACATGTAAAAATTTGAATGGAAGGACACTGTTCACGATGGTGTATGGGTTAGAAGCTATGTTGTCGATGGAGCACATTATTCCCAGTTTGAGCATCGCAACATTCACACATATGGAAGAAGAAAATGTTATGGAAGAATGGTTGTCGCAGTTGGTTGCGCTAGAAGAATATTGCTCTATTGAAAATTTCCACCAACAAGTTCGGAAGGCGCGTGAAAATACATGGCCACATAAAAAAAAAATGTGTTTAAGGAATATGATTTGGTCTTTTTTTATGACAAAAAGTTTGTGCGCCACCCAGGGAAGATGAATATGTATTGGCTAGGGCCATATTTTTTAAGGAGATCACTGATGGAGGTGTAGTGTGCCTGACCACGCTGAGTGGAGAATATCTTCCTGGATATGTCAATGGAAGTCGATTGAAGCCATACAGGGATGAACCTCTCCCTCTATGCACCAAATAACTATATGGCCAGAATATTGGATCTGCGCAAAAGGGATGGCGGGTGCACATAAATGTGTGATTCGTGCGTGGTAACTGCGCAAGGAGGTTGACTGGGTCGCAGATGTGCCAAAATATAGTCATTGGAACAGTAAATCTGTAAAAGAAAATTTTATTACCATTGAAGGGAGCATCTAGGTTGCATTTAATGAGGGTATTTTTCCATATTTGGGTCTATTTTATCATTTATGGAGACACATTAATGCATAAGGGACAGTTGAGGATGCACCAAAACTATAGATATTACCTATGGGGTCACAATAGTTCCCTTTTCTTTCTGAGTGTATTTTTGACCTGGAGCTCTAAGATTTCTACATCTTATTCAATGTCTATGTTTATTTTGGATCCGATATTTGAGGAGGAGTTGCGCCATAGGGGTATTTCCTACGTTATCTCGCTAAGCATGACATCATGGCACCCAGGAGAGGATCCTACTATGCCAGTTGTAATTGAGATAGCTGCGCCTGCAAAGCCTAATAAAGATCATACATCGGGGACCAATAAATACCCCAGGGATAAGACTTCGAAGTCGCGCTCCATTGTAGTTGAGCGCCAGAAGAGACCCAGGATGGATCTCCCTGAGAAAATCATGGAGGAGGAAGAGGATGTGGTCGAAGTGGCCCCATTCTTGTGGTTTCTGACTTATGTGGCACCATGCAAAGCATCAACAAAAATTCCAAAAGATCTGGAAAAAGTGCAGGCAAGAATTAACATGTCTCGGTTGAAGGCGATGTGTTCACTAAATTACCCCAGCTAAATATGGAGGATTGGAACATCGCAGATGTTGAGAATTTTCCAGAGCTTGTGTCTGAGCACTATCTAGATCATTTTCCCTATGAGGGGGGCCTTGTACGCCTTACACCACAACGATGGGTGCTAGGCCTGCAAAAGGAAGGGCTTTTGAACTTATTATAAGTCCCAAATTTAGGTTGTAGCCTGATAAATGATATATGTGTGTGCCAATTTCTCACACTCGTGCATGATGAAGAAATATTGTTGGGACAGCGCATACCAATTGATGCCACACTGATCCATCAGATCACCACCCTGGATAATGAAGGCACAGATCCCATGGCTGACTTTGGAGGAAAGGCACAAGAAAAGAAGGTGGCTGACAAAATCAAAGAAAAGTACCAAGGGTCGCGCCATAGTAGAGGCTTTGTAGTCAACAAAATCAATGATCTAGCTGTTTAGTTTGGGATTCTCATATTAGCCTGCAAGATTATGCAAAAGTGTCGACCTAAGGAGGTTCCTGCGCAAGTCATTGCACTTGTAGGAAAGTGTGAAAAAGGAGTTATCTATAACTAGTCTCAGTATTTATGAGAAGAATTCTTGGATAACGGGTGAAAAGCACAAGAGGAGGGCAAGCACTTCTATTATTCTTGGCTTCTATTTCTAATAACCCTCATTGGCTGGAATACCCTAGAGGAAACACAATTTTCGAAGATAGAGCCACAAATGTGCGAAGCTGCGTGGTACGCCACATTGTGGAATTCTTCTATCCCCGCGTGCATCATGGAGAATAAAATATTTTGGGTATTGTTTGACTCCTCACTCTTTCAGGCAGTACAATCCAAGCTGAGGCTATCTTTGAATTTGTACGAGTAGTACAATATGATCACATATTTTAAGGCCACTTCCAAAATATTCACATCTATGTGAAGGGCATAGTATAAGGTGTTTGGTATGAATTTACCTATCTCTTCACTAAGGATTATTTGTTGCACGTCACTACAGAGTGGCCACCATCTTGGTGGGAGAAAAGTGCATAAATTTCTATTCCAAAGATGCCTACCAATCTGTGCACTGGTACGCAGACAACTGAGAAGACAATAGGAAAAGAGGCCATGTCAAGTACAACCAGCGAGACGATTGATATAGAAATAGACACTACACCTAAGAAGAATGGTTCCACACCAAAAGAGATAGAGGCGCAGCTAGAAGTTTAGAATTTCAAGGGCACAAAAAATGGTTCTCAAGCCACAGGAGGATCGAGGAAGAAAAAAAAAGGGCTCTAAGGCCACTGGAAAGGAAGAGCTGACGTTGAATGAATATGATTTCAACCAAATAGCTATCATGGTCACAACAACCATTGAGGATATGTGGACAGACATGGAAACACATTACAAGGCTACGCTTGATGAAGTACAGGTTGGTATTCACGAGTTCAATGTTCAAGCGAGGAAGATACAGGTGAGTGTTGCACAAGAAAGACAGATACAAGTGAGTGTGCATGCAACCAATGCGCAACCTCTCAATACAATCCTTCCTTCCACTGGGGACAGTCGTCTGATTCAAATTCCTGAGTTGGCCATCCATGTAGAATTAACAAGCCAGCACGTGCAACTATGAGGTTGCAGTGTTATAAATGTTAAATCATCTGTTTTTCCTACAAGAAAATTACATAACCTCCATAATATGATTGTGGATGAGCTCTAGTTCCATGAAGCCCATGCTCACACCACTGCAGTAGAGTTGCAACAACAAGCTACCGAAGCGCACCAGAAACAATGTACCATAAAGGAATCATGTCGAGCGGCAAAGGCTCAGTGTAGTGCACTTGAAGAAAATATCAACCAAGTGTGCAGCAACGTGCCAACAGTCCCAACCACAACAACCCTGACAGAGAAGTTAGAAGGGCTGGTTAATGAATTGAAGGCCTCGTGCGTAGAATTTCACAATATGCGGGTTGAATTTGAACATAATATTGCCGATTTACGGCTAAAATTTCAGCTAGAAACATTGCCATAAGTTAGAGCAAAGAGGGTTTTTGAGGTAAAGAAGGTTATTGATAGCATCGCTGTCGCAGCCACACAGTGTGGTCAGCTCTTGGATGAGGCCATGGGCCTCTGTAATTTGGTTCAGAATTACCCAATGGTAAAATAGTTGTGCAATGAGTTGTGCATCCAAGAACAATAATTTTATGATATCAGGATGGCGACGCCCACCTACAAGAGGGCCGGGTAATTCATAATGAAATTGAGGACCTGTGCTGAAGGGAACAATTGCTTGAGTCAAGGATGCAACTGTGGGCCGAGAAGGCTCTACAACTATCGCAGACATTGGATGGAACACTAAAGGCCATTCATCCAGCTTAGTGAAGCATTAAGCTGGCCATTGAAGGGCCCACTATAGAGAAATTAGAAATTGAAGCGCTGGGAGCTGTCGCGCAGAGTCTTGAGGTGGTGCTACCATTGAAAACTTCTATCGCTGTGCTCCAAGCCAAGATGAAGGAGCAGACACCACAGTGGCTCGAGATGAGTCACATGTTTGTGTTGGGGGGAAATATGTTACACCAATTTTTGGTCATCTAACCATTTACAATTAGATGGATTGAAGTACACCACGTAAAACCAATTTTACCATAGTAAAATTTCTTTCACTATAAGAAGTAATTTAATAAACCATATTTTATTAAGTTATTTCTGGTCCAAACACGAAACTCCATGATGAATAATTAAATAAATCCTCATTTATTTGATTTTTCTCTAGGAATAATTAATTAAACCACTGTTTAAATAATATTCTTGGTCATATTTAACCCAATTAATGAGAAATAATTAGATAATTAATTATTCATCTTATATTCTCTAGGAATAATTAATTAAATAATTATTTAATTAATATTCGTTGTTAAATTTGACTAAATCATTTAGGAATAATAAAATAAATCATTATTTGTTAAATTATTCCTTAACCCCATTCTTGAAGTGATAAATAAATTATTTATTTATTTATTATTTGTAAATAAAGGGATTTAACCAATTTAAATTCCTTTTCCCGCCAACAAAAGATAATAAAATATTGCAAGTAGTTAGATCTATATCTTGGTTAATAATATTTTATTATGCACCCTTATCAAGGATAACTCAATATTTTGCTATAAATAGGAGGTTTTTCCATTCATTATTCACTTTTATCCTTTTTTCATAGTCATACTTTGATCGCTTTTATTACTATTTTGCTTCTTGAGCTCCCATAGAGTTCAACACATCTTGGGTTTTCTACACCATTGAGAGAGAGAAAATTCTATATCTAAAGAATTGAGAACAACCAAGAACCCATCCCATTGAGGGGGACTAGTAACATCGTTCTTTGTTCCCTTCCCATGTGTTAATACATATAATTCTTTATATATCTTTTCTTGTCCATTGGATATTTGGAGAAACTCTTATTTCTTTTACTGTTTAACTGCTTTTACTGCATGGATCTGGGTTTTTGTTGCATTTGTTTCAACTATATATTACAGATCGAAGAAATTTAAGCAACCATATTTTTGGTTAGGGTTGTTTGTCACACACAGCTAAAGTGATATCTTTTCGTACACTTGTGTTAAGAAATTACGCTAAAAAATGGTGACTCCACTAGGTTTTATTCAGATTCCTGCGTGACCAACTGCTTCAATAACTAGGGTTTTTCTTCAGCTATTTTTAGTCTCTTAATGTCTTTTTTTTTACCTTTTATGCCCTAAAACAGTAGAAACTTCTGGGTGTTTTCGGGTGTTTTCGAGTGTTTTGTGCAGGTAATAGGTATCAAGCGGGCCAGAGACGACAATTATTTCCACAACCTGCCACCGAAGGATCCCGGAACTGTAGCTCATACTTTTTAGCTTAGAACCTGCGATTTCAAGCTCAGGTCACACCTATGGGGCCAAAAACTGTGTCTTCAAATAGGTCAGTACCTGCGAGCTACAAATTTTTGCGGGATTTTTTAAGTGACTATCAGGGTTTTCCGCAAGCACTATTTAGGGTTGTCTAACATTTGTATCAACCTATATTAGGCCTAGATATGATCATTTTGTCTCCTTGAAGTAGCAACAAGCCCCTTAAGGTTTTAGTACAGTTCCACCTTTTTAGGAGGGGTTTAGCTGAGTAGGTAGTCTGAGATTTTGTAGCACTTTCAGCCATTGTTTAGGTTATGATATATCCTTCTTTCATATCCTTTTAGATTGGTTATTATTCAATCCAAAACCCCCTCTTGAGTTTTTTTTGGTATCTCCCTTAGGGATCCCCTTGTTTCCCTTGGGTTTTAACCTTTAGCCTCCTAAGAATAGAATCTGAGTTAGTCCTCTGTCGAGTCCCCATACTGACTTTGATTTTGGTTCATCAGGTCCTTCCCCTTATTCCGAACCTTGTTCTCCTCCACCTCATTCAGTCACCATGTCAAGTGCCAATGCAGTTGCTAGTCCTCAAGTTGGTGGTAGCTACGACCCTAATTCTAGAGTTGTTACTAGTGGAACCACTACCAGAACCATTTTTTCTACTCCTTTGCTATATTTTATGGCAGGTTTAAGCCTTCTGAATTTCATCCAGTTAATTAAAGACACTATACTCCATAATCTAGGCTGGCATGTTATGCCAACTAATCTTTCTTCAGACATCCAAAAGTTCGAAGGAAACACTAGATAGGATCCTACTAATCACGTCCACTCCTTTCACATGTGGTGTTCATCCAATTTTATCACTGATGATTCCATCCATCTTCAGTTATTCCAACGTACGTTCACTGGAGAAGCTGCAAAGTGGTATGTCGACCAGACCGCTGCCTCACATTCCGCTTTTATGACTCTTGCTAAAGATTTTACATCCTATTTCCAGCTACCTCTCTGATATGATGCCAATACCAAGTTGTTGACTGCATTCCGTAAAAAAAATTCCACTTGCCTTTCTAACCATGTCCAAGAATGGCATAGGAGGAGCTTATGTCAAGATCCTACATTCGACGACCGTGTCTATATGGATTGGTTTCTTACAACAATTTTTCCTTCTATTCGTAAAGATGTTTCATCTCACTTTCCTCAGACCAATTAAGAAGCTCTCCAAGTCATGTTAAAATATGACTTTATATACACCCAATCTGGTTATGTCTATATCGTTTTACTAGATATTCCTAGACCTAGTGGTGCCAATGCACCAGGGGCATCTCACACCATTGATGGTATCGTTGGATCTCTTTCACATTCATATACTCATCCTCCCATGGGTTATGGTTTCCCTCAGGGAGGGGCTAGATCCTTACCACTTATCTCCCTCCCGAAATCATATATCTAGGACAAACCACACCTTACGTATTTTCCCAATTTCATAAACTGATGCCATGGCCAGCAGTTACTCAGCTTGTTTACCCCAATGTTGTTCAGCCTCATTTCTATCCTTATCCACAAGCTGGTGCTCCAGCCCCTCTGACATCAGCACCCTAGCCTCCCTTTCTTTCTAAACCTCCACCACAATAGCCACCTCCCCCTCAGAGTAAGGTTTATGCACAACAGAGTGTGACTAATCCTCCTAATTCTGAGAAGAAAAGGAAAGGCAACCAAAATCAACCAGTACAAGGTAATCAAGGGCACCAAGGTAACCAACCGAATGCACCCCAAGGGAACTAGCCTAACACTAACAACCAGCAATAGGGAGATCAACCCAAGCAGAACAAGCTTCTTTGTACGAACAAGCCATTTTCTTCTTGTGGTTTCCACGGCCATTATACTCATGATTTCCCCCTCTTACCCCAGATGCGGCAGTTGTGGGAAGTATAAGCAACATCCAGAGGGAAAAAAGCCACTACTTCAGCTCCTCTAAATACTGTGCTAGCTCAACTGACTGTTTTCACTAATAATTTACCTCAACAAGGATATGTGGTTTCCAAACTCCCTCAAGGTTAGGCCGACCCTCAACCTTCACAGTCTGGTACCCCTAAATACTATATTCTCATGATGAATTATTAAGAGGTTAATACCACTGATGTCAACCTTCAGAATCGGTCACGCCAATATGGAAATCCACCTTATTTGTCTGCGAGCGAGTCCCAAACCAAAGTTTCCACATACTCCATTTTGACACCCAATTCTCCCTTACATATCCCTCATCCATGGGCCGAGGTTATTCCCAAGGTCCCTAAAGGGCCATTATGCCGAAATGCTTCTTCTGCCAGATCTACCCACACTTACAGTATAATAGATGACTTTGCACAATATCCTGCTACCATGTCAACACTGGAAGTCCTCCAGTTGTGCCCTTCACAATGTAAAGCTTTATTATCTGCTCTAGGTGCTACGGATCATTTAGATGATTTTTTGATCGTCTTTGATGTTGAAAAGTCAGAACATCCACCCTTACCTTCATCCGTTGACTTCAAAATACCAGTCAAGATTCATAATGCCCATGTCTCACGATGTATTATTGACGAGGGCGCATCCACCTACGTGATGTCCACCTCTATTTGGAATAAACTCGAATCACCTGACTTAGCCCCATTCACCATCACTTTGTGTGCTTGGCACAGTCACCCTTCTCGGCCCCTTGGCATGTACCGCAATTGTGTTGTCACTCTTGTGGGAAAGACTGTATGTGTTGACATTGAATTCATTGATGCCCCTTGGATTAAAATATCCTCTTGGGTTGTAGCTATACCTATGTGATGTCTCTGTCGCATATGCGGTTCACCATAATATGTGCTTTCCTTAGAATGGAAAGATCATTACCATCGACTAGTTGGCATATTACGAATCTAAGTCTCAGACCTCCCCCAAGTCTATCATCTCCTCTATGCCTGATAAGAAATCAGTCACACTTATTATCAATGTTTCACCTGGAGTCTTTAAATATTCCACCTTACTTGGTTCATTCCCTAGTCACCCCCTTCTTATCACCGACCCCATCTCGTTGAATTTTTGCATGATGAAATCGTCTCAAATTAGCCACAAGTGGTCTGGTTCAACCAACCAACAACATATTCCTCCACAACATATTGGTTTTCACTCGACGGATCCTTCAGGACCTTCTTCCTCTGTTGGTGTCTCTTCCACCCATTTTAAACTAGGAATGGTTCCCCCTAGCCTTAACCATTTGGGAGCCATTTTTCTAGGCCATTACCCTTACGATTAGATATCGTTTATAACTCTCCCCTCGGGAGTCTTTTCGGTGCCTATTATGGCTACATTGAACCTTCCCAATTTGACCTTGGGGATCCCAGTCTAGTACATCGATCCTCCAACCAACACTCCACCTAGTCAGCTCAAGACTTATACAAATTTAACCCAGTCCAACCGGTCACTATGACCTCTCCCTTTGCTTTTGTGACTCAGTCACCTCAATAGGAATCTACTCCTATTGCGAAAGTATCTGGTGAAGGGGGAAAAGCCAAAAAGAGGGAACCTGAGGACAAGGGCCCCCAAACAACTCCTGCACCTCCTAAGCCTCCAAATCAATCACCTACATGCACTTTTTGTGATGTTATTAGGCATGCTACCCATAATTTTCTTGAGCTTCCTCATCTGAAACCTATGGTCAATGAGACATTTCTTGAATTTGATATCCCATAGGTTCATGTTACCTTACCCGATTCAGCTAAGAAATTCAAATAGTTGTTCACAAATCACCCTTATGCTTTATGTGAAATTTATGGCCACTATTCTCACCTTTTTCCCCATCTCAATGAATTTCGTGACAACCTTGAGGTTTTTCACCAAATCAAGGCCGAACATAGTGGATTCTCTACTCCTCTAGTCACGAGTTTTTATTCTGCAAAACCGAAGGACATTTCTGCACCCATTATGATACCTCCCCTTGATGTCGATATGATGGAACCTTCAGCCACTATCCTCTACATGTCATCATCCATGAGATCGATGGTGGAAATCCCCTTTGGGGCATTCCATTCTTTTTCGACTAAACCTCCTTCGACGATCACCTTGGGCTCAAAATCGGTAGATGTTTTATCTACTAGCTCCTCGTCTACCCTCCATAGCGATGTGTATGTGAACCATATATCTCATGATCATGCGTCAGGTAGCCCCACCACATCATGTTGTATTTCTCCTACCAGTCACCCCATATTTCATTCTGATGAAGACATTATGGAAGAAATGACCACCCCTAACTTTCCTTGGGATAATTTGCATTACCGTGCGTACTTCCTTCCACAACATTCCTATTACCACTATTTTTTGGAGTCTAAATACTTCATCTTTGATGAGATCGATTGGTTTAGGAATCCCATTCCTCCACCTGATGCTTTTGAAGAAGGAAATATGGCCAATATCTCTCCTACCATTAAAATTAACATTTTTGATAAACCAGGAATAGAAGAAAATATTACCTTGGGGGCACATTTCACACCAGAATAAATTTAGTCTTACACAAAGATATTCAAGGAATTCAGGGATGTTTTCGCCTGGTCCTATTAAGAGATGCCCAAACTTGATCCCGCAATTGTCAAACACGATATCGATACGTGGCTCGATTACAATCTTGTCCATCAAAATTTGAGACCCATTAATCCTTCCTGATGAGAGGCTATCAAGATGAAAATTGACAAGCTCAGGTAGGCTGGTTTTATCTATCCCATTGAATACACCACTTGGGTTTCTAACCCGGTTCCCGTTCTCAAGAAACAAGGCACCATTTGTGTCTGCACTAACTTTCAGGACCTGAACAAAGCTTGTACCAAAGAAAAATTTCCCATGTCGTTCATCAACCAGATCATAGATGAGTGTGTGGCGCATGAGATTCGATCCTTTATGGATGGTTTCTCTAGGTACAACTAGAGAATTATCCATCATTATGATCAGTTAAAGACTACGTTCATTAGTCTGTGGGGAAATTTTTCTTATAGGGTCATGTTGTTCATCCTAAATAATGTCGGAGCCACCTTCCAGCGGGCCATGTCATAATGTTTCCATGATTTATCTCATATTATCCTTGCCTACCTTGACAACCTCATTGCTCGTTTGAGGCATTGGGCACAACACCTCCATGATTTGTGTACCGTCTTCCTCCGATGTCACAAGTATAATATTTGTCTCAACCCGCTAAAGTGTGTCTTTTGTGTCCCTGGCAGCCATATTTTTGGCTTCATTGTGTCCAAACATGTTATAACACTTGATCCCATCAAATTTCAAGCCATCCTTGAGCTTTCTATTCCTCATACCTTGTGTGAGTTACAAAGTCTCCAAGACAAAGATAACTTCCTTCGTCAATTATTCCCTGACTATGCCACCACTACGCATGGGTTTCTAAGGCTCCTTCACTCTAAAATTTCATTCATTTGGGATGACCATGCTCAAGGGTCTTTCGATGCCCTGAAACATGCTCTCACTTCTGCTCCCTTGATTAGTGCTCCTAACTTTGAGATTGATTTCATCATGTACATCTCAGCTTCCACCCATTTGGTCGCTGGAGTCCTTATCCATGAATATGACACCAGAAACAAGCATGTTGTCTATTATGTTAGTAAGAACCTTGTAGGTACCCCTATGTCCTACTCACATGAAGAGAAGTTGGCACTAGTCGTTGTGCTCTCAGTATAGAAGCTTCGTCATTATATCCTTACGCGTTCCACCAAGGTCGTGACCAATTTCAACCCTATGGCTTTCCTATTGAGTATAAGGATCATCAATGGGAAGTATGCCCATTGGAATGTTATCCTTTAGGAGTTTGATATCAAATTTGTCACACGCAAGAGTAAGAAAGGTTTATCCCTTGCTGAACTCATTTTCGAATTGCCCACTGGTACACCAGATCCACCGGTTAATGATGATTTACTTGATGAGCACTTGTTTGTAATTAATTCGAATGACCCTTGGTATTGCGACATCCTTACCTAACCATGAACCCAAAATTTTTCTTCCCATCTTGATCATGGTGCTTGATGATGTATATGGAACTAAGCCCCTCACTATCTTCTCATTGGTGGTGATCTCTATCTTCACGGTGTTGATTATGTCCTTCGTTGTTGTCTCATGCACGCTAAAGCTGAGCAGGTCGTTAATGCCTGCCATAGCGATGCTTGTGTTGGCCACCTCTCTAGTTTGGATACTTCCCAGAAAGTCATGTGAAATGGGTATTTTTGGCCTTCTCCCTTGGATGATTGCATTAAAGTAGTCAAGCACTGTTCCAACTACCAACTTTTCACCCCAAAGGCATGAGCTCCTCCTACTCCCCTCCATCTTGTCATCTCAGTCGGTCCCTTTTGCAAGTGGGCCATTGAATTTATGGAGTGTCGACCTCTATCTACTGGTAACCAAAAGTATATCATTGTGGCAGTTGACTATTTCACCAAATCGGTTGAGGCCATGCCAACATTCAATAACACAGCAGGTACCGCGGCCCTATTTTCTTTTAACCATGTTATCGCTCGATTAGGGTTTTCGAAGCAATTGGTCTTCAACCATGGAAGAAATGTCAAATATGAGATATGGCATGAGATATCCTCTTTGTTGGGCTTTGAGCACCAATATTCATCGTCCTATTAAGCCCAAGGTAATGGTCAAGTTGAAGCGGTCAATAAAATCCTTAAAACTATGCTTCAATGAATGGTGAACAAGGAAAAATCCAACTAGCACCTTATGCTCTTCCCTTCTTTGTGGGCCTATAGAACATATGTTAAAACCGCCATCGATTTTACTCCTTTCCACCTTGTTTTTGGCGAGGAGGTGACGTAGAAAAGCCGCGTCTTCCAGAATAATGATGCTGCCTCTATTGGATTGATTCCAAAGGAAGAATAGGTGGAAGCCTCTGAGGAGGCTGTGAAATTTATTGAGATCGAACCTGCATGCGATCATGGTTCAGGCTTCTACAGAAGAAATAGTGTAGAAACACTTTGCTTTGGAGGCCAGATCAGAATCGGCCCAACATTCCTCTATCCTCCTATCTTCTAATCTCCACCATTCAATTAAATATTTTCAGATCTGACTAATATTGCATTTCAAACAACATGATATTTAACTCTTTAAACATTTGTGATAAAATTGGTTTCTTCTTCCATCTATGTGCTACGTGTCATCTTATTACTAGATTGCATATGTTATAAAAATACCTCTTTCTGGAATGAAGTCCCGCGATATACCATCTATGGTTTTGAGGATATGCATTACACCACTTATGGTTTTGAAGGTTGTTGTATTTATTTGTATGCTACGCTCTTGATTCACGGCTTCAATGCCATTACACATACACATCCCCACATTAGTTAACAACATAGGGCTTGATGCAGATTTTTTTAATGTAGGCCTCCAAACAAATTTCCACACACTATAAATTTATGAATGGATATGGACCATCCATCCCACCTCTATGCAGTGCACGTAGGAATCAATTTCATTGACCATGTTTATTTTAATGGATCACCATCGATCCATTCTGTTATCAATGGTTGATCTTTAGCATACGTGAATCCACACAAATTAAAACTTTTACACAACAAAAATGGGTGTTTTATCTCTCAAAACCACACAGTCTCATGGAATGATGAAAACTATAGCTCAGATACAAATGATATAAATTCACACAAAGAAACACCAGATTTCAATCAATTTCAATTTCGAATTAAAACACACTCATATGAGCCAGATCACTTTCTCAACGCTTGATATTACATGGTGTTTGGCTTACTCTACTCTCTAACCTCCAGCCTTGTCCAATTTATTCAAAAGATTAAAATTTATACAAATATGGATTTCTGAACCAATTTGGCTCAGATCCAGCAATATATCACTTTCCTCTAAAGTATCTCCTCAGCTCCACTCTTTTCTCAAACAAAATCCCAATTTAAATAATCAAATCCCTCAAATCCTAACTCTTCCTAAGATTACTCAACTATTACTAAGATCCCTTCATTCACGACATATTCTCCACAAATTGAATTTACAATTTAGAATTTCCTCAAACTCAACTAAAATTAGAAAAATAAATAAAATGATTAAGGGAGCCCACTCCATTTAGTAAATTTGGAATAAGACTCATGGTCTTATAAGTGTTGACTAATGCTCCTGCATCAGATTCCCTGAGTTGAAAGTTTTCATGACCTCCTGGTCATGTGTTTCTTCTATCAAATCATCCAAAATCCAAAACCTTACTTTGTAACTTCTCATCTCTTTCATCACGTTGCTGCTTCATTTCTTCTGTCACTGTTGCTTTAGTCTTTCCAGGTTTCCAAATCTTATGCTTTTGCTGTCCTCTTTCTTTGCTGATGTAGATTTATTTTGTTAATTTCTCTTCTTTTCTGGTTCTCTTCTTGGCTGACTTCTTCATCCAAAATTTCTCAATTTCATCTTTACAATTTTCCCTTAGTTGAACTCCATTGACAACTAATTGTTGTACATTCTCTTTTGTCATAGAAATTATGAAATTTATATCCAAATTTACCTTACCTCTCTCATTTATAACCTGTTGGTTTCACTTTATAGCTTCCCCTTCATTGCTATGAAAGTCAATCTTTTCCTCTATATCATCAGGTTCACTTAATAACTTTTCCAACAAATTAAATCTTCCCTCATCTTTAATAAGAATGTCATTTACATATGGCTTCTCTTTTCTATATAAACCAAAATTTTCATCACAATTGTCAGATTTAAAATTACTATGATTTTCTTTCTCCATAGATAATTATACCATCCAGTCTTCCTACTAATTCTCTGCAAAATTCATGAAACTGTCAACAAATTTCATTTCAGCACTTTCCTCTGCATTGCATAGTGTTCTTTGTTATGACACAAGGCTATCATTAAAAAATTCAATAGCTAGAATCTCCTGGAGCATATCATTGTGAAATATCATTTCATCTTCTGTATTGATACCATTACAAAAAAATAATGTTGTTTCATCTTCATATATAACAGAAACAAATTCCTACTTTTCTAAAGCTTCTTCATGGGTTACAAACTCATAAAAATAATCAATTTCAAAAACACAAAATTCCTGAACTTCTGTATCTATCAACATCTTCATACATTCCTTCACATTTTCCATAATAATTCTATCTTGAACCTCTACAGAAAATGCCTCATTCTGGTTGTCATCACAAAATATCATTTTCTTGTCCTCATATTCTTGAATTATGACAACTTCCTTATCAATGTCATTATTCTCAAAGTTATTAAATACATGCTGAAAATATTTTTCGAATCCAACCATTTCTTCCAGTAATCTCACTTCTTCATCAACATGCATAAGCACATTGTCCCATTGTTGTTCGTTACTTGTCAAACCTGAAAACATACACAACATATCAGTTTTAAAAATAAAAGGCTCTTCATTTGAAACCTCAGTGATCAGTTATTTCTACTTCTTTGAACTATTCAGATAGTTCACTAAGTTATTGAGAGGTTCTTCCTCAGCATCTCTGATTTCTTTTTCATCAAAGAATACTTCTTTGACTGTAGCTTCTTGACTATGCTTGGTAACTTTATCATAGGCTTGTAGAATACATTCCTATTCTACACAATTCTCTCCATAAATCAGTTTATCCAAGTAAGACAATAATGTTTTTCTCTCTTAAATAATAAGATTATGATTCTTAAAAAACTTCCTTGACGTAACTTCTTGAGCTGAGTTCTCTGTGTCAGCTTCTCTTCTCTCCACTTCACAAATCTGCAATGCATTTATTTACTTTTCTATGTCCACTTTCCATTGGTTTTCTATAGATGTTAAAACTACTTCAAACATGATTCAATAAGTTTTTGATAAGAGAAGACACAACCATTCACTCATACATTTTATTTTTCTCCACCAATTGAAGTCTTGAACTTCTTTATGAATTTCCTTTTGTGTTTTTCTTGCTTCTTCCTCTTTCACTTTTTCATGCTCGGGCTCAATTTCATTAAGTTTCATACCTCCAAATGTACGTTCACACAAATAATTAATCCCAAAAGTATGAGACTTTCTTGTCTATGTAGATGCTACCAACACCTTTCTCTCACGTTGATCTGTGTAGATCATATCTTCATCATTATCATCACTGTCTCTTTCCCCAAGGATAGGTCCTTTCTATGGTTTACAAATGGATTCTCTTTTTCTATTCTCAATTGTTCGGAATATTAATTTCTCAACAAATAATTCCCTGATAGACCACTTAACTCTTTTCCCCACATAAAATCCTTGTTTACATTCCTCTCTGATTCTTTTCTGTATCAACTTCGTCAAATGACTGAGTTTTTTCTTCATCTCAGCCACCTCTTTGTCAATTTATTCCTTACTCATTATTTTGAGTCCAACTTCTTCGACACTTTTTCATTTCTGTCTGTGACTTTCCTTTGTACCCCTGTTATGACTAACAATAGTCAAACTCATTTCCTCCTTTGATGAAATTTCCTTGTTCACTGGTAAGCTGCAACTAAACCTTATTTCTTCTATAACAATTATGTTACTTGTCAACCATACCAAATCATCCTTTTGGTATCTTTTCTTTTCCATCTCTATGTGCTCTTAACTCACTATGAGTTGCACTAAGCCTCTGCAACAGAAAGTCCTCCCTGCTGCCACTTACCTCACCAATCCCCTCTGGAAAGCATTGGTTCTCTAGTCTTTGGAACCTCTTGAGAATTCTTCTCTGCTCATTCTAGGCTTCAACTCATCTACACCTTTTAAGAACACAATTGTCCTTTTTATCCAACCCCTGTTGGAATTCTTCAAGGTTATGCCACATTCTTCTTTCACTTATAAATTACTTACCAGCTTCCTTGACCTCTTTTTGCTGAGATACTTCTTCCTTGTCTACATATTGATATCCGAAAACATAATATTCAAACCAAAATAAAACTTACCAACTCACCTTCAAGATATCTGTGGGATCTTGTTTCACCATTCATTTGCACTATATCTCTATGTGTTGCAATATATCAAATTCAAAATCTGATCTTCTCTCTCATATCACCATTGTACCTATATAATATTACCTCAAGATTCATCAAATTTTTTCTTCAAACCTTCCAAATTCCTTCAAAGATGTCTTAAAGCTAATTTCCATTCCATCAATTAAATCTTTGCCAAATGATTCATGTGTACACTATTTCATTCTTCATTCAAAAGACTTCATACAGTCAAAAAATATTTTTCATCTTTCTCTTCGTAATAAACACTTCATATTTTAAGATTAGTTAATATTAAATCTAATATTTCAACCCTATTTACAAAACTCGTAACAGACACTACAAATTTATTATGGAAATGTTTTTGTAAGAAAATATTGTCTTGCTTCTGCAAATTTCAAATTTCAATTCTTGTAGTATCTCTTCTTTCAGATCTATTGAATCCAGTCTTCAATCTAACTGTTCCTTCAATCATCAATATCATTGTATTCACAATACTTAAGCAATCCTCAACCATTATTCAGTTTTTACAAAATTCTTTAAATCATTTAAATGTCTTCAGCATCTACAGGAAATTCACTATCAACCTCCTAGGAAGTTCCAACTTCAATTCAACTAGAACTGTCAAATGAATATTCTATTGGTTTGTATTATCCAAAAATATTAATTACTTTGGTACTCGAGACCCCTAGAGCCCATGATGATTCTGAAATGCAATTTGAATTTCATTCAAAGGTGTCCAACAATAACTACTGCTCAGGGTTCGATCATGGGAAATACATGGCAGAAATGGGCTCTTTGAGTCAATGTAATTGTAACACTAATGCTTCTTACAAAATCTTGCAAACAAGTTCAATGAAAATAATAAGAGATTTATCTACAGAGACAGATTGCAAAAAAATAACTGAGAATGAATGTGATTTACAATTACGGTTGGGTCCAACCTCAAATCCAAGCTTTGATACCACAATTGATGCAATAAAGTTGCGTCTTCTAGAATAATGATGCCACCTCTATTGGATTGATTCGAAAGGAAGAACAGGTGGAAGCCTCTGAGGAGGCTGTGAAAGTTATTGAGATCAAACCCACGATCATGATTGAGGCTTATGCATAAGAAATAGTGTAGAAACACTCTGCTTTGGAGGCCAGATCAGAATCGGCCCAGCGTTCCTCTATCCTCCTATCTTCTAATCTCTACCATTCAATTAAATATTTTTAGATCTGACGTATATCTCATTTCAAACAACAAAATATTTAACTCTTTAAACACTTGCGATAAAAGTGGTTTCTTCTACCATCTATGTGCTACGTGTCATCTTATTACTAGATCGCATATGTTATAAAAATACCTCTTTCCGAAATGAAGTCCTGTGATATACCATCTATGGTTTTGAAGATATGTGTTACACTACTTATGGTTTTGAAGGATGCTATATTTAGTCGTATGCTATGCTCTCGATTCATGGATTCAATGCCATTACGAATACACATCCCCACATCCGTTAACAACATAGGGCTCAATGTATATTTTTTTAATGTAGGCCTCCAAACAGATTTCCACACACTATAAATTTTTGAATGGATATGGACCATCCATCCCACCTCTATGTAGTGCACGTAGGAATCGATTTCAATGACCACGTTTCTTTTAATTGATCACAATTGATCCATTTTGTGATCTATGGTTGATATTTAGCATACGTGAATCCACACAAATTCAAACTTGTACACACCAAAAATGGGAGTTCGATCTCTCAAGACCACATAGTCTCAAGGATTGATGAATGTTACACTAAAAATTGTCACCTTGAAATTTTTTTGACTGTATGAGCTCATTAACACTCATACATACCTCATTTGCAAGTCTTAAAACCTTTACTCGTCATGTCAAGCCCTGAAACTCGAGGAAAAACCCTAAAAACTCAAAAACCCTAGGGTACGCAGGTAACATGAAGCCTGCCTGCATTCCTAGCTTGATTACGCAGGTAATACACTGCTTAACTGCGTTCTAGAATGCAGTTTTCCTTTTCCATGCCTGCGTACCCTCCTAAAAGTAAAAAAAGCGAGAAAGTAAAGTCAAAAAACTGATTTAAGGTCAATTCTAGAAGGTTATAGATGATAATTTTTGGGGATGAGTACACTTTAGTAAGGTGCATGTATCCCACACCTTAAGGAACTAATCCCTTGATGTGAGGAGCCTATCTCTTTGAAGGAGGATTCTATCCCTTCAAAGGTGGAACCCTAACCTCCTCATCTACTCTATAAAAGGAGGCATTGGGTAGCCTCAAAGGGATTTCAAGCTTTATGGGTGATTGAGTTGAAGTGCTATTGAGATTTAGACTTCTTTCTGCTGAGAATTTGAGAGGAAAGATCACATAACTCTTTGTGCTCCTGGAGGAAGAGTGAAAGACTTATCAAAGTAGAGGAGACTCCTGCTTCGGACCCCGGGAAGGCCTTTCGAACATCAAGGCTAAGGTTGTAAGGTTCTTCTGTTATTTTAAGATTAATACAATCAAGTTTTGTTTTTCTCAATAAATTGTCATTCGATTGTTTTTTTCAATAAGCTATCGTTTGATCATTTATTTCATAGATTCCTTGATCACTATGATATGTATGTTTTATAATTATTTGTTATACAGGTGCTATTTAATAATTTATTGTTTTTGATTGCAGGTTGACGAAAGACGACACTTTCTTGCGACGAAAGAACTCTTGTTGCGATGGAAGGATTATTGTTGCGACGAAAGAACTCTTGTTGCGACGGAAGAACTCTTGTTGCGATAGAAGGATTATTGATGCAACAGAAGCTTTACGACCACAAATAAGCATTTGGATCTAAGGTAGGATCAACACCTTCATAGCATTTATTTGTAAAACGAATATATTTAGAGAAATCCAAGCTTAGTTGTTTGTTTGTTTCTAGATTATTTTCTGACACTAGGGAGATCGATCTTGTCCGCAAGATCGATTTATCTGGCCAACAAATTGGCGAATTCACTGGGGAGTTCTCTTCACTCGAGATGGTTTTGTGAAGAAACTTGTGCCAGCCTGTTTCATTAAGCAGGTTGTTGGGGTAACTGTTCCAACTTCCATTTCTGCATTAAAATTCTACGATGTTGGATTTCATCACCAACTAGTGTTTTTAGTGCAGGAATCTACTATTTGTGTGTGGTTTGACTCCTAGATTTGATAGCGCATGTTAATTTGTTTGTTTTTACTTTTAGAGACGATAGGTGTGAATTGTGAATTTTAATTGTTAGGTGTGAATTGTGAATTGTTAATTTTAGTTTTAATTTGTTAATAAAATTCACTGAAGTTGAATATAATGGCAATTGTTCTGGAATTTACCAACCAAGGAACCCCTCTTAACGAGAATCCTAGTACTTTTCCTTGCTTTGGAAATGTTGGTCCTCCTTATATGGCTACTTTTTCATTACCTAGATTTACCATAGGTTTATCGGTATGGTTATTTTCAACTTCGTTGACCCCGAATACTCCAATTGTTCCACCTCAACCGGATGCTTCACCTCAACAGAGTTCACCATCTCAACATCACCGACCTTCTATTGACCCTTTAACTTCTTCGCCTAATATTTCTTCCTCCATTTCTTCCTCTTCGTTTGGTAAAAGCCTTGACGCTAGTAACCAGGTGGTGACGAAGAAGAAGAAAGGGAAGAAGAAGAAGAAGAAGAAGCAAGATAAGAAAGAAGTCAACCAACCAACCATGGTTGTAAGTCTTAGTTGTGTTGAGGAAACCTCCAACATGCATCGTAAACCCAAATACCCTTGCAGGCTTTGTAAGGGTGACCACTTCCTTATCAATTGTCCCGGTATTCCAAAGGTCTTGGAAGTATGGTCAGAAAAATCTCATCAACTTTCCGTGGATCCATCAACCAATGATAGTTAGGTTCCCGGGAAAAAGGGTAAAGTTAGGTTTCCTTGTAAGTTATGCTAAGGGAGTCATCAAACTCACATTTTCCCTCACATGGATGAAGTCTCAAAATTATTGGAAAACCTTACTATTCCACAACAAGAATTTCCAACTGGTTACCGTAAACTTTCTCTCAACCTACCATCAACTGATGGAGTGATTGATCAAATTCCAAGTACAGTCGATCCCACTCTTCCATTGAAGGGTGAAAATCATATCACTCAGGTTGATGATCCATTAGTTGATCAAGTGGTCGATTCGATTTCACATTTGGTCGATCCCATTCTCCCTGTAGAGAGTAAACTTCATACCACTCAGGTTCTTCTTGTTACATCAGATTCTTCTACGTCAGGGGGCATTTCACCTGTTTCTGCAGAACCCCCTTCAAGTACTGAGGTCTTTTCCTTTGATTGAAATAGAATGACAGAACCTCGTCTTCCTTCCTCCATCCCTTTCCAAATCATTGTGAATTCTGATGATAGGGACATACACCACGCACAGGTAGATGAAGGTGCTTCTGTTAGTATTTTATCCTCAACTGCTTGGAAAGCTTTGGGTTCCCCTCAACTTGTGCCTATTACGAAGAATCTGAAAGCTTTTAACAGAACCATTAGTGAACCTTTAGGGATCCTTCCTAAGTTCTCTATTACTTTGGAAGTTAAAACTATCTGTATTGATCTTATGGTAGTTCGAGGTCCCTTGGATTTCAATTTACTCCTTGGGCGAGACTATGTCTATGCAATGAAAGCTTTAGTATCGACCCTCTTTCGCGTGATGTCTTTCCCTCACAATGGAAATATTGTGACTGTAGACCAGCTTTCATTCCATAGTCTTGATTCAACTACCAATAATCCGATATCCCTGAATTTTCCTCATATGCAAGTGGTATCTACCCCGCCACGGGTTAATTATGTAGCAACTAGTCCCATGTTTTCAATTACCGATGTAAGCAAGCTTCTCACTGTTTGCTCATCTTCCTTTGAATTAGATTCAGTAATTGACATGGAAAACTCTATGGGATTATTTGAACATGATGTTTTTATCCCTTTTGAGTCCCTTGACATGTCTTCCTTTCATAGAACTGTTCTTCCATCTGATGAAGACCTCTTGGAAGCCATGATTGAGGTGTGTCCATTGACATGTCTTTCTTCCAGTTGGAAGCCATAATCAGTGAGTGCGAGGATAGTTCCTTTTAATGTGTCAACCTCGTTAAAAAATGAATCAGTGAGTGTGAGGATAGTTCTTTTCCTGTGTCAACCTCATTAAAAGATGAATCAGTAGATAGATTGTAAGAGTAGGTTAATAGATTATAAATAAGTAGTTTTTGAGGATAGTTCCTATTACTGCGTTAACCTCGTTAAAAAATAAATCAGGTATGAGGATGGTTCTTTTCCTGTGTCAACCTCGTTAAAAAATGAATTAGTTATTCATAGGATAGTTCCTTTTACTGAGTCAACCTCATTAAAAAATGAATCAGGTATGAGGATAGTTCTTTTCTTGTTTCAACCTCATTAAAAAATGAATAAGTAGGTTATATAGGTAGATTGTATAAAGTAGATACAAGGATAGTTTCTTTTACTCTGTCAACCTCGTTAAAAAATAAAACATGTAGGTGAGGAAAGTTACTTTTACTGTGTCAACCTCGTTAAAAAATGAAACACGTTGCCATGAGCATAGTTCTTTTCCTGTATCAAGCTCGTTAAAAAATGAAACAAATCCTCCCCTTATTGAGTCGAGTCTTTGACTAGATCTCGTAAATGTTAAGTTGTACATTTAGGTTAGTTATTTCAGTTTTTGCATAATTTTCTTACAGTTTTAGGTAGGGTCTTTCATACAATCTCATAAATGAACCTTCATTCCATCCAGCTATTAATTACCAGCAGTGTACTTAGTTGAATGAAATGAAGCTGGGGGGCATGCGCTCTAGCAGTTATGCTTAGGGGGCATCAAGCACGGTTTTCTCTCTGTTTCAAGCTTGTGTAAAAATGAAACCACTCTGAAGCATAGTTTTTCTCTGTTTCAAGCTTTTGTAAAAATGAAACCACTCTAAAGCATAGTTTTTCTCTGTTTCAAGCTTTTGTAAAAATGAAACCTATCTTGAGTCAATTTCAGTTGTTTTAAAGACTCGTTAAACTCATGAAAATACTGATATTATTTTGCTATCTTTAATTCTCGTAAAACACATGAAAATGCCGAGTTCTTTCCTTCTTTTCCTGCTCATAAACTAAATTGAAATTCGGCCACAGGATTATATTTTTTATCCCTTTTTCGAACTTGTTAAAACTTACGAAAAAGAGAAAACCGTGAGTACATTTTTATCACTTTTAGTAAGGTGCATGTATCCCACACCTTAAGGAACTAATCCCTTGATGTGAGGAGCCTATCCCTTTGAAGGAGGATTCTATCCCTTCAAATTTGAAACCCTAACCTCCTCATCTGCTCTATAAAAGGAGGCATTGGGTAGCCTCAAAGGGAGTTCAAGCTTTGTGGGTGATTGAGTTGAAGTGTTGTTGAGATTTAGACTTCTTTCTGCTGAGCTTTTGAGAGGAAAGATCACATACCTCTTTGTGCTCCTGGAGGAAGAGTGCAAGACTTATAAAGGTAGAGGAGACTCCTGCTTCGGACCCCGGGAAGGCCTTTTGAACATCAAGGCTAAGGTTGTAAGGTTCTTCTGTTATTTTAATATTAATACAATCAAGTTTTGTTTTTCTCAATAAATTTTCATTCGATTGTTTTCTTCAATAAGCTATCATTTGATCGTTTATTTCATAGATTCCTTGATCACTATGATAGGTATGTTTTATAATTACTTTTTATATAGGTGCTATTTAATATTTTCTTTTTTGTGATTGCAGGTCGACGAAAGACGACACTTTCTTGCGACGAAATAACTCTTGTTGTGACAGAAGGATTATTGTTGCGACGAAAGAACTCTTGTTGCGACGGAAGAACTCTTGTTGTGACAAAAGGATTATTGATGTGACGGAAACTTTACGACCACAAATAAGCATTTGGATCTAAGGTACGATCGACACCTTCATAGCATTTATTTGTAAAACGAATATATTTAGAGAAAGACAAGCTTATTTGTTTGTTTGTTGCTAGATTGTCTTCTGACACTAGGGGGATTGATCTTGTCCGCAAGATCGATTTATCCGGCCAACAATAAAAACTATAGTTCAGATACAAATGACAAAAATTCACACAAAAAAACACCAGATTTCAATTAATTTTTATTTAGAATTGCAACACACTCATATGAGCCAGATCACTCTCACAACGCTTGATATTACATGGTTTCTGGCTTCCTCTACTCTCTGACCTCCAACCTTCTCCAATTTATTCAAAAGATTACAATTTATACAAATATGGATTTATGAACCAATTTGGTTTAGATCCAGCAATATCTCACTTTCTCCTAAAGTATCTCTTCATCTCCACTCTTTTCTCAAACAAAATCCCAATTTAAACAATCAAATCCCTCAAATCCTCACTCTTCCTAAGATTACTCAACTGTTACAAAGATCCCTTCATTCACGACATATTCTCCACAAATTGAATTTACAATTTATAATTTTCTCAAACTCAACTAAACTTAGGAAAATAAATAAAATGATTAAGGGAACCCACTCCCTTTAGTAAATGTGGAATAAGACTCATGGTCTTATAAGTTTTTACTAATGCTCCTGCGTCAGGAGGTAGTCTTACTGATCAAGTGTGAAATCCCCTCAATTCACTTAACCTTCGAACTTCTCCCTGACACCCAACCTTTAGAACAAATTATCATGCCTAAGTGTGCTTTCGAAGACCATCGTGTTTCCTTGAAAACCATTGAAATGGCTAAGAAGCACACCAAATATCAATATGACCGAAAATTCCAACCTTGTACATTTCATGAAGACAATATTGTTCTAGTGTATGATCAGGCTCATGATATCCTTGGTTATGGGAAGTTTGACTCATTATGGATAGGACCTTACATCATTAGTAAGGACTTGGGCAAGGGGGCATACCTTCTAGAGGATTTCAAAGGCCAAATCCTACCTAACCCTCATATTGAACTCTACCTTAAAATATTTTACCCATACCATCTCCCATCGAGATGTGTGTTTTATTTTTGTCATGCATTTAGGTAGCTTGCATTATTCATAATCTCATTTTTTGTCTTCTGGAACCTTTTAGATGGATCTATCATACACACCATATATCGGCTATGCTGACGGTGCAAGTCCCTTCTTGTGGAATCTAGCCTTGGCAACTTGGGCCATTTTTACCCTCATGCATTTTTTAGTCCTATCCAATGGAATATGCATTGGATCTGCCACCAATAATCAAGCCGAATATGATTCAGTGACAGTTTTTTTAATCGATTCCCTTGACCATCGCATCCTTCATCTTCATGTTCATTTAGATTCCCTACTGCTTGTCATGCAATTGAATGGCATAGATTGTGTGAATAACCATGTCTTTTTAGAATATATTTACGAGTGAAGTTCTCAGTGCGTGAATTTGAAACCATTACATTCAATTATGTACCTAGAGCCCAAAAATCACTATGTAATTGCAAAAAATATTATAGATTAGCACTTATCACATGAATTTAAGACAAGACAATAATCATAAACAAATGGAACCCTTTACTTGTCATATATACAAAGATTCATATCCATAATATGTGTCCACAAAATGATAAATTTTTTGGATTCCTCTACTCTAATACATCCGACATGCCCATAAAATGTTACAAAAATAAAAAAATGGGGGCACCACATGCTCCGACCTCTAATCACTATCTGGAGGGTCCCGAGCCAATGGCTCGGCTCCTGTAGCCCATAGATCTCGCATAACCTGCTCAGCCATCACCATGCACTGCATGACACCTCACCACTCTGAGGGTAGCCTGACACATGCCTTGATGTAACGGTCATCAAGATCATGCCAGCTGCTCTCTGATACCCCGATCATCAACAACCCACATCTACATTTAAAATCCTCCAGTAGAGCCTCCAAGTCAGGTATTAGATCCCCTCTCGCTCCACTAGACTCTACAGATCTAGATGCTGTGGGTCATCCCATATAATTGGCTGGTTTCACTGGTGCTATATCTTCATACCAAAATTAATGAATCTATACCTCATACATAATTATAAATCTTCAAATGAACCATAAAATATAGCAACTTTTCACTTACCATCTGGTCACCATGCTTGACTGGGCAGAAGAGGCAAGCCCCAGTCCCCCTGATAATTCATCCCATTGTATGTATAGTCGTCTATATACAGCGACATCTAATCCCAATGTGAGAAGAAAACTCATCCAACTCCCTCGCCTCCTCCTCTCTGCAGTAGTTGCCCCCAACAACGCATCCTGGGCTCTCACGGGCCCCCATCCTAGATCTGTACATGAGGTCGAAGTGTGGGGATCTTCTCGAAGAAGAACGAGCAAAAAATTGTACCAAAAGCACAGTCATGGTTCACTTGTTTCTTGAATAGCGACAACTATAGTTTCAATGGCGCAAACATCATCTGGGCCTAGCCATAGTAGGTTCCACTCAAAATTCTCTCAACTAACATCATCTGCCCTCTGGTGATGTGATGGAACACCTAGTTTCCCAGGATCAAAAATATTGTTGCAGTGATAGCCCAAGTCTCTAGCCTCTCTAGATCACTTATTGGAATATTCATGCCCTTGACACGAACATCTGGTCGGTAGTGTCATTCTACAAAATCTGATATGTTCCGCCCCCACGGTAATACTAGATGGATATTTCTCATGACCCCTAGTGGCGGGAGACTAGTAAGGGAATAGATGTGTTGAATATTCAACTCAATCCAGTGCCCCTGCACTACAAATACCTCAAGGTCTGTGTCTTAGTAGATGACTATCATGGATAGCAAGGGCTCCCCTACCCTCATCAATGGGTTCTCAACCAACTTGAGAACCCCATACCACGCTAGTGCGCCTCTGACCACCTGATCCCCCTAGATCTCAGAATGAAGTGCATCCAAATCTCTCTCTCTAGTTGATCTTTAACTCTATTGTACCTACACAAACCCATCATATTTTTCAATTCAGAGGAAGAAAAACTGCATCAAAAGCATTAAGCCCCAGTTCTCAGCCAGAAACAGCACAAAAACCCAAAATTTTGATATCTTGCATTTTCCTAGCCCTGTACCCACAAGCTCACAGGTTTTCTCTTCGAAAACTACAACCTAGCTTGCAGAACAGGGCCTAGGAAGTGCAAGCCGGCTATGAGGAAGGGTACGGTGTTGTTCCTGGGCTATGGGCACCTAATATGAAATTATAATCTGCTGAAAATGAAGAGTAAGGTTAGGCCACCTACCTGCAACTCACAGATCTCAGTTCCAATGGTCCATTTGTCCACTATGAACTCCGCAAGATTTAGGGCCTTCTCCTCCTCTCCACGTTCACCACAACTCCAATATCAAATGAACCAAATTGGAGGGAACTCTCCTAATTAAAAGGGAAGCCCTAATTTTTCCTTCACTAATCGTGAACAAACTGTATATCTATTTGACGAACCGTTAGAACCATTAAAAAGCTCTCACCGAGCTCTAAAATGGGTATTATTGTTTTTTTTTGGTGATTTTATACTTCACCCGAAAGCCTTTTTTCCAAGAAGGGTCACTTCGCTGCCTCTCAAAATTGAATTTATGCACTTATGCCACTTGTACTTGGGGCACCACTTTGCCTTCATACTTGTCAATGCGTGTGCCAATTTTCATCATGAGTAACCATCTTTTTCTCATGTTTCTATGGTCCCCACTGAGCCTATTCTTTGTGGCAACATCATCGATTCACCCTTGATCAGAGCATCCGATTTGAGTCATCATTTCATTCATGGAGTCTGTCATGAGTCCCTTTTCCTCATGTTACATTATTCCATCCATTCATGCCTTTTCCTCGCTCGTGTTGCCCATTCTTGCTTCTAGTCACACTGTGCCCCATCCCCTCAAGAGTCGAGTGAGTCACTGCAAGGTCATCCATACTTTATATAATTTGACAAGGGAAGTCTTTCATTTTCTACTTAGTATCCCCCATTCCATTACCATCCCTTGTGTCAGTCCCTCAGTATCTCTACTATGATTCCTCATACCTTAGTTGAGGACCCTCATTGCCTCACCTATGGTAGACCTCATTATGTTGACCTCAGCACATTCATTCCAGAAGACAGGTCTAGAGGGCGTGTACCTTGGTTCCAGCTTCCATTCTTGTTCGGTGCCTTGGATCAGGCAAAGGGACTCCTCATTACCCTTTGACTTGGTTGTTTCTCATCTACACCACTTTAGCATGATTGAGATTCATATACTTGATAGTTTAGTGATCTAGGAGATTTCTCTAGTGATTCCCGAGTGTGTGTGATATGTTTCAAACCTCATGAGGGGTTATCCCTTCAGGTAGCCCCCCACATGCCCATATGACCTCATTTTATGCTATAACCTTAGATGCAGCTTTGCAGATTTGATGGGTTTGTTTCGAGCCACTTCCAGCACCTATAACAGGCATGTATCGCTCATATATTATTGTATTCATATTTTCAGATCCCTTTCCTATTTATTAGGGATTCTTTGGTTGTTATTATATCTCATGTACTCATATATTATTGTATTTAGTCCTAAATGTTGTCCTAGGCTCAGTATGTATGTCGAATCCAGTATATTTTTTTGTAGCCCATTTTATGCTAGCATGTCATGTACCATTTATCATGTATTTTATAGCTCAGTCCCATTTTGTTGGGCACACCATTATTCTTTGTACTTTGTCATCTTAGCAGGCATAGGTATGCCTTCCCTGCCTCACTAAGAATAGGTACCCAAACATTAAATGAGACTTATATAATTTGTAGGTCTCGCCCCCTTAGGTTATTTTCCTCTCTCACTTCACTCCTTCTATGTATCTCTCTCTCTCTCTGACTCCCCTTCAGTGTCTAGTGATTATGTTCTTACAACATACTTTGGTCATACGAGTAGCTCCTGACACTCGCACGTTGGGGGGAAATCTGTTACACCAATTTTTGGTCATCTAACCATTTACAATTAGATGGATCGAAGTAGACCATGTAAGACCAATTTTACCATAGTAAAATTTCTTTCACTATAAGAAATAATTTAATAAACCATATCTTATTATGTTATTTGTGGTTCAAACGGGAAACCCCATGATGAATAATTAAGTAAATCCTTATTTATTTGATTTCCCTCTAGGAATAATTAATTAAACCATTATTTAAATAATATTCCTGGTCATATTTAACCCAATTAATGATAAATAATTAGATAAATTACTATTTATCTTATTATTCTCTACGAATAACTAATTAAATCATTAATAAATATTCCTTGTTAAATTAGACTAAATCATGTAGGAATAATAAAATAAATCATTATTTGTTAGATTATTCCTTAACCCCATTCTTGAAATGATAAATAAATCATTTATTTATTTATTATTTCTAAATAAAGGGATTTAACCAATTTAAATTCCTTTTCCCTCCAACAAAATATAATAAAATATTCCAAGCGGTTAGATCTAGATCTTGTTTAATAATATTTTATTATGCACCATTATCAAGGATAACTCAATATTTTGTTATAAATTGGAGGGTTTTTAATTAATTGTGCACTTTGATCCTTTTCTAATAGTAATACTTTGATTGTTTTATTACTATTTTTCTTCTTGAGCTCCCATAGAGTTCAACACGTCTTGGGTTTTCTACACCATTGAGAGAGAGAAACTTCTGGATCTGAATCATTGAGGACAACCAAAAACCCATCCCATTGAAGGGGACTGGTAACATCATTATTTTTTCCCTTTCCAGGTGTTAATACATAAAATTATTTATATATCTTGTCTTATCCATTGGATATCTGGATAAACTCTTATTTATTTCTACTGTTTAACTACTTTTACTACATATCTGGGTTTTTGTTGCATTTGTTTCAATTATCTATTGCAGATATAAGGAAGTTAAGCATCCATACTTGTTGTTAGGGTTGTTTTTCACACACAACTAAAGCAATCTCTTTCCGTACACTTGTGTTAATAATTTACACTAAAATGGGGCATGTTGGAGTAGGGTCCCCTGGGGTACATTTTTTTCTATCTTTTTGTATATATTTTTCATATGCGCACTGTACGGAAAGGTCAAGGGGATTTGGGGCAGGTCAAAGTCCCTCTTTTATGTAAATTGGCTATGAGGGTAAACTGTGGGCCTCAAACCATGATTTGAGACCATAGTATTTTCACACTAAGCTAGTATAACTATGTAAGGGTCAAGTCATGAAGAGATATATTTTTGGTTATGATTATGTTGATGAACATTGTGTAAGGGTTTTTTTATAAGTATAGGTTTTTAGGTAGAAAGGATCATGTTGGTTGTGTGCGCAGATACCTAGTCCTGGTTGTGTGTGGGCTCCACTAGCTGTGTGCACAAAAGGGGTAATTGTAAGGGAAAAGTTTGTTTGTATTGAACTATTGGAATCTAATACAAAGACTGGTTTTGGCAAAGCACTTGTGCTATGTATCTATGTTATCTGTTTACTACTATTTCTTAATATAATTTTACTTCTGTTATATCTACATGGGTAAATCCATCTTAATGCATGAGTATATGCTTATGATTAAATACATCAATAAATCTTCTTAAGTTATTGCGCATTGCGAAGATCTGGTTATGTTAATATATATCTGCGATGAAGTTGATCTACGATTTATCTATATATGCATTATCTGTGTCTATGAAAAGCTGATATGATTAGTATTGTTATGAATTTATGCACATATGTTTGCAATATACATTAAGTTCTGCATTAAAAATATTTAGGGATACCACATTAATTTCTTCCTCAAGGTACGGAAACCTGGTTCCAACAACCCCCATACTTCTTTGACTGAGACTTTTATCTGCACAAGTAGGTCATTGCCGAAAGGGCCAATAGTTGGAGGGTTTGTTGGTTGCATGATAAAATCTAAACCTGTGTCAGGACCCCTCAAGTAACTAGGAAGAGCCCCTAAAGACATATTCTCCTAATGCATTAATGACAAAAAAGTTATGGGGATATAAGGAAGAGACCAACCAAGTAATAAATTCAGGGTAAACATAAGTCTAAGGAATTATAGCAGAAAATATGCCTGATTTTATAACTGTAGAGTATATACGGGAGTCTATTTGGTCTTCTAAAATGCTTTGAAGGAGTTCCACTAGATTTAACAGGCAAACAGGGCCGAAAAGATATGTTTTTGTGTCCATGAGTGGAATATGCATTGTAGAGCCTGGTAGGGAAAATTTCTCCAACATTTTTAATTAAATGAGTGGGAAAACACATTGTATAAGTACATGTATGTTGATGATTAACGTTGGAATCCAAATTTGATAAGATAGAAGACGTGGGCATGCTTACCGATGCACGAAAACTAAACATACAATGTAAATTATGATAGTAAATGGGATTTTATGGGAAAAAAAGAAAAAATGAGAGGGAAAACAAATGTGGAAGTGACAAGTGTACCGAGTGATGTGGTGGTGATTAGGTGGATGATGGGACAATGATGATGAGGTAGGCTAGGATGACATGGCAGTGAGGTTTCAGTGATGAGGTATAGTAACACTCGCTTGTCACATACCCTTAGAGGTATACCCCTACCATTCAGAGGAGCACCCATGGTGGTAAATAGGACAATATTGTAGAAATTTGCTGAATAATGATTAATTATCCACCGAGACTATCCTGATCACATACAATTCAAATTTATATGCAACACATAATCTCTTCCACTCAGATCATCAAACATGCGGAAATAAAACAAGCGATAGCACATCAATTCATCATACACATTAACACAGTATGTATGGGGAAAGCTTATAGCTGAAAACCCCGCAGCTATTGTGTATATTATAATGGAGAAATCATGTAACAAACTCAATACAATACTCCTCACAAGTACTCAGTACTTTCTCATGAAGTTACACACAAACTAGCTTGGTTTTGAACAGGTTACTGGTTCAAAACTCACCACTAATTGCCTTGCCTCTATTGCGCAATCATGGCCTGTCTATATAGAGATCCAAGGTTCGAATCTCCTTGGATTGACAACACAATCATCATGGGAAATTCCTCCAAGTGTGGTGCAAATCTCATGCACAACTGATGTCGCCACTGATAGCTAACTCCACCCTTTCATCTACCTCTTTCACTGGTCTCCACTGAACTGATCATGCATTGTAGTGAACTGATGTGTTCTTGAGTTGAATAATGAGTTACTAATTAATGAATTAAATAATATTTAATTCACTCCACTCATTACTAGTTGATTAGCTAGTTAAACTAATCTCAACCAGCTCAACTAAGTTAAACCGAACACAACTCCACCAACTGTCTCATCAACTCCACCAAACTTCTGCCACTGAAGTCCTAACTGAAGTCAACCATGCATGAGCTCACCAAACCCTTGGGAATAGCGTAATTCCTCTGTCAGATGCATGAGCCACTTCTGTAGCTCGAACTGAAGTGCTCCAAGAGAGTAAACTGAAGTTTAGAGTCCAAATATTATTAAGGGTAAATAATATTTGACTTCCTTATTTTTAGGATAGGCAGTCTAAAAATAGACTTCGACCTATAGGTCCAAAAAATAGAGGTCCATCTATTTTTACCAACATGACCAATACTCCAAGAATAACATACCGCAACCCCTAGACCATGCTCCATATGTCTAAAAATAGACTTTGCGCCAGAATTTGCCTGCGGGCCCACTTAGTGAAGGCGACTTCATTTCACTAAGCTCCATCATCTTGCTGCATTTTCAACAAATATAAGGGTGATCTCATATCAAATATCCGTCGTTGATCAAAATTCAGCGGTTTGGTGCTGACTCATTTACAGGGGTGCCCACATCAATAATGCTCGTGCTTATTATGACGTTAGATTTCTTTTGTGGGGAAGGCCTGACATCTCCACTGAGACTACATGACAGATGTACCTGACCTTCTGTTACACAAGATTTTGTCACTGTCCATGTACTCCCTGTTCCCAAATCTTGGAGAACCCCTATAGTGATCCCTCTGTACTTTTTCTATCATGAAAACATGCCTTTGGATCCCTTACAGTCTACAGATCAATCTATATTTTAATCATTCCTAGATTTATTCCCTAAATACCCACTTTTTTGGAGCAACGTGACCCTTTAGTGTATCACTAGCACTTATGGAAAATCCTTAGCCTGTGACTAGCGCCAATCGGTGCTGGTATGAACCTCATAACTGCGCCGATCTACTTCTGGAAGATTTTTTAAAAATGGGAAAGAAGCATCATGACCTAGAAGCTTCGAGTGTAGAGATTTGGATAATTTTTTATCAGGATATGGCCGAGCTTCCTCCTTTGGGCCTCTTTTTCCTACAAAAGAGGAACCACCTAAGGAGATAAGACTTTCTCCCACCTTAAGTGGATCCATGTCCCCTCCTCCATCACTATAAATTTATCACCTTCCAATGCCTCTGCTAGTGAGAATATAATAGAAGAGAAGAATAACAGAGAAATGTTTGAAGATTTTCATTGGCATACAAGGAGAGAGTTGATACCCTTAGACTTCTCACATTGAGTTGAAAAAGAATGCTTTGGAGACGTGCCTAGATTCAAACATGCCGAATGAGAGCTTCGAAATCAAGGTGCAGGTTGTAACTCATCTTTTATCAATAATATGATACAACTGATATTTATTTTTCCATTCTTTTCCATGCTTATGATAAGAAGTCTAACATTCCTTGGTCAGTTAGATAGATTATTTTTGTTATATGCATGTTGCACTTTTATGTTTCTTTTTGTCTTTTGGTCACATGGTAGGTGTTTGGGCTTCAAAATGTCATACAAATATCACTCATTACCATACATTTTTCACCTATGCTTCCATTATATCACTCATTATTCACCACCATGTCACTTCATCTTCCCTATTGTTCACCATTAATGGGTCTCATTTATATTTTCCAAATATTATTTATTTTTAAGCATTTTTAAGAGAAATTCTTGATTAAATATTAGAAAATAATATATTTTACTTTATATATGGAAAGTAAATTGTTTTTGTGACATGTGCAGGTGCCAAGGAAGCTTCCAAGACACCTTTATGTGGCCTTGAATGATCAAATTCGAATTTGATAAGATAAACCTCATGGAGAAGATCATGATCTCATGGAGAAGATTAAGGACAAAAGGGGGTTATGTGTCTAGATGGTTGAGATATGTATGGAACTAAAGAGAGATTAGTTGATAATAATTATGAGTTTGTTACTCATCCCATTGTATAAATAGGAGTACAATCTCCTCCATTTGTAAGTTTTGTAATCTTAGAATTTTGGAGTATGAAATCATAGAAGCTTAGAGTTGTAACCTTAGAGTTGGTTTGTAATGGGGATCTTGAAATAAAGAACCATACTTCGATTTTGCTTCTACATCTGAGTCTCCTTTGAAGTGGTGTGCTTGTGGAGTTATGGGGGGCCCCCATGGCCTCACTTGCATGCTTATTTGCTTATTTTAGGTATAACTTAATTTATGTTTTTTTTTTTATTTCATCTTTTAAGTTTTGTTAAATGTTCTAATATTGGAGGGATCTTATTTGAAAGTGTTTTTTTAAGAGAACCATAAGATCTCAAACAATTATTAGATTTAGGTTTTTTTCATTTTAGCTTTTAAGTTTTGTTAAAAGTTCTAATATTTGAGAAGATCCTAAAATTAAAGTGTTCTTGTAAGAGAACCTTAGGATCTTGACAATTGTTAGATCTAGGTTTGATTAGTTGTTGAAAGAGATCTTGATGAATATGTTCTTGTAAGGGAACTTTAATATCTTGGACATATTAGGAATCTTTCTAGATCTATATATTTTATATAAGCACTTATAAGTTTACCTTCCCGGGTTGACATTAAATTGAACTCTAATTGACATCATCAATTAGACACAAACATTTTGGTGCCATTGTCGGGGAAGTGCAACTAGAAGGATTTAGTAATTATTTTATGCATTTGTTTTTAATGGGATAATTTTTGGAACTTGGTGACAGCAGGTTCATAAAGGAGTTCAAAGTTTGGAGCATTTTTATTTTCGCACATAGTTAATTTAAATTCAAATTTTATTTTAAACCCCCCATTTCTCACTAATCCATCTACGGATGAGGAATTTGACAATGTTGAACAGGTACTTCTTGGAGAGCAAGGACAATAACCTTGAGCCAACTCTAAGACAAGTTACTCACATACTTGTAAAACATAACACAAAATTTTTAAATCTTGATGTGAGCATGTTTGAAATTTTAATCCGTAGATGGATTCACTGGAAGCATTCTTTTACTTAGAAAATAAAACATCTTTCAAGTTAATGTAGAATAGCTTAAGAATAAAAAATAAAACGAGATCTCATAGAATTTCCTTGTAGAATTTTCTTTTAGTCTTGTTTTTTTTTTAATATCATCTTGAATAAAAGGCGCTGCTTCATCTTTGCATTTCTATGTTTTGTTTCTATATCATAGGTGAACTAGGAGCTTGATTATCGGAAAGATTTGTCTTCCGAAAGTCTAAATGCCCCGTGAAATTGCAGAAAGAGTGTAGATAATGTAAGGTTTTTTTGTAGATCTTGATGTGTTTATCCACGCTAACCTACATAAATAAATAAAAATAAAAAGATTAGTATGCTCTCTTCGTGAGATCAGGAAGATCAGAAAAATCTATTGATTTATTTCAAATAAAAAAACTTTTGCTGGAAAATTGATCTGCAATATGACAATAAATTTTTTTTTTTTTTTGAGCAAAATATCATCTTAAAAAAACTTAGATTTAGTTTTTTTTTTTAATATTAGTTTAAAAAAAAAAAACTAGAAAGTAAAAATTCCCACAAAATAATAATAATACATATATCATATATATTATTATTAAAAAAAAAAATTCTTTTTGAAAACCATCCATTTTTAAAAAAAACAGGATTCCATTTTATTTTAGATTTGAAAAAAAAAAAAAAAAACAACAACAAACTCATTTAAATAAAAAAAATTAAAAATAAAAAATAAAAAATAAAACAAAACAATAAAACAAAAACAAAAATAAAAAATATATAAAAACAACGAATAAACACAAACCAACAAACATCAAACTCAAATTAAAAACAAATCGTCTCATATATATATATATATATATATATATATAGATATAAAACCAGACCGAGAACATATTCGAGCTTTCAAGCATATACCAACGTGACTACTAATTCTCTAGCAAAGTCTTCATTCCCTTCTTGAATAACTCCTATCTCACGATCTTGCTCCCTCATCAACACGATATTTTCCATGCTGTCTCACGTTTGAAAAGATGAGAAATGGTCTTCTGTTGCTGGCACGGAAGCTATTAAGGCATTTTGTAATTCCAAATCCATGTCCATGTCCAGCAGCGCAAGCTCCCTTTGGATTGAATTATAACATTGATCATTATGCCCACAGATTTAATTTGTTCCGTAGCTATGACTCTGAAACCCTAGCCGGCCTTTTGAATCCCCTACTGCAAACATTCTGCAATTCCAGTTCTCAAACTGACAGTCTATCTTGGAATATATTCACAGGCTCCGTCACGGAAAACAAAAGGAATCACAAAATGACATCCCTTACAGAAATAAATATGCTATGAATTTGGAAAATATTCCCATTATGGAAGTTTTTAAGAATCTAAGATACAACAGAAATAGTTTGAGCAGCAACACTGAGCAAAATAAGATCACAATATTCGAATAAAAGAGCTAGGGCAGCTACTTTACAATTTTAGCCTTTCAAATAATTCCCCATCAGTTGTAGATTGACTATGGTCAACAAAGATTTATTGCCCAGAAATAGTAAATTTTAAAAAATCCCTAATTCTGGCATAAAATTATGGATTTACATCTCCATCTTTCAATAAAAAAAAAAGAGCTTTATGTAAACTGAATGCGGGAGAAGATAACACCAAATTTGATATTCCAGTTATTGATCCAAGAATAGAGGATGAAGTTATTCCCTTGCAGATATGTTAGCCATCCGATAGTTATTTTTCTTTGTTGTGCGGGGAAGTAGAAAACTGTGATGAGGGGAACCTCTGCCTGAGGTCAAAATGATATAACCCAGATCTGGAGTTGCAGTCATAGCTGGTGAACAGGGTTTTCATTAACAAATTTGATGAGATGGAGATGACGCTTCTACAGGTGCAAAAACAAAAAGAAAAAAAATGAGTAGCTCCTCTTGAAAATGTATTTGGTGTTGGTGGTTATGGATATCCAACCTTCATTGTCGTGAACCATAAAAAGTGTGTCTATGCTCCACTTCACAATACATTCGAGCTTGAAGATCTTGTTGATTTTATGAAGAATGCAGGGCGGCGAGGTGAAGGTAAGTTGTTCCTACTGTTGATAAAATGGAACCGTGGGATGGATGGCGGTCTAGAATTCGAGAGCGTATTCTTGTGTTGCTGGCAACAAATCAAACTTTTGATCAATGACGATTTAGTTTATTTGTTTTTAATACTACGGTAATAGGCTCAACCCAAACCTTGGAATCAAATGGTGAGCAAGCATAATAAATCTGGCGTGTTCGAACTGGAATGCAACAAAGGCTTATTAAAACAAGTGTGAATTAATTAAAATGGATACCTGCTTGTATCTGTATCTGATTTGATATATCTTCTTCACCTAAAATCAAGAAACCACAAAAACACAGCAATGGATCATAAGGCTCTTCTTCTTCTCATTCTATTTTTTCTGTCCATGCTTGGCGCAGCTTTGCCCGTAGCCTGTGGCGATTTTTTTATTTATAATGATTGTTAATATATGCATCACCACATGCCTCATGGATTGATTTATTTTCCACATAATTCTGATTCTGAACGCATCGTGGAGAAAAGTGAATTCATATTATCATCAATGGATGCCCACGATAACAAAGACTTTGATGCTCTGTTATCGTTCAGAATGTTCATCACATTAGATTCATGAGGAAACTATTCAAGATTCATATACCTTATGAACTCGTACCTGTCACCCTTTCCAAAGCCCAGACCATGCCATTTCCATTTGAATGCTATCTAAAATCTGTGGCTATACATATACACATCAGTGAAGGGTCGAACGCTCAATCCTCTGGCACGCCCCTCAGAATAGTGATCACATACTTGTTTAAAATCCTGTGGTGAATGGTGCACATTTATTATCAAGAACATGATAATATTGAAGGTGCTTGGTAAAGAAGCAGTGAAGGTGTTGTATTAGTAGTCTTAAAGCAACTTTTAGAAGACTTATTGAAGCAGATTTGAGAAGAATTTATAAATGTATTGTAGAAGTGTTTTAAGTCTGTTTGATGATGATTTGAAATAGTTTTGAAGCAGTATTATGCATTTTATTTCTCATACTAAGAAGTTTTACACTGCCTTAAACTTAGCAGCACTACTGCCTGGAGTCTGGAAGCTTAATATCTGCACGGTTTGCACAAAAAAATAACGACACAGCGAAACTTTCTACAAATAGGAAAAATTAGTTTTCTTCCTGAAATTTATTTTTATTTTTATTTTTATTTGACGCATTTGTATTAACATCTTGAAAGTTTTAATTGATGCAGATTTTGGCAAATACAATATCAATGATGACATGAGAAATTCGATATCATAAAACAATGTCGACGATGGTCGGGATTTGCATAATTGCAACGAAATTGAATTTTATTTACATAAGAAGGGAATTAATTACACTGATTTCATATTTTAAAATGGATTTATAAAAAAATCATAGAATTAGGATAACTTACACATTTGATTTTATTTAAATCTGTTTCATTGGTGTTTAATTTTTGCATAAACAAACCAAGTAGAAATTGATCACTTTTGCTTGGATATATTTATGTTTTGTGAATGCCAAGTTTTTGAAGGTTTGTGTTAATCAGATGATCATTCAAGGAGTCTAATGTGTTGACAGTTGGACTTCCAACAGATCAATTTTATGATGAATCATGTGAATAAATCCATATTCATTACAACCAGTATTTTCCTCCCTTTGTAAAATTGTAAATCCCAATGAGTCCTCAATGCAAGCCAAAATCCATTTTTCCCAGCATGTTTCAATCATGCAATCAAATCTACTTCTTTTCATGCACTTCTTTTCATTCACCCCTAACCCACAAAATAAAACCAAGAAGCTCACTTACAAGAAGCTCACTTATTGTCATTTTCCTTGTCATTTCCATTTCCTTTTTCCTACCATTTTCATCTTCCACCAATAAAATACTGCTTCTACATATCACTGAGTCAAAGTCTTAGAGTTTAATTATATTTGTAAAAACACCTAGAGTCTTGCATGCCTTAATGGCAACTACTCTTTCCAATGAACAATGGGAGTACATTAATATCCCTTGTTCGTTGGATCTTGTAGGTGACTCGACACAACAAACTCATTCGTACCTACAAAGATGTGTTAGGCATCTTGACTCCATTGGAATCAATGGTGGGAGCTCTCGTGTTGGCTAGTGGCATTCATTAATGGCCACTAAGTCAAAAAATTCTTGCTATGTTCGACACCAGCACATTTAATCACATAGTAATATTTGTGCCATCGACCGTTGAAGACTTGAAGACCCATAATTTGTAGCAGATGAAGTAGATTTCCTTTCATTGTTTTTCAGTCTGTCATGACTTGAGGACAAGTCAGTAAATAAGGCTGGGGGGGGAATGTGACTTTTATATTTTGTATACCTTCCAAGCCTTATACATTTTCAGCCATATTCAGCAAACTCATCAGATTTATCAGATTATCTAGCAGAAGATCCAGCAGCAGATACGACAATACAGATCCGTCTTTCATCCACAAAAGAAACTTCAGATCAGAATTGCAGCAACTGAACATGCATGATTCATCCACTTCTGTAGGTAAGTAAGGTATGGTGTTTTCTAACCTTTAATCTTGAAATTATTTTTAGATGCTGAAATAAAGATATTTGGAAAATATTTCACTATTTCACTATTCCCTTTCTCATTAAAAATTTCCAAAAACCATCAGTTGGCGGGGGGGGGGGGGATTTCACACATCATTTTTTTCCCTCATTCATATTACATCTTAACCCACATAGTCTTCCCACAATAAAAAATACTACAAAATGATGAGCATATTAAATGACTTCTTAAAATGATTGATCTCAAAAAAGTAAATAATGATTGTAAACACAAGAACCAATCATTGAAAAGAGATCTCAACAAATTAAATAATGATTGTAACAAAAGAACCAATCATTCAAAGATGTAAATGCTTTGCAAAAATAAAAGTTATCAAAAGATGTGCAAATTTAAAAGGAAGTCCATGATTGAAAGATGGTTGTTACAGAAGAACCAAACATCTTGTAAAAGGAATCTCATCTAAGAATCAAATCAAATAAGTCATTGTAGTAGCTTGCATGAGGACATGCAAGAGCTTCATTTGGGGAGTATGTTTGGGCTTCAAAATGTCATACAAATATCACTCATTACCATACATTTTTCACCTATGCTTCCATTATATCACTCATTATTCACCACCATGTCACTTCATTTTCCCTATTGTTCACCATTAATGGGTCTCATTTATATTTTCCAAATATTATTTATTTTTAAGCATTTTTAAGAGAAATTATTGATTAAATATTAGAAAATAATATCTTTTACTTCATATATGGAAAGTGGATTGTTTTTGTGACATGTGTAGGTGCCAAGGAAGCTTCCAAGACACCTTTATGTGGCCTTGAATGATCAAATTCGAATTTGATAAGATAAACCTCAAGGAGAAGATCACGATATCACGGAGAAGATCAAGGAAAAAAGGGGGTTATGTGTCTAGATGGTTGAGAGATTTATGGAACTAAAGAGAGATTTGTGGATCATCATTATGAGTTTTTTACTCATCCCATTGTATAAATAGGAGTACAATCTCCTCCATTTGTAAGTTTTTTAATCTTAGAATTTTGGAGTATGTAATCTTAGAAGCTTAGAGTTGTAATCTTAGAGTTGGTTTGTAATGGAGATTTCGAAATAAAGAATCATACTTGATTTTGTCTCTACATCTGAGTCTCCTTTGAAGTGGTGTGCTTGTGGAGTTATGGAGGGCCCCCATGGCCTCACTTGCATGCTTATTTTAGGTACAATTTAATTTATGTTTTTATTTCATTTTAGCTTTCAAGTTTTTGTTAAATGTTCTAATATTGGAAGAGTCTTATTTGAAAGTGTTCTTGTAAGAGAACCGTAAGATCTCATACAATTATTAGATTTAGGTTTGTTTCATTTCATTCTTTAAGTTTTGTTGAGTCAGGTCTAACATTGAGAGAGATCCTTGTAAATTCAATTGTTCTGTAAGAGAACCTTTAGATCTTGACAATGTAGAAATTTTCTGAATAATGAATATTTATCCACCGAGACTATCTTTATCACATACAAATTCGAATTCATATGCAACACATAATCTCTTCTACAATCAATCATCAATTTGCGGAAATAGAAACAATCGCATGCGCACATAAACACAATATGTAATGGGGAAATCTTCTAGCTAAAAACCCCTCAGCTATTCTGTATATTATATGGAGAGAACATGTAACATTACATAGCACAATAATCCTCACAAGTACTCAGTGCTATCTCATTAAGTTACACACAACCTTGCTTAGTTTTGAACAAGTCACGGGTTCAAAACTCATCCACTAATTGCCTGCCTCTATTGCGCAATCAAGGCTGGTCTAATGAGAGATCCAAGGTTTTAATCTCCTTGGCTTGACAGCGCAATCCTCATGGGAAATTCCTCCAAGTGTGGTGCAAATATCATGCACAACTAATGTCACAACTGATAGGTATCTCAACCCTTTCATCTACCTCTTTCACTGGTCTCCACTGAATTTCCCATGCACTGTAGTGAACTGATGTGTTCTTGAGTTGAATAATGAGTTAATATTTAGTGAATTAAATAATATTTAATTCACTCCACTCATTACTAGTTGATTAGCTAGTTAAACTAATCTCAACTAGTTCAACTAAGTTAAACCGATTCGAACTCCACCAACTCGTCTCTTCAACTCCACCAAAATTCTGCCACCTGGAGCTCCAATCGAAGTCAACCATGCATGAGCTCACCAAACCGCAAGGAATAGCGTAATTCCTTCAAGCCAGATGCATGGGCCACATCCGTAGCTCCAATCAAGTGTCATAAGAGAATAATCAAGTTTAGAAGCTAAATATTATTAAGGGCTAATAATATTTTGATCGACCTATTTTTAGACAAAAGTGCCTAAAATAGAGGTCCATCTATTTTTACCAACTCGACCAATCATCCAAGAATAGCATACCGCAACTCCTAGACCATGCTCCATATGTCTAAAAATAGACATAGTCTAAAAATAGATTTTGTGCCAGAATTTGCCTGCGGGCCCACTTAGTGAAGGCGACTTCATTTCACTAAGCTCCATCATCTTGCTGCATTCTCAACACTCCCTCTAAGCAATATATGGATTATCTGCAACCCCTATCCTGCCTCTGTGGAATTCGAACTTGCTCCTAGTGAGCGCCTTCGTCAGGATGTCAGCACCCTGATCCTCTGTGGGAATATATGAAAGCATCATGATTCTCCGCTGAACACAATCTCTGATATGATGGTACCTGATGTCGATGTGTTTGGACCTATCATGAAATACCGGATTAGTCGAGAGCTTGATGCAGCTCTGGTTATCATAATAAATCACTGTAGGCTCCAAATGCAACCCGAACAATCCAATGAGGATCTTCCTCCTCCAAATAGCCTCGCATGCAGCCAAGCTAGCTTCCATGTACTTCGCCATCGAATCGATGCCATTGCATTCGCTCCCCGCCGTACTCAGAACCGTCGTTGACCCAATGCTGAAAATACCCCGCATGCTCTACGGTCCGTTGGGCTCCCCGGCCCAATCGCATCGTTGAAGCCCGAAAGCTTCGCCTTCCATTCTATCTATACCATGTACTCATATCCCGATGTGTCATTAAGATAACGCAATACATGCTTGCCTCGCCTTCCAAAAGGCCTTCCGTAAGAGCTTGGTAGGCTTAATCATAGCTTGCGAAAGCTGGTTAACAGCATAGCATATATCGGGTCATGTATTGACCAGATACATAAGCGACCCCACCAACTGTCGATAGACAGTGGCATCCACTACCTCCGCCGAAGTAGCATCCTCCTTCCTCCAACCACCAGGAAGAGGAGTGTCAACAGGCTTGCAGCCTTACATGTTGAACCTCTAAAGAATCTCCCGAGCATACTTTCCCTGAGAAACAAACAGTCCTCCGCTGCGCTGCCAAATCTCCAATCCCAAGAAATAATGAAGGAGGCCCAAGTCCTTCATCTCGAACTCTCTAGCAAGGTCCTCATTGCATGAAAGTATCAACAGCTCATCACCCGTCAAAATCAGATCATCTACATACAGTACAATTATCAGCAGCTTCCCCTCCACCACAATCTAGTACAGGTTAGGATCTGCCTCACTCTTGGAAAATCCAAGCCCGGTGAAATAACTGTCAGTCCGTGTGTACCAAGCACGAGGTGCTTGCTTCAGCCCGTACAGTGATCTCTTGAGTCGGCACACATGCGACTCACTGCTGAAGATCTCGAAACCTTAGGGTCGTCCCATGGCCACCTCTCCTGCTGACTCATGAAGAACGAGTCTTCACATCCATCTGATGGATGTGCCATCCCATCTGCGCTGAGAGAGCAAGGATCGTCCGTATGGAAGAGTACCTTGCGACAGGTGCAAAGGTCTCCTCATAATCGATCTCCTCGATCTGTGAGAAGCCACGGGTGACAAATCTCGCCTTGTACTTCTCCACACTCCCGTCAGCCGCCTGCTTCACTTTGTAGATCCATCGCAAACCCACCACTGATTTCCCCTCCGGTCTTGGGACAATCTCCCATGCACTGTTTATGACGATCGAATCATATTCTTTGATCATGGCATCTACCCATGCGGGTTCCTCCACACCTTCCTCAAAAGAGGATGGCTCTGTCACGACACATTGACTCATAAGAGCCATGTATCCAGTGTATCAATCGAGTGACTGCCTCTGTCTACGTGTCGTAGGTTGTATCACAACCTTCTCTCGCATCTCAATTCTGGGCTGTCAAACAGAGTGCGTCATGACCCTCCGATGGCTGGCGCCGCATGGGTGGTTTTTCCACCTCTCCTGAACTTCCTCTGGGATGATCCACATCCGAAGCTCCTCCTAGGAACCAAATGCCTCCTCATCCCGGGTGCCTTGTGGCCTCTCAAGCGAACACTGCATGGCTTTCTCCTCCCGAAACTTGATATCCCATCGCATAACAGTCTTGCGACTATCTGACAAATACACCCGATAGTTGTGAGGTGTATCAATGTACCCCACAAATATTCCAACCTCTGCGGTCAGAGCCAGCTTCTTTCTGGCATCCTTCGTCACATGCATGTAGACAGGTGAGCCAAAAATTCTCAGATGAGAAATATCAGGCCTCTTGCCAGAAAACGCCTCCTCTGGTGTACTCATGCCAAGAACCTTGTGAGGACAACGGTTCTGCACATACACTGCTGTATTGCATGCCTCAGCCCACAATTGAAGGGGTAGGCCTTGATCATGCAACATCGCTCGTGCAGCACCCATGATCGTTCTGTTCTTCCGCTCAGCCACCTCGTTCTGCTGTGGGTTATGGGGTGCGATGAGCTCTCTCTGAATCCCTTCTGCGCTGCAAAAGTATTTGAATTCAGCCGAGATGAATTCAACACCATTGTCGCTCCTAAGAGCCTTCAAATGCTTCCCCGATTCCTTCTCTACCAGCGCCTTGAATTCACAGAACTTTGAAAATGTCTCACTCTTCTTCTGCATGAAGAAGATCTAGCACTTCCGAGAGAAATCATAAACAAGATCACACCTTGGTACTTGTGATTTGCTATGGCTTCTGAGAGAAGGACCACACACATACGTGTGAACTCTCTCAGAGATCGTCGTGGCGCGCCCATCCTTCTCGTGAAAGGTGGCTTAACATAACCTAAGTATGCACCTTGCCTTGGTCTGACCGCCGCAAGTGCCCGCCAAGGCCAGTGAAATCGCATGTGCCAGGTGCCACGGTTCGCCCTCATCATCCCGGCTCGCCACTTCTCCCGCTTTGCATGCCATAGCTGCGCAGCCATCTACCTGCAACTGATAAAGGTTCTTGGTTCGAACCCCTATCTTCCGGGTCTCTCCAGTAGTCTTACTGCGCAGGAAGGCTTTTCCTTCGCTGAAAACCACATCATACCCCTTATCCTCCAACATCGCCACAGAGATCAGGTTATTCTTCAATCCACCGGAACGCCTGGCTTGCTTCAATGAAGGGCCCACCGGACTCACCTCTCAAAGGAAATGGTCTCGTGCGGTCGCCTTGTATCTACCATCATCGCCCATCTCGATGTGCACTCCAAGATATTTTTCCTCCAGATCTGAAAATAGATCCCGATCTCCTGTCATGTGAAATGACGCACCACTGTCCAAGAACCATACTGATCCCATCACACTTGAGACCAAGCATGCGATCAGTGAAAAATCCAGTTCAAACTGGGAGGCCAATGCCTCTCCTGCTGCAGATCCAGCAGCCTTCTTATTTTTCTTCTTCTGCAGACAATTTGTGGCATAGTGTCCGTGCTGGTGATAGTGAAAACACTTCACCTTGGACATGTCTTACTTCTTGCCTTTCGCACCAGACTGTGAAGCTTTCTTGCTCTTCCCCCTTCTTTTCTTTGGCAGCCAAGCGTAGTTTTTCTTCATCGGATACCTTTGATGAAGATCCGTCCCAGTAGTCCTCCTTATCTCCTCTTTTGCATGAGATCGCCCCAAGGCGTCTCCCATCCAGAGCAACTTCTCTAGACCATTGACGGAAATCTGATGGCAGGAATGCAAGCCGGAAGACCAAGGAAGTCGGATCTACCATGTCTCTTCCTTCGGCCCCGGTGATCCTCCCCCACACTTTGACTCATCTCGTGGTGAACTTCGTGAGGTATTTGGCGATACTGTCGCCTTTCTCCATCTTAATGTTTCTGAGTTTATCCTTGAGTGCCAGCTTCCTTTGGTCGCTCTTTCTCTGGAATAGATCTGTCAACACTTTCCACATCAAATATGGAGAAGCTTTTCCATGCAGGTTGGATACAATGTGATCCTTCACGCCCTCCAATAGAATCCTTCGACATTTTGCCATCTTCTTTTGCCAAGCCTTGACTTCAGCAGGATCAGTGGGCTTTTGGACATCCATATCTACAAACTCCTTCAGCCCATTATCTTCTAATACTGCCTCCATCCGATCTTTCTATGCAACATAATTCCAACTGCCTTCAAGGGCATATTCGAGTCGCAAACTGTTGAAAGACATTTCAACTCCGGCACCAAGAAAACAAGCTACTGCAAAATTCGAATTCCAAACTCAAAAACTCAACTGCTTCTGGATCTGTGAGAACAAATTATTTCTAGCATAGAGATCAACTGTAAGGGCATTTACTGGATATATCACCTTTCAGAGAAAGGATGGATCCGGAAGCTACAGCCGTTACGGACTCTGTCTACCGAAATAATATTGTAATCCTTCATGATAGAAATGATAATTGGTCCTTTCCGATACCATGTATAAATTCTTTGAATAATGAAGATTTATCCTTAAAGTTATCCTAATCACATCTTGGTCGGTATTCATATGCAACACATAATCTCTTCTCTGATCAATCATCAATTTGCGGAAATGAAAATGATCGCATGCGCACATTAACATAAGCACAATATGTAATGGGGAAAGCTTATAGCTGAAAACCCCCAGCTATTTTGTATATTATATGGAAGATAACATGTAACAATACATAGCACAATACTCCTCACAAGTACTCAGTACTTTCTCATAAAGTCACACACAATCTAGCTTAGTTTTGAACAGGTTACTGGTTCAAAACTCCCCGCCAATTGCCTTGCCTCTATTGTGCAATCATGGCCTGGTTATGTAGAGATCCAAGGTTCGAATCTCCTTGGCTTGACTGCGCAATTGTCATGGACAATTCCTCCAAGTGTGGTGCAAATCTCATGCACAACTGATCCTCCAACTGATAGCTATACTCACCCTTGCATCTACCTCTTTCACTGGTCTCCACTGAACTGATCATGCACTGTAGTGAACTGATGTGTTCTTGAGTTGACTAATGAGTTACTAATTAATGAATTAAATAATGTTTAATTCACTCCACTCATAACTAATTGATTAGCTAGTTAAACTAATCTCAACTAGTTCAACTAAGATAAGCCAAAACACAAATGCACCAGGTTGTCTCATCAACTCACCAAACACGCCCTTTGATTTCTCACTTGAAATCAACCATGCATGAAACTGACCAAACCCCAAAGACCAGCGTAATTCATACATCGGATGCATGAGAGCGACGCATGCGTAATGTTGAAGTGTTTATAAGAGAATAAAAAGGCGAAAGTTTAGAGTCTAAATATTATTAAGGGCTAATAATATTTGACTGACCTATTTTTAGACAGGCAGTCTAAAAATAGACTTCAACCTATATGTCTAAAAATAGAGGTCCATCTATTTTTACCAACTCGACCAATCATCAAATAATAGCATACTACAACTCCTAGACCATGCTCCATATGTCTAAAAATAGACTTTGCGCCAAAAATAGCCTCTGGGCCCACTTAGTGAAGGCGACTTCATTTCACTAAGCTCCATCATCTTGTTGCATTTTCAACAGACAATTTTTAGATCTAGGTTTGATTAGTTGTTGCAAGAGATTTTGATGAATATGTTCTTGTAAGGGAAATTTAAGATCTCGGACATATTAGGAATCTTTCTAGATCTATATATTTTAGATAAGCACTTCTAAGTTTACCTTCCCGGGTTGACATTAAATTGAAATCTAATTGACATCATCAATTAGACACAAACAGTAGGTAATCAAATGATGGTAGCAATGAAGATAAATATTGGAAGAGAGAAAGACAAAAGGGCTTCGACAAGGAGAAACATCGCAACATCAGACTGAGGTAGGCCATCTCCTTCGATCTATGTTTCATTTATAATCTAGGAAAGTAGATATTTTTTTGTTCCCTTTGTTTCTAGACCCACCCTAGGGCTAGAGATATCATCTTTGTCCACAGAGAGGATTTCCCTAGACAACACCTTCAATCCTTTGATTCTTTAAAATCCTGTCGGGGCATCACAAATCATAACATTATTTAAATTATGCATTATCTCACTTAGAAATTAATACACCTCTATTATCTTTCCCAAAAAAGTATCATCCTAAGTAATCTTTGATTTTTTTTTTTGGAAAATATGATTTTTATTTTTCACATTTTAGACATAGTGAAAATGAGCTACAACATTTGTCTCCACTTGGGGATAGTGTCTTGGAACAAAACACTAAGAACCGTATATTAGTGCCTTCTCCTCGGGCATGGATTCATACCATAGCTTAAAATATTGCGATGAAAATCTCATCGGGTACTTACAATGATCAAACTGGTATTTACAATGGAAAAAGTAAAAGTGCTCAATGCTAAAAACAATGTTTCAAATATTGACCATTCATAGGAAATTGTGGTAGTTCTCCATCAAAATTATCCATATTGAAAATGTTGTTGGCTCTGACTTCTGCTATTTTGAAAGGTCTAAACCAAAGGAGATCAAATTTACCATGCTTGCCTTTATCTTCTCTTCTCACATCCCATCTTAAGACTAAGTCTCTAGGCTAAAAAATTATCTCCTTGGCATTTCTTTCAAAAATAAGCTTAGTTTTCTCTTGATAGCTGATTAGATTTTCAATCACCTATTCTTTGTTTTCATTTAATTCCACTAGCTGGTTTATTATTCAAGTTAATGCATTGGGTTCCTCCTCGACATCTTCAATGTGTACAACTAATAGTTTGGCTAGTTGAATAGGAAACAAAGTTGTTGTTCCATACACTAATTCAAAAGGTGACTTACTAGTAGATATTTTAGTAGTTATTGTGTTTGCCCATAAGGAAAATTTCAACCGAGAATCCCAGTTCTTCTTATTTTATGTAATTTTTTTCTTAAGTATCCTTACCAAGGCTTTGTTTGAAGAATCTTCCAACTCATTTCTTTGAGGATAATAGGTGGTAGAATGAGAGCGAATTACATTTTAATTATGACATAAATTAATTAACTTTTCATATTTTAATAGTTGAGAATTATCTATGACTACTTTCTTTGGTCATCCAAATCTTGTAAAAATATTTTCTTCCAGGAAATTGACCACCAGTGAGTTAGTTTCCTTTCTGGTTGGAATAGCTTCCACCCATTTAGTAAAATAATCAGTGCCTATTAAAATCTATTTATGTTTTCCACTCGAAGGTCGATTAATATCCCCTATTAAATATAATCCCCACTCTCTAAAATTTTCTTCAACAAATACAAGAATCAGTGGTAGAGGTGCCAATTTTTCTTCTCGACAAAAATTTGACACTTGTGATAACTTATAACTAGCCTATAAACATATGAAAATAAATAACGCTAATAAAAACCAACTTTCAAGATTTTATGTGTTGTCACCTTCCAGTCATAATGACCTCCACAAAGACGTCTATGATATTAATTAAAAAATACAATTGTTTCCCCCTCTATTAGACAAAGCAATAAAACACCAATAGGATATTTCCAATAAAATCGACCATTTTTTATCACATACTTTTAACATTTCAATATTAGGGCTTTGTATTTTGTTCTATCTAGGGAAGTTGGATAGCTAAGAATGATAAGTAATGATGAAAATTTTTATACCAGTCAAAGAAAATATATTTATACTGAATTATGTTATCTGGTTCCTTCTCTTTACCTTCTTCATCAACTCACTTTGACTTAGAAACTTCTGCTAGAAAATGAATCCCCATTGCTTGGAAATTTACTTCTGTCGGGATCTTTGCTAATCCTTGCCCCTTTATTAATTTTGTTGATTTGATTTCCATGTCATACTCTTGAATCTTGGATATCCATTTTCCCCTTCATCCCTCACTATCACTCTGAGTCAAAACATCTTTAAATGTAGAGTTAGGTACATATGCAGTGACCTGAGATTATAGAACGTATGTCCTGAAAGATTTCAAAGCCTTAACCACAGCATAAGCTTGTTTCTCTAGGATGTTATTTTTCAACTCAACATCCCTTAATAATTCACTAAAAAAGGCTAATGGTTTTCTTTTTTTTCCTAATTTCTTTGCAAAAGCACAACTGCAACAATAAAATGTGAAGAAAAGGAAAAAATATGGAAAGGTTTTTGATAATCATGACTCACCAAAACTGGAGCTTCTCCAAAATATTCTTTAATTCTTGTGAAATATTCTATAGAAGTTGGGGTCCATTTAACCTCTACATCCTTCTTTAACATATCAATAATTTCTTTCACAATCTCTGCGTAATTGGGAATGAATCTCCTGAGAAAATTGATTATTCCTAGGAAAATATGAATTTCTTTTTTATTTTTGGGAAAAATTATATTCTTGATTGATTGTACTCCTTTTGGTCAGTTTTTACCCCCTCCTTTGATACAATATACCCAAGCAGTTTCCCTTGTCTCAAAGAAAAGAGATACTTCTTCAGATTTAGTGATAACCCATATTTTTTACACTTCTCAAAATTCTGCTGAAGGTGTTTCAAATGCTCTTCATCGGATCTAGAAATTTTTTTAATTCCATCTAAAAAAATAACCATGAACTCTTTTTTTTCTCTGAAAAAGGCTATATCCATAGCCCTTTTAAAGGTGGCACCAAAATTCATCAATCCGAATGGCATTTTTCATACATGAAAGTCCCCCATAAGGTTGTGAAAGTTGTTTTCTTTTGATCATATGGGTGGACTGTAATTTGATTATAACCTGAAAAGCCATCAATCATGGTTAATATGGAAGATCTTGTCACCCTCTGTAGGATGTGATCCATCTTTGGCAGAGGATAATTTTCCTTCAATGATTCTCTATTTAGATTTTAGAAGTCTATACACAATATAATCTCTCTATTTTTCTTCCTCACGGGCACCAGATTAGCCACCTAGTATGAATGTATGAGAGGAACAATTATATTTTCTTGCAATAATTTCTTCACTTCCTTTTCTATTGAAGGAAACAACAAAGGATTAATTTGTTTGAGCTTTTGTTTTTATTTATTTACCCCTGAATTCAAAGGATATTATGCTAAATGATGTTTTTATTAAAAGTTTTGAGATCTTCATAAGACCATGAAAAAACATCAACATATTTTTTGAAGAGATCCACATACATGTCTTTATAATCTTCAATGATGCCTTTTTCCAACTTCACAAGTTTATTCTTTTGTTTAGTTCCAAGGTTGAAATTTTGAACATCAATATCCTAGCTTTTCTTACTGACATTTACAACAAAATCATTTGCATCAAATAATTTTTCCAGGGGTACCAAACCCTTAGGGATCACACTACCCTTCAATTGGATAATATTTTGACCAACTGTAGAATCTTTCCAAGGAAATTCATCATCAATTTCATCCTCTGGAACATTTTTAGCTCCTACTTCTTGATTAGTCTCAGAATTAGAGAAATCCCTACCACTTACAGAAACCTTTTAATTTTTTCTTCATCTTTAAATACCTCCCAATATTTTATATTGTCTGGTATAGAAGTTCTACTTCTGATTTCGATTTTGTACCTAAACTTTGGATTTAATAGTGGTTTAAAGGTGTTGGTTGCCACTACAAGTGAATTAGCTAATCTGTTTCCTTCCCTTGGCAGAAAATGGATATTAAAAGATGAGAACAAATTAGCCACTATATCCCAAACTTCATTTCGATAGGCTCTAAGCCTTGGACGTTTTTTATGACACTGTTTTTTGATTTTCTTCACAACTAATTCATAATATACAAATAAAAAAATACATTCTATCCCCATATGTTTAGTAACTTGTAAACCAAGAATCAGAGCCTCATATTCAATTATATTATTGGTAGAATCAAATTCTAATTTGTAAGGAATTGGAATCATCTCACAATTTGGGGAAAGTATAAGAAACCCTACACCATTCCCTTCCTTTAAATGTGATCCATCAAAATATAACTTCCAAAATACACTTACTACTGCTTATTTTTTTTTGAATTGTTGGAGGAAACTTTAGTTGTGTATTCTCAATAAATTCTTGAGGTAATTGCAACATAAAACAAGAAAAATCATCTTTCTCTTGACTATAAATCAAAGAATTACTAGAACCCTCCTTTTTTATGGTTTTAACAAACCCAAACTCCCTATACAATCTTCTTTTTTCTCAACCAAAAATTGGAATAATTGCATAAGTGAAATCCAACTTCAACACTCCTCCCAACTTAGCTCCCCAAGATCTAGAAAGAAGCATTTTGAATCTGGTTGGGATGTCTGCAACAACTACATACATTACAATACTTCTGGCTAGAATATGAGCTAGAGAAACCACAAGGTCTTTAATAAGTGCCACACACTTAAATTTTTTGGAATCAAAGGAATATAAATCCTTGTATTGTTTTGTAATCTCGAGGTTTAGTTGCTTAATCACTGAAAGATGCATTAAATTATCAGAAGAACCCAAATCCAACATATAATTATGAAGAATAAAAGTATGTATTATAAGAGAGATATAAAAAGGAGGAGTTAAAGAATCATGTTATTCAACATGAGGACCAAAAATCACCACTGGTCTCTCCTCCTGCAAATTGACTTTATTAGTTGCATCATTATTCTGAGATAAATTGATAAAATATGAAATATACTTTTTTTAGTAGGACTTATTCACCAACTTAGTCAATGGAATAGGTATTTTGATATTCTCTAATTCTTTCTGAATATTGAAAGAATGAGCCTCCTTTTATTCTTTATACTATTCCTCCTCTGTTGGCTTCTCTTTTTGCACATTTTTCTAACTAATTATAGGTTGTTGGACTTGTTTCTCCTATGTCACCTTAATTTCCTGACTTTTAGAAGTCTCTCCTTATAGTACTGGGATTGTTCTGAAATGATGCTTCCCATTTTCATCTGTTTTTGGAATAGACTATTGGGTCGTCTAATTTTATTGGTTTTCTACATGATATTGACTCTTGAGTCCTCTACCTCTTCCTTGATCTAAGATCATAATTCTTGTGCAAATATTCCTATATAAAATCTATAAACCTCCTAAAATATTCATCAATTTTGTCGTCATCTAATGCAATTTTAGGTTCAAGATTTAAATAGCTATTATGATTATTTATTCTTCTTCCTCTGACAGAGAATAATATTCATTTTCCTTCAATATAAGAGTCTCCTCCACTGCTTCTTCTGGTTCATCTTCAATGTACAGAGGTGGTTGAACCTAATACTGGTATTTCTTCTCCCTCTGCATAACCTGGAATGGTGGTCTCTTGAATTAAGGATTAGAATTTCTATTATGTGATTTTGAATCTGTCTATGATTATTTTTACCATCAAGCTCCAACTTCACTAATTTGTTAGATAAATTCCTGATGATTTTTTTCATCTCATCCAACTTTTCTCATGTGAATCTTTAGTTTGATTAGAAGGATTTACTTCTTCCTTTCCTTTCTTTTTGTCATCTGCTTCATATTTTTTCTTGATATTGCATGCTACAGATATATTGGCTTCAATATCCAATGTATTAGTATGAATTTGGTCTAAGGTAGGAGACCGTCTTTCCCTTAGAGTAAAGCCAAAATCTAACTCTAATGCCCTTGCAAACACCACTTTTGCACCATTAGGAGGTGGTTTTATTTATGCAGGAATATTATTATATAGTTTATTAAATATTTTTATGAAGTCATCCACTTCTCCATCTGGTTTCCTCTTTATTGAATTAAACTCAGTTAAGAAATATCCATGATCTTTCTTTTCTCCCCATCTCTATATCAAAGAATTCTCCAATTTTTCTCATGTGTTAATGAAATTAGCTGGGAGAGTCTTGAACATTTTTGTTTCTTCTCCTTCCAATGATTGTATGAACGATATCATAACCACATCCAAATATTCCACATTCAAATTTTCTGCAAAAGAACAAAAAGTTGCTACATGTTTTTTGTTGTTATTTCATCCTCTCCTATAAATCTTCGTAGTAAATTCAAATAATTCTGGGGCATAACATTTATGAGATGGGGAATATTTGAAGGAGTATATTGGTTCAAAATAAATATGAGAATTTCCATATTTTTATTTTGAAGGGGAACATAGGAATTTCTTGCCTAGAATACAAAAGGAGGAGATGTAATCACATATATGGGAATCGGTTGAGAAACGACAGAGATAGTCTGATATGAAGTAGAAAAATCAGTTGTTTTTATTTCTTCAACCTCTAAAATAGATAGAAATGAAAAAGAGACAAACTCAAAATACCTCTCTTCAAGGGTGTGCTTAGGAAATATGGCTTGAGGAGAAATACAATTGTCTTGAGAAAAATATAAATTCCTTATAATTTCTTCTAAATGATGAAATCTAGGGTATTATGATAAAGAACTAGTGCTAGGATTCAAAAAAGTGGGACTTGGAGTCTCTGGAGACTTTTCTCTCCAAACCCTTTGAGAAACCAGTTTTTCAAGATTAGAAAGAACTGGGAACTTTTCTTGTGAGGTGTCTGACCTCGTGTGAGGCCTTATGGGAGCCAGGATTACTACATTTACTCACTCTTGGTGAGAAATCTCAACCGACACACTTTATTTTCTCACCAAACAAATAAATGGCTTGTGAAAGAAAAACGAGGGGAAAATGAATTCGGTCTTCGATCCCCATAGATGGTACCAAAATATGTTGTAAGAATAGAGGAAACCCCTAATCAAGTAGAGGTCAATGCCTAGTACATTCATACAAAAAGATAGTAAATTTTATTTTTTGTCCCATTTTGATAGTTCGTAAGTATTTCTCATAGGTAATGTTAAGGGAAACTTCTTGGGGTAAAGAAAACCTTTCAAGATGGCATCACTAATAATGAAAATTATTTAAAGTTGTAGCAGGGTGATGGAAAGAAACGATAAAAAGTCCAGAAAAAAGGCTACTTACTACAGAATATTTTTCGTTAAATTTTAGCAAAAAATGTGAAAGACGGAGAAATGGGCTTGTAGAAAAGAGGAACACATATTAAGGTTATTTAAGATAAATATTGCAGGTACTGTGATCTCAATAATTTTTAATATAAAAACAACCAACAACTTCATTAATCTTTTCTAGATAAGAAATAACAATAAGTGACTTAAAATGAACAAGAAAACATGTCAGATTCAAAAGACTGCTTGGAATCACCTTGAAAAGCTTAATTAACCTAGAAGAAAATATATAAACATTAAACCTTTTTTTTGCCTTCTGAATTCCAACTTTGGAACCCCAAATGGTTCTCCCAAGTTTCTTTTGTAGTTACATTACAATGGTGACAATTACAAAAAATTTTAACTGTCACAAAATTGCTAAAATACCTTAAAAACTACTTTAACCCTATTCGGTCTTTCTAAGGACTTAGATTTTGTATAAAATTAACAACAAAATTGTGTCACTATTACAAATACAATATTTCAAATATTTCATAAAATGAAACAGGTGGTCATTTTTCACTGGATGACTTGTGATTCATGTGTAGACTCACTTGTAGAAGGTCCAACTTATGTTTCTATTGTTGTTGAAGACATCCATGCTCTGCATTGTTTCCACTACAAGGAAAAGACCCTCTAGCGGAGGTTATAACAGAGGTTTTTAGTGTTATAAAATTGGCCAAAATTGTCAAAAAACATTTTCTACAACATCCATTTTTGGTAACGGAGGTTTTGGCGGAGCTTCTAATAGAATTTAAACACAACTAAAAAAACTCAGTGGACGAAGTTTATTATGGATGTTTTTCTCATCGGTGCACTGATCAGGTGTCAATGCACTGGTGCATTTTACAGTGAATGCACTAGTACTGTAAACCTACCAAGCACCGGGACAAAAAAAAAATTTAGGTTGCCCTAAGGCGTTTAGCAACATCTCAGTGTGTGTCATCCATACAGTCACCTCAGGGAGGTTGAAGGTGCATGCACTGGGTCGTTAAGGTCTAAAACCGCATCAAGCGCACTATAGGTGATACAACGCACCAGTTTCTTCTAATTGGTATTGGTATTTGTGCGGTGCCCATAGGTTGTATCAACACACTGGTGCGTAGTATTATACAAATGCACCAGTGCATAGTATCACACAAAAGCACTGATCGTTATAATCGATACTGGTATTTGTTCAATGCCCATAGGTCGTAGAAGCGCACCGGTGAGCAGTCTCACATAAATGCACCGGCGCACAGTATCGCACAAACGCACCGAGCGTTCTAATTGGTATTGGTAATTGTGCGGTTCCCATAGGTTGTAGAAACACATCGATGCGCATTAGCATAGAAACACACTGGTGCACAGTAACTAACACGCACCGGTGTTCATTTTGTATTTTTTAGAAACATCAACCTATGACTGTGCAATTATTGTGATTTTTTAAAATTCATTATTCATCAAAAGTCGACACATATCTTATAACAATATTCATATCAATTAAATTTTTATTAGTTCATTTGAATGTGATGTTTGGATTAATTTGTTATATTATATCATAATTATTGTGATTTTTTAAAATTCATTATTCATAAAAAGTAGACGCATATCTTATAACAGTAATCATATCAATTAAATTTTTATTAATGAATTTGAATGTGATGTTTGGATTAATTTTCTATATCATATCATTAGATTTCACATATCTTCATCATAATATTCAATCATCCATGTATTTAATCAGTGGTGTTACATTTCACAGCGACAATGGAGAACACAATAGAATAAATTAAAACATATTTTATAATATATATATATATATATATATATATATATATATATATATATATATATATATATATATATATATATATATAAGACATTCTTTGTCATACAAAATGGGAAAGTTATTGGTATCCCTCTGTCTTTCAATTCAGACACTATGTCCATTACATTAAATAAAATGTCTGATTTCACAGAAAAATATTTCAAAAAATACAGTGCCTTTCTTTGATATCCAAACATAATGATCATTATTCTTCTCTTTTACTACTGTCACTGCTTGAGCTACTTCCACGACTTGGGTTATTTTGAGGAATGTTTTGTTAGGTCCCTATATTACTAGTATAGTCCCTTATTTTTGTTAGTGTAACCCCCTTATTGTCATTTTTGTACCCTTGTAACCCCCATAATGTTATTTTTGTGCCCTTAAATTATTATTATTAGGTCGGCTAGGATTAAATTGTGGCCCCACTAGGATTACATTGTGGCCCCATGGACTCCTATATATAGAAAGGAGGTTTTGTCATTTGTATCATCCAAGAATTGTTCATTCATGTAATGTATTGGAGGTTTTCCCCTTGAAGTGGCTTATTTATAAGGCATTGATATCTCTTTTCTTCTCTTTTTGGAGCTGGTTTCACAACATTTGGTATCAGAGCTTTGGATTCTAGGGTTTTTGCTACACCAAACAGGTCATCGTGGAATTTTCACTATAAATTTTTTTCTACGAAGGTTCAGAAGGTGAAAATTTTAGAGTGCGAAGCCAAAATCTTGAGGAACATCGTCGCAAAAATGCAGATCTTGGTTCACAATATTTTCGTATATATGATCTGTGGAATTTAAGTCTTTTTCAGGCTCCTGAATTTCATCTTAAAGTAGTGATCGTGGGAAAATATTCATAACTCTCTCTCTGAGAATCGGATTGGAATTATATAAAAATTGACTAGAAGTAATCATATTTGGTTTCATGTCTATCAATTTCAGAGCCAAAGGAGAAAACAATGACACGTGGTAAGTCATACAAGTTCGCTCTACTAAACCAGTCCATAATTAGGTCATTGTGGGAGATTTGACATAACTTTGTCTTTAAGAATAAGAATCAAGTAAGACCTGTGGCATTTGAAAGAGGATTCAGAGGGCTACTGCAGGGCTGAATTTTAGATATTGAAGATCTGAAATCATAGAGATAATTCAGTTTCAATATCGATCTCCTAAAAATAATGAAAAATGTGTGTATCTTTTTCGAATTACATAAGTTTCATTTGAAAAAAATTAGTTTGAATTTATTCCAAGGGAATATTGAAGAATAGATATCAGTATTGGGTTCTAAAATTCCCCCTAAAAAGAATTCAACACCAGTTAAGCCTTCAAAAGGCTCTACTATGACTCATGAAGATGAAGAAACACAACATGAGATATCAAAATTACAAGAGCAAGTGCACCAAATTTCGCTATCGCAAAGAGCAACAAAAAATGAAATGGAAGTTTTGAGGAAAGGCGTGGAAACTAAGATGGATGGCATGAAAGTGGGCATGGAAGCTAAGATGGATGACATGGAAGCTAAGATAAATGAAAAAATGAAAGACAAAATGAAGAATGATATAAAAGTAGACATCGAAGTTTTGGAAAAGTTGATACAAGAAATGTTTCCTAATGGAGAAAATATAGTAGAGGAAACTCATGATGAGAAAAAAATAAATTTTAATTGTGATTTCATAAACTCTAATGTTGGATGGAAGAACCACCATATTCCAAAGATGGATATGAGGAAGTTTGATGGCAAGGACCCCATAACATGGATACTATAGATGGAGCAATATTTTGATCTCAATAATGTGCAAAACACACAAAAGGTACATATTACAACTTCACATTTAGAATAAAATACATTTGTATGGTATTGATGGCTTTGTTCCCGTAAAAAAATTGTCACTTGGTCAATTTTTATGGAGGAAATGATAGCACATTATGAGGATACAAAGAGCAACACCTTCTTTAGCCAATTGATAAATCTCAAACAAAATGGTTCAGTGGCGGAGCACATTGAGGACTTCCAATAATTGAATATAATGGTAACTGATATTGCGGAGGATCACAGGATTGATGTCTTGATAGGGATTTTAAAGGATAACATCCAACATGAAGTTCATGTTTGGAAACCTATTTCATTAGAGAAGGCATTCAGGTTGGCAAGAAAAATTTAATGTAAAATTATGGCGACAAGGAATCCTACCACTCACATCTATAAAGATGGAAGTGTTGCTACTCCTAGACTTCCACAACCTACAAGGTTGACACCACAACAATTGGAAGAAAAAATAGAAAAAGGGATTTGCTACAGTTGCGATAGAAAATACACTAAAGGTCATAAGTGCACTAAGAAGAAATTATTTTACATAGATTGTGAAGAGGAGGAAGAAAATGAAGAAGAAACTTCAAAAGTAGAGGATATACACCAGGAAGAAACCCTAGAAGAAGAAGAAATGAGTGCGACCATATCATGTAATGCATTGGTAGGAATTACCACTCCTCAAACTCTCAAGATAGAAGGACATATCAATAAGAAAAATGTAATAATGTTGATTGATTTGGGTAGTACCCATAATTTTATTCATTGTAAGGTAGCCAAGGAATTGAATTGTTTCCTATACCCAACACCAGAATGTCAAGTGATGGTTGCAAATGTTGGAACTATAAATTTCTCTGGAAAATGCTATAATATCAAGCTAGCCATGGGGGAATAGGTATTGAATAGTCCAATTCTTTCCATCCCAATGGGAGGTGCTGATGTTGTACTAGGAGTACAATGGTTACAATCTTTGGGGACGATAGCTTTTAATTTTCAAGAACTTTTCTTGAATTTTTTTTTGGAAGGAAAGGAAATCGAATTACTGGGTATCGCATGAAAGCTAGGAAATATAATAAGCTCTAATTTCATGAAAAAGCTTCTGAAGAAAGAACAATGGGGCGTAATTGAACAATTATGCTCACTATAAGTTCCAACATCAAAATCCTCTATTTCTCCAGATCTCCAAAACGTCTTTGACAATCATTCCAAGGTGTTTTATACTCCCAAGGACTCCCACCTATTCGTGATCATGATCATGCTATTCATTTGATTCCAGGAAGTGTTCCTCCAAACATCAGGCCTTACAAATATCCTTATTTCCAAAAGAGCGAAATTGAATGTATGATTGCAGAAATGTTAGAGGCTGGTATAATTCAACCTAGTCAAAGTTTTTTCTTTGCTCCAGTAGTATTGGTTGCCACCGAAAGAGGAATCATGGCACATGCACATGCGGTTCTGAGGGAGCTCAATAAGCTCAGCTGTTAAATAAATTCCCATTCTTTTGTGATTGATGTAGATTATTGGATGAATTACATGGAGAAATTTATTTTACTAAGTTGGATCTTTGTTAGGGATATCATCAAATTAGAATGAGGTGAAATATTCCGAAAACAAGAATTTTGAAATGTAAGGGTCAGATTTAATTTTTGGTCATGCCTTTTGGCCTTACCAAATACACCTTCTACATTTCAAGGGTTGATGAATTCCATTTTCAAACCATTCCTTAGAAAATTTGTGCTAGTATTTGTTGATGATATACTAGTGTACAACAGGTCTTGGAAGGATAATGTTCAACATGTTGACAGGGTACTCAAACTATTGGAGGAGAAACAATTATATGCAAAACCTCCAAATTTTTCTTTGGAGTACAGGAGGTGGAATATCTACTTCATATTGTATTGCGCGAGGGTTAGTAAGGTAGAACCTAACAAAATTAAAGCCATTAAGGAATGGAAAAACCCCACAACCCTAAAGCATATGTGAGGATTTCTCGAGTTAAGAAGGTATTATCACAAGTTTCTTAAGAATTATGGGAGAATAGCAGCACCTCTAACAAAATTATTGAATAAAGATGCATTTTCATGGACTCCTGAAGCAACTAAGGCCTTTGAACATCTTAAAGAGGCAATGTGCCTAGCACCAATCTTAGCTACACTAGACTTCACAAAAACCTTTATTGTGGAATGTGATGCCTAAGGAAATGGAATTGGTGTTGTTTTGATGCAAGAAGGAAGACCCAATTCTTTTGAAATTCGTTCAATCAAAGGAAAGTATTTACAAAGGCTATTTATGAGAAGGAAATTTTGGAAATACTACATGCACTAAAAAAATGGAGACCTTACCTAATGGGAAGACACTTCAAGGTAAAAACTGATCATGATAGTCTTAAAAACTTTTTGGAACAAGTATTATCTTTAGAAGAGCAGCAAAAATGGGTCACAAATATGTTAGGTTATGACTTTTAAATCATCTAAAAAAAAGGGAAGCTAAATTTTGTTGCAATTGCACTCTCAAGAAAGGATGAAGAGGTGGAAGCATTGCTTTGTGCCATTTCAATTATCCAACCATATTGGATAATTTAAGCAAGGGATGAATGGAAGAAGGAAAAATAAGTGTGGACTCTCATTCAAAAGTTGCAGCAAGATCCTAGTACATCTAATACATTTAGTTGGAAAAATGATTCCTTATGATACAAATATCACTTATATATTCACAAGAATTCCCAACTAAAACAAAAGATTCTTTTGGAATTTCACACTTCTCCTTTAGGAGGAAACTGGGGATTTTTAAAAACTTACCACGGGGTGAAGAAAGATTTTTTTTGGGATGGCTTTAAATATGATATTCAAAATTTTGTGGCAGATTGTTTTGTTTTCCAACAAAATAAAGTGGAGACAATTAAGACCCCAGGTCTTCTACAATATTTATCCATTCCAAGTCAACGTTGGGAGGAGATTTCAATGGATTTTATCACAGGTTTACCTAAGTACGAAGGAAGGAGTTTCATCATGGTGGTAGTTGATAGACTTACCAAGTATGCACACTTTTGTGCATTGTCTCATCCATTTAAATCAAGTACAGTTGCTATTTCATTTATGGAAACAATTCAAAATCTACATGGAAACCTGCAGATTATTCTAAGTGACAGAGATCCCATTTTTACAGGAAATTTTTGGACGGAATTATTTTCTTGTTTGGGTACTCAACTAGCTCATAGCTCATCTTAGCATCCTCAATCTAATGGTCAAACAGAGATAGTGAATAAATGTTTGGAAGGATATCTTCGTTGTTTTGTATCTGATAAGCAAGCACAATGGGTCAAGTGACTACCTCTGGCTGAATGGTGTTATAACACTTCCTTCCATACTGCAGTAAAAATGACCCCATTTATGGAACTTTATGGATATCATCCACCATCCATCACATCTTATTTAAGGAAAAATTCTAGGGTTCAAGCAGTGGAGGATCAGATCGAGCATCAACAAGAAGTTCTCCAACTCTTAAAGGATAACCTAAATTTGGCACAAAATTGAATGAAACAACAGGCAGATCAACATCATAGTGAGAGAAGCTTTGATGTGGGAGACTGGGTATTTTTACGGCTACAACCATACAAACAAATTTCCCTCAGGCAAGCTAAGAAGGATAATAAATTATCACCAAATTACTATGGTCCTTACAAGGTTTTGAAAAATATTGGTACTATGGCATACAAATTGGAGCTTCCTACTTCTTCGTGAGTGCATCCAGTTTTCCATGTTTCATGCTTGAAAAAGGTTATAGGGGACAAAATTCTAGTTCAAACAATATTGCTAGAACTTGATGAGGAAGGAAAAACCATATTGGAACCTGAAGCAATCACGAAAACAAGAACTCGACAACTACGAAATTGATAAATTTCATAGTATCTCATCAAATGGAAGAACTTAACCACGGAAGATTCTACATGGGAGGATGAGAATTTTATACAAAAGCACCTGGAGCTACTCAAGTGTTGAGGACAACACCTTTTGAAGTAGAGGAGCATGTTAGGTCCTTATATTACTAGTATAGTCCCTTATTGTTGTTAGTGTAACCCCCTTATTGTTATTGTTGTACCCCTGTAACCCCCATATTGTTATTTTTGTGCCCTTAAATTATTATTGTTAGGTTGGATAAGATTACATTGTGGCCCCACTAGGATTACATTGCTGCCCCATGGACTCCTATATATAGAAAGGAGGTTTTTTCATTTGTATCATCCAGGAATTGTTCATTCATGTAATTTATTGGAGGTTTCCCCCTCGAAGTGGCTTATTTCTAAGGCGTTGATATCTCTTTTCTTCTCTTTTTGGAGCTGGTTTCACAACATGTTTTGTTCACAGTGTTGATTCTTTTCTTCTTCTTCACCTTCCATCTACAAACATAAAAATAAACTATAATGAGTGTATATACATTGGTGAGAATAATGAAAATTTCAATATTAAATAAACAACATAAACGTAAATCGAAAAGAAATGGCGCATCATAGCAAGAATTGACTCATGAACTATACATATTCTTTCAAAACCAAATGTCATGCCATCTTTCAAGATTTCATTTGTTGGCACAGTTCCATACTTTGTTTCTTGCAAGTTTTACACCCCATAACAAGTCATATATTTAATACAAAATATATTTTTTCTCTATTAATTATAGATGGAGCTAAGTAAAACAAGATCGATAGATGCTTACAAATTCCAAAATTAATTTCTGATATGCCAACATACACTGATAACCCATATTTAACCCAATGTCAATCAATTATTTTGATGGTTCTTCCTTGTATGTTAGCACCTTTTTGAAGACATTCAATGATGATTGTTGTAAAACTACTTAAAATATACCAAAATTAAATCTATTTAAGTTGTTATAAGGAAGTAAAAATTACTCACAAACTTAGATATCAATCCTTTTCTTCCTTGTCTTCCTATTTTATGTGTTGAATGGGTTCCATTTTCTTTTATTTTCTGCAAGAAAATACTTGAAAATTAATATTTAATGCTAATTTGTTTAATTATTGTACCTAATCGAAATATTCAATGATTACATATTACATTTGAAGCACGTTGTTTTTGAGATGACTCATCGTGTGATGCAATTATGTCCATTTCTTTGACCATCTCCTTGTACAACTTTTTGGACATTCCTACTGGCATATTTTTGATATCAGCTCATTCATCCTTTGAAATTTTCATAATCTTCCTGAAAATATAACATGACAATAAACTATTTAATTTTTATATTGATATACGAAAAGTAAATATAACAAAAGTGATATCTATAAATGATTGATTTCTAGTAATATCTACATATAATTCTAGAAAAGCATTTAAAGGAATCTTACTTTTTCATTCCTTCTTTTTTGTTGTTGTGCGTTCTTGCTATTAAAAGTCTGATATGTCTCATTGACCAATTCTTTGGAAAATAATCCTGTAGTTTAGATAAAATTTGGTTCTTGGAATCATTGGATTGATTTTTGTATTGTAAGTGGAAAAAACGTCTATACATTCGTTCCGTTAGATCCTTAAAAGTTTTGTAAACAATTTCCCCGCTTTCGTTAACCTCCAACACCACTCCAAATGAGCTAAGGAGCAATTCATTTTCATTTGCATGTTCTATTTTTTTTTCTTTTCTTAGAATAGCATTCATTTTTTGAGTTGCTGGTCCCTGTAGAACATTAAACATATGTGAATTAATAGATTGTTTCAAAACATGTTATCTAATATTTTTAAGTATATTATTAATGAAAATTAAAAAAAAAATTCATATTGGATCGATAGTATTTTTTCATTCATCTGATTCATCCTTTTGTAATTTATCCATCAATATTTTACGCTCTTATGATCCTAGATCAGAAATAATCTTATCAAGCTTCGTCATTTTGTGGTTCTGCATGATACACAATAAACAATACATATTAGTTAAACTTACATATAGTTCAAAAATAATAATTTTTGTAAAGAATTTACAAATAACTTTCCTTTTTTTCTTTTATTGATGTGATATCAATATTTTTGTTACTTTATCTCATGTCATCCATTTATTTATTAATATGAAACATGTACCATACCATTCATTAATATAGTTTATAAATAAATCATAAAATTTTAGGGTAAAAAAAAAAAACAAGAAAACGGTGCGCCTTTAATGATGTACGCACTAATGTCGGTGCGGCGTGTTCTTATAAACGCACCGCCAAAATAGTAGAAAGACCGTATGGTGCTCTCTATCAACAAGGAGAACCAGTGCATTATATGTTAACCAACGCACCGATTAACATAGACAAATTAATAAAAATCTTCTAGTGTTAGTTTTTGTATCATGTGACATCATGGAGGGGGTAGTGTGGAATATTCTTATAAACGCACTACGAAAACAGGGCACCACTGTATGGTTCTCTCTATCAATGAGGAGACCTAGTGCGTTATATGTGAAACAGTGCACAGATTAACACATACATATTTTTTTTTTTTGTCAAACATTACGTGCGCGTTGCACTATAATGAAATAGCCCACCGATACTCTATTTTACATAAGGCGCATGGATTAAAAAAAATCTATCAAACATTATATGCGTGACACACTGTGATAAAACAATTCATCGGTGCACTATTTTACATAGGGTGCACCGATGAAAAAAATTCTGTTTTTTTTTAAATTCACGCAAGGGCCGACATGGATTGGGATCTGACTATGAAATTCGTCCAGTGAGTTAGATGTAATAAGCCTATATATATAGCAATACAAACCCTATAAATATAAAATGAAAATCCCTAATTCTTAAATCACAGAAATAGGAAGAAGCAAGGGAAGAAACAAAGAGAATTAAGGGTTTAGCATAAGAATGGATTTTTTTAGTTTTTTTTTTTCTTTATTCTGAAAATTAATAGTATATTTACATTTTTTTACTTAATGCATTAAAAATACTGTAGAAAATGCAAAAAAACAATAAAATTTAATCACCATATGGTTTGAAATTCTATGCTATAAGGTTTGAATCACTAGAGGTTTGGAAATATGATTGTCTGAATAGTTCTGTTCGAAAGTATTTCGCTTCTCCACAGTGCTCTCATGCTCTCTTGCTCCAATTATGTCTTGTAAAAATCTCTCCATGAAATTTTTTGCAAAAATAATGAAATAATGAAAAGTTTTTACTATTTAAAGAGTTGTTTTATGAAATTAGATTTTTGAAAATATTTTTCCGCCCATTTTTCAATTTACCGCTTTTTTCACTTTAAAAAAATAGTTTTTTTTTTTTTTTTTTTTTAAATTTGTGGCTATTTGGCATCGATGCATCAATTAATAACTCTGCATTGGTGTGCAATAACTAAAATGCACTGATGCGGTTAACTATCCATTAGCACCGATAGAAATAAGTCCATTTTTAAGGCACCAGAATTACTTTTAGGTGTGTACACCAAAATTTATTGTTGATTTTGCTCAAATGTAGGGAGAAAATATCATATTTATATCGAATGGACAATCCTTCAAAATCCAGTTCATTCCATGATATTTCTCAAATTCCATCGCAGAGTTCTCCCTATCCATCTGGAGACATAATATTTATTTCATATTTTATTTATATTTTCATTATCTAATTGAATTTATTTATTTTATCCATGTCAATGAGATTAATAAAATTAATAATGTATACAAATTTGTAGGTTCATGTAGTTTCAAAATTGAGTTCAAATGCACAAAATATTCAAACAACTCCAAAACGTCGGAAGCTCTTATCAGGAGTAGAATACCACAAGGCGCATTTGGTATATGAAAATGGGCAACTGCTTCACCCTGCCAATTGTAACAATATTGCATATTCTAGCCACAATATTGGGACAATGATGGTAATAATAATTGTTTGGTATATTAATGTACTTATTTCAAATTCAAACCAATTAATCATGCATTGTCGACGTGGTTACTAATTGATATCATAGATTTTTTACTAATCATGTTCAAATATATTTTTTGGAATTATTAGGATAATAGTGATGATGAGCGACCTACATATCATCTTCCGTTCGACCCCACAACAATGTCAAATCAAGAGAAGGCTGACTTAAGGGATAAAAATAGAGAGGAACTTACCAAGAATGGTTGAATCGACCACCTATTGAATTCCCACTCGTCCAGATTCACCAATTAGGAATGACTACATCAATAGTATTTCTTCAAAAGCTGGCAATGGAAGCAATAAAATAGAGGTTGGTGTTGTACCTTAAGAGACAATCCCTTGGTTGTATAAAGGAATCAGTGCTTAAGAAATTTATACATGTATGTCACAGAATTTTAATATCAAGGGTCTTTGCTTAATCACCTTTAGATGTATTGTTATTAAACCCTCAAGAATAAAATGCAATAAATGCTTTACAATGCCATTATCTGCTGATATTAAATGGAATGATGAGAATAATATGAAGGAAGGAAGCCTAAATTGATATGATGATAAATATTATCCATTACTTTAAACTTCAGAAGAATTTTATGGCAGAAGATTAGTTAAAATGAAGGAGCGTCTATTAAGGATTTTAAATCTTGTTCACATATGTAAAAAGAGACCTGCAACTTCATTACTCCATTTTATTCAAGGACAAAAAATACACAATGTAAAATGGAAAATATATCATATCAACAAATGCCAGAATCTTGATTTTCATTCATTAATAATTTGAAAACTGAGTACAAAATTTGCAATCTGAAGGTCCAAAACTTGGGACCCTTTCTTTCTTGTCTATCTCTTTAAATACAATAGAATGTAGTTTGTAACTACTGGAACTAATACTAACTTCTTCAACTACTTAGGGCTTTGTAAACTACCTATTACGTGTCATCAAAATTTCATATCACAATTACATTCTCTGTAAAAGAGAAAAATAACATAAAACTTAGATCCTAATCTATTTACTGAATCTAAACTGATGATGCTGCTACTGCATTTCCTTGACTAGTTGGTTTATCTTTCTTTGAAGTTGAGGGATCTTTGGTAGAACTGTCATCCAGGCTCTGCATTTCTTCCATACCTAAATGTTTATCTTAGGTGAATGAACCAGCTTGTGATATTCCAATCTAAAGGCGGTGATTCTTTTGAATGATGGCTTCTCTGTAAACAAAGTCTTCACTAACCATAACAGCTGAAAGTTCCTTTGAAGGAAATTTACCATTGTTTCTCCTTAAAGAATATGAGACTTTTCATGAGTGTTGTCCACCTTGATTTTTTTCAACACCAGTAACGGTTCATAGGAATACCATGATAAAATATTGCCTCCAAGGCCCCAACATGATGGAAAACCTACCCTAGCTCTTTTGTCAAATAAATTATCAAACTTATTAACTACTTCCTTAAGCTCTATCAACTTCCTCTCTGCGAACTTCCTGCAGTCATTTTTAACAATCATCTTATTAATTTCCACAACATATAAAATCTTGTCTTTAATTTCATTCTCTTCCAACTCTTGATCAGTTTTGGAATCAATGAAATCAACGCGTTTTCTTGCCCAAACAACTCTGTTAATTTTCTTTTGTTTGTCTTCCATAACTTGTTCCTCAAAATCTTTGATGATAATTCTTTCTTCTGCTACAATAGTCAGAAAACCCCAAATTGCTTTCATTTCTTCAATGATATCATTCCAGATGATGTCCTTAGCCTGTCATAGGGGTATATTTCCCTTAAATTTTTACTTGATATTTTTAATCTCAGCATCAACAATTTGAAAATTTGACCTATACTTACTGACTTCCCCCTCTTTGGATTGTATGACCTTTGTTGCAGTCTCCAAATCCACTTGTGATTTTTTGTGATATCTCTCTGCCATCATCAATTCAGTGGTCAATTGAGATATATGTGCTACTGGGTCTTCCTTACTAGATGGTAAAATGAAAGTACAAGTATCAGATTCAATGTGATTCTGCAATGATAATTCAGTTTTCTTCAATTTGGTGATTTCTTCTTCCTTCTGCAAGAGATGTTGAAGAAGGTTTTCTTTCTCATTCTCCACTTTTTCCACTTCTGCTACCATAGAATGTTATCCTATAGGTAACTTCAACATTTTCTTTAGAACAAAAAACTCTGATTCTGAACCCTACAACAACTTTTGCATAACAGTCCTGTTATTTGGATCCACTCCAATCATTACAATTATCTTCTTGAGTTCTTCATTCTGTGTTGTTAAAGCCCTAGAATTGGCTTTTTCTAACTTTAATTTCTTGATCACTTTTCCAAGCATGTTTTCATTCTTGAGTGCCATTACATTGGTTTTGGTCAATTCATTCACAATTAGCTGACCTGTTTGCATATGTAAATTTACCTTGTCAGGAAATGGAATTTTCTTTACATATACAGTTAGATTCACAGTATTAAACTTATTGGATGAACCTACAAACATATTAGAGGGATGTGAAAGGGAAATCTTAAATTGATATTTTTCAAGATCCATTGCAGTCAACAATCTGCTTTGATCTGGGGTTATTTGATATTCAGCTTGAGCTTCCATGCTTGCCTTCATTTTTTTATTTTTTTCTGCAATTTGAGCAAACACTTGCTTAATTAAGGGAACTTGCTCTTGAGTGTTTTCATGTCTTCTTGGTGAAGCTGGGACATTTTTCTTATCTCCCAATTGTAGTGAGAAACCAGGTTGATCATCTATTGAGTCCTCGCTGAGATTTGTCCTCTCTTCAGTGCTTTATTCTTCATCTTCTGAATCAATCACTACTTCTTTACCTCTCTTATTTGAATTCTTAGATATGACAAGATTTTGTACATTTGAGCACACAGAACCTACCAAACCCTTATTTTCCATCTTTTCTATATCAGGTATGCTTTCATGAATGAATGTTTAATACCCATTTTCAATTCTCCTATTAGAAATCACGCTATGAGGGTCATAAGCCTACTTCTCTCCTAAAAACAGATGCATTTCATCTAACATCTTAGTTACTTCATCAGTTTACTATCTCATATTGACTATAAAAGGACCAAAATTCATTGGCAACTTAAACATATGACCTTTATTCATAGACACAAAATGGATTTGATCAACATTTAAAATTTTCCTAATGAACTCCAAAGTAAATAATATCATAGGCACAAATACATGAAGCCTATAAGGTTCTACACCAGTGCCATAGAGCCTAATTTCATAATAATATTCAAATACATACCAATCACCAAACTTACAATTCATCCCCAGCTGTAAGAGCTCTTGAGCCTTTGGCAGGAAGCATGGGGGAGAGATTCCATTCAAAATTATATATGTTGTAGACATAAAATGACTTGCAAAGTCAAACAGATCCTCCTCTTTCTTTTCTTTCCTTACTATGTCTGTCCAAAATACCACTGACTATCTCTTCTTATTCATATTCATAATATTTAACCCCAGATGCATGAATTATTATACATTTTGATATAAAAAGGGATAAATAACAAGAGAGGGAAACCTGAATGAACCCGTCAGTGATAATCTCATGAGTTGAGAATTGAGAGCTTCTTGCCAATAAGAAGGAATATCTAGCACCACCCCTGGCTTCATCATCAAGGCAAACATTCCCATAACTAATTTGTCTATTGTATTGTCTTGTATGTTCCCAATATTTTTGAAATGCACGTCTTTACCATTTTGACTTCTTCATCGAAAAACTCCATGTAGAATTCTTTATTGTCAGGTAAAAACTGTTTCGTATTTGGCTTCAGGAAAAAGATAAATTGATTGAATTCTTGACCTGCAAGGCTATCATAATGTGTTGTTAATGAATCATCACTGAATTGGACATAGGACTCTGACTCAGGATAACGCAGAGCCTGACAAATTAATAGAGTTGAGACATGAAAAACATTTTCTCCTTTACAATTCATCACGAAACACTTGCCCGGGTACATGAATAACACTAGCCAATACACAAACTCAAGAAAAAGGTGCATTCTTAGAATGCATGTAGACAATACTCTTGTTTTGACCATGACAGTGAAAATGGGAGAAGCTTTTCCATTTAGACAGAATTTCTGATAGAAATGTAGATGATTTAAAGAGCAGACTATGCCTTGAATATCCCTCTTAGTGTCCATGAGAGGAATATGACTGGAAGAACCCGAAAGGGATAGACGCTTGGCCATAATTCATCTTGGGGTGACAAATAATCGAGAATGTGGCAGATAACAAGGAAAGACACAAGGAATAAAAAAATTCAGATACAAACTAACAACAATGACCTTATAAAAATGAGAATCTATCTTAAATGGGTGGCATGGGCTTAAGACTTAAATGCTAAAATGACGCGCCAAAAGACCGTTAAAAGTACCCTGACATGGCCGATCATTCTCGCCAACTGGTTGCTCATGTCACTGCGAGAGGTCTCACAATAGAGAGGGATCGTCGAGTTCATGCCCCCATAGTTAATATCAGTCGCAGATCTAGATTGGCCATGCAGTCAACAGGGTCAACTGCGGAGGCACTCTTCTTGTTAACCTGCGTGTTGAAAGTGCCTGCGGGTTTCCACTTTGATTTACTGTCTCACGAATCAGCGGATCCCGCTTTTGAACCTGCTTGTTAATTAATGGAATAGTAGGACCTGCCTTCATGCAAGTTTTAAAGTATTAAAATTTAAACTTACATATAAAAAATATTACATCTTTTATGCTAAAGTATATGAAAATTTATACTTTAACATACATTTTAACCATTTTTTATTTTTTTGTATATTTTGAAAAACTAAAAGTAAAGGATATTCTGAATGAGCCACAATAGTTGGTATGGATGATTACTTAAGGGATACGACTTCCATGGAGACAATCTTGTTAGATGCATTCCAAAATGATGATCATTTAGGGAATGATCCTCATATTGCTTACACCTTTTTCGAAAGCCTTAAATTTTCTTCCACCACACCTCTCTTTGGACCTGGCGGTCAGTAAAATTCTACCTAGTTGGGGACAATGATGTTATTTTACAACTTGAAAGCAAAGTTTGGCTTGTCGAATGCATGTTTCTCAGAAATTTTGAGGTAAGTTACCACAAAGTCCTCCCTTATATTTTGAGAAATATAATCACACAATGAACATTAAAAATGGTCAATTTTATGAACGTTAATAATTATATCGACATTAATGTACATTTATTGTCCATGATCACCAAATACATGTTAATCAAATATAAGGTTCTTCTGAGTGATAATGTCTTTCCTGGTAGTTGCAAGAAGGCAAAGAAATTGTTGAAAATGTTGGGTGTTGATTACATATCATATCACGCATGTCCAAATGATTTTATTCTATATAGAGCAGAATATGTAGACAAAGAGATATTTCTGAAATGTGGGCATGACAGGTATGATAAATAAAAAAAGAAGGGTAAATCACGTGGTCCTCCTTTTAAGATATTGAGGAACATGCCTATAATCCCAAGGATTCAAAGGCTCTTTCATTGCAAATTATTAGATATGTTGCAGGGATGGACTGCCTCACAAATAAATGAGTTGGGAATTATGTGAATCCCAATAGATTCAATAGCCATGAATGTCTATACAGGATACATGGCCCGAAAAATTCAAGGATGAAGTATGAAGTATACGACTGCGTCAACCCATATTCCCTCCACAACACCAACTATTCTATTTGGCATGAAATAGTGATTAATAAAAACACCCCCCCACGATTGTCCGTGAAGAATGAACATCTTATGTTGGCTCTCATAGTCCCTGGTAGAAAACAAGCGAAGAATATGGATGTCTACTTACAACCACTAGTAGATGAATTGAAGGAATTATGTGATGGGATAAATGTATATGATGTATCAAGACCCATCACAACAAAGAGGAGTTTTGAGTTGTATGGCATATGTGCTTACATGACACATGATTATCCAGACTTAGAATTTTTCTCTAGTAAATTACATGTTTATTGATTTGTTTATATACGTAACAATATGATTTTATTATTTTTTATATTAATAAATTTTATCCCATGCAAGGATCATAAAACATAACTAATTTTGTATATTATTGCACATGTTTATAACTTTGCAGTGTCATTATCCTTTGTTTGTGCATCGGTGTGTCAAACATGAATTCCCCCAAGACCTAGGGTGTGCCATATCTCAATTATCTGCATTTGTATGTTGGATCACGTCAAAGGAGATTCATGTGGTTAGCATTCCACAGTGGCGTCAAGAGATAGTTGAGATTGTTTGTATGTTTTAGAAGGAACTGTCAACGAGTTTCATGGACTTGCAGGTTCATCTTCTAATCCACCTATTAGATGAGGTTGAATTAGTTGGGGGTGGTTTCTTGTTGTTGGATGTTCTTCTTAGAGAGGTACATCAAGAAATTGAAAGGTTTTGTTCGACAAAGGGAAAAACCCGAGGGTTCTATGGAAGAGGGGTACATATTGTATGAGTATTTATATTATTCTAGTGAGTACATGAAGCAGATTGACAATAGACTAGGTGCAGTGATTTGGGAAGATGAAAGGGATGAAGACAAAAGATAAGGGGAGCTTCTCCAAATGAATGGAAAAATGCGCTTGATAAAGAATAAGCGACTTATAATTTTTCAAATTTACACAAAGTAAATGTTCATGTTGAACTTTGATATAATGTATATTTTGATCTCATATTTACTATATGTCGGTTTTATCTCATCATCAAATGCATAAATTGAAGCAATCAATAAATTCGCTCTTTACAATTCCGAAGTGACACAATCGTGGGTCGCATTGTATGAAAAAAAGAGGATGAAATGGGATAGTGACAGGAAATAATTCAGATGGTTGAATGGTAGAAATGTTCCTTATCCCAATAATTTAAAAGAAAATATGCCAAAAATATGCCCCAACAATTGGGTTTCTAACCAAGACAGAGAGAAATACGGTGCAACCGGTTGTTACCCGTGTGCTGAAGAGGATGCGCTAAACGTAGGATTGGGTGCACCCACTCGGTAATAATATATTTATGTACATTTGAAACTTAATAATTCACCTTTGAAATGTAATTACATCTATATTTCATATTTTAACTGTTGGGTTATGATAAGACACATGACACTATGATTTTTTAACTTTTTTATAGGTTCATTTGTTCCCATATATGTGGGCATATGGACACCATTTTCGCATAAAAAATGTCGATGATAGACACATGATACAAGACTGTGGAGTGGAAATCGAGTTTGACCAATCTATTTGATCTGGCCACCGTGATCAAAACCTAGTACGAGGGACATTACGTTACGTCAGAAAGATACAAGAGAAAATTGAAGTGGATTTCTCTTCTTTCCAATGTGTTATTTTTAGGTGCAAGTGGTGGGACACCGTTGATCAGAGTAATTTAAAGGAAGATCGTGATAGTAGGCTGATATGTCTCAACTCTAGAAATATGTGGGATGAAGCTAAGGAGCCCTATGTTTTCGCCAAACACTGCAACCAGGTGTTTTTTTACCCACATGTGTTGGATAGGGATTGGTGGTTCATATTGAGACATGACCCTAGATCAAAACATATTTTTGAGAACAATAGTGTTATCATGCCAAGTGAGTTGGAAGATAATGAGGGTGATCATGAGAACCGAGAGTGATATGGTACATGTGTTATTTCATCATTTATACTTTTTAAGATGGATTTTTATAAATAAGAGGACTTAATTACCTTATAACTAAGACTTCTTTTTTGAAACATTATAAGATGTATTTTTAATTAATTGGTAATTTGCATTGTGTTATTGTTAAAATGCTTTCACTTGATAATTTGAAATTATATTGATCTCGAAAACGATGGTGTATTGTATAAAGTTATTTTTTTTCTGCTATGTAAGATCATAATAAAATAATGATAATTCTAAAGTACATGAATTTATTTGCATTATTTTCTAAACTTTATTATGTTACAAAAATTCATATTATTCTAGATTTATTATTTTACAATTATTTATATTCATACAAATTTATAATTTTACAATTATGATAATTTAACAATATTTATGGTATACATTTTACTTACGGTAGTTATGGTTCAAAATTGACAATTAATTTACAATTTTACAATTTCACAATACAATTACAATTACAATTTTAGAATTTTACATACAATTACAATTACTTTTACAATTATATATATATATATATATATACACAATTACAATTAAAATTATAAAATACAATTAAAATTTTACAAATATTTTACATGCAATTAGAATTAGAATTAGAATTACGATTACAATTACAATTTTACAATTTCACATACAATTAAAATTAAAATTACAATTAAAATTACAATTACAATTACAATTACAATAATTTCACAATAACTTAATTATTACAATTACAATTAAAAACTTTACAAATATTTTACGTAGAATTACAATTAAAATTACAATTAGAAATACAATTACAATTTTACAATTTTACATACAATTAAAATGAAAATTTCAATTACAATCACGACATAATATTTAATAAATATCATGATTTAATATTAAAAATAAACATCACGATCATGATAACCATCGTACAAACATCACATTCGAATAAAAAACACATTCAAATTTGCTAACATCATCTAATCATCATGATCATGATCATCTAACAAAACACAAGAATTGTATAACATCATCACAATACAAACATGAAATATACATCTCATGTCAAGTAACTGGTACCACATACACATCTATTTGCAAGCTACACATCAAATGAACATATCTAACATGACCTAACAATATACACATCATGATGAACACCAACATGTAACTATACAATCACAATATGTATCAGCATGGACTTAGATATATATATATATATATATATATATATATATATATATATATATATATATATATATATATATATATATATATATATATATATATATATATATATATATATATATATATATATATATATATATATATATATATATATATATATATATATATATATAATGTAAAAAATATACAACTGTAATATAACTGCATATAAATGTCAAATATTAGTTGGTGGTACATCAATAGTAGTACTAGTCAAGGCCTGCTAAGTCGATGGTGTAGCCTAGACATGCTCAGATAGATGTCGATCATCATGTGCCTGCTAATATGGAGGTGCCTCATGCTGATCAGGATCAATTGCCTGCTCATGATGACTCGATGTGGATGGTCCAGCCTACTCATGATCATGACTACTGGATGCTGCAAGTTTCTCATCTCCAGCGCGAGGTGGAGGAGGAGCTAAATTACTAGCTGAATGATGATCACTCCCCTGATCATGATCATCAGATGATGCATTGCTCGATTTTTGACGTACTGCATCTCCACCATGCCTATGTCAAATGACCCTCCTCAGTTGTGCCACTAAGATAGTTGCTCCAACGACATGTCGCACAAGGGTCAACATATCACGTGGCATGCCTCTCCATATCATTGTTAGTCTATCATCAACCTGTATCTCTCTGATAGTGGCCGACGTGACTACCTCATCCACTAGGAGTCAAAAAAGTTGGTCGCCCAACTCTATCCTAAATCTAGTGTCAGGCCTATGCCTCACACCCACAGGTACCTGCACATGATCATGAGGACTACGTCTATCACTGGCCTGATCCTCCGCATCTGCTATCTCCTGATCGTTAGCAGGATCTACACCTAGATTATTTGGTGGAAGTGGCATCTCATCGCCAACATATGACCCAATATCTACAAAATATATATAAGTACACAACAATAATTAGACAATTTCATTAAACAATTTAAGAAAAACAAGTTAAAGAATGTGTTAGAATAAATTTAAAGAAAGCATTAATATTACCTCTCTTATCCGTCAGCTCATCAACTGTGAAGACGATGTTGGCACACCCTTGCCAATCCAAACTAGCATATGGACATGACACCAGAATGAAGGCGCGATCATCAACACTGGATAGAAACTCCAGTGCATCATGAGATATCCTCATGGAAAATTCAGACTCACCCCTCTTGGGCATCATCTGTCCCCACATCTACATCCGTACGTGGAGCGTTGACCTATGAGGCTGCCAAAAAAAAGTAGACCTCATCTCTTGAAACCTCTCAAAAAATAAACAAAATAGCTCTAAATAAAAATGGAAGTTCACCCTCCCTTGTGCGTGAGAACGATATCTATATAAAGTTGTACAAAACTGCCGCAAAAAAATCATAGACCAACTCAAAAGTTGTGGCACCTGTAATAAAGAATCAACATAAAATAAAACCGAGAAAATAATGTGTTTCCCTTCACTGGTATGATGTCCAATGGTCGACAGCAATAGTGAGAGGCACCTCACCTCCTCTCCACCAAATGAAGAAATACGTAACTGACCACCGGTGACTTGAAAATATGTAGGATACATTATATTGACACTAATGTATCTTTGGGAGTACACCAACTGAATCCCTGTTGCATAGCCCACAGGGAGCTATGGGAACGAGGGAAAATACTTCCCTCTCCTAGATAGGCCAGTAATAAAATACATGTCCTCCTCTGTGGGTTCGTACCACTGGTTAGGACGAACTCAAAAAGCTTGTTGGTGGGCATTCCACCTGAAGATAATTTTTCGCAATAACCCATTATGGCCCTTCAAGGATGTAGCCTCCTCATAGAACTTGAGGAGGACTACCTCCGTTAGGGTGTCTGGGTGGTTGTCGTAATAGGGTGAGGGTACATAAGTCGCTCCCTCTCTTGTGCCTCCCATAGGTGAACCATGTTATATTGGTCTGCCATATGTTCCTGTTATTCCCTCTCTTATCTCCTTTGACGTCGCTCAATGATTGACATATTAAATACAATTTTTTTATTAAATGAGACATGTATTTACAAATATATATATATATATATATATATATATATATATATATTTTGAAAAAAAAAGGTCGGTGCGCCAAAAAAATAGTCATGCACCCATACCAATGTGTCTATTTTTATCCCGCACCATCCGCGGTGCGCTTGGAAATTTTTCAGTGCACCACACAACTTGAAATGTACTTTCTACTATGGTGCATTGACAAAAATATCCATCTCGGGGTGGATAATTACGTCAATGCACCTCCCAACATTAGTTAATGGTCAACAGTGTGGTTGTTTAACCAATCGCACCATTGATTATGTAGAAGTTCGGGAGGGCGGTGTGCTGACCAAAATACTCGCCGTGAGGTGGATAGTTTCATCAACGTACTGCCCTCCTGACATCATTACACGGTCAACGGTACAGTGGTTTAACTGACCGCACCATTGACTATGTACCAGTATCGGAAGGGTGGTGCGCTGACCAAACAATGTGCCCTGGGGCGTATAGTTTAGTCAATGCACCACCCTCCTGACATCAGTAGATGGTCAACGATGTGTTCATTTACATGACCACACCGTTCACTATGTACTGGTGTCAGGAGGGCGGTGCACTAACCAAACTATCCGCCCCGGGGTGCATAGTTTAGGTAGTGCACCACCCTCCCAAACTTGGACATATTTAACAGTGCGATTAGTTAACCGACTGCATCGCCATTTATGTATTTAAAAAAAAAACACGGTGCACCATTTCAGTACTGCACCGGAACTGGTGTAGTTAACGTTAGCACCGATCGCGGTCCGGCCTGTAAATTTACAGGAAGCACCGCGAGCTGGTGCGAGCCGAACGACTCGAGCGCACCACGTGGGAATTTTTGTTTTTTTTTTTAATGGTATATTTTAAGTTTTTTTAGAAATCTAATCTGCTAAAAATTTTAATTATAGAGAAATAAGTAAAATACTTGTACATTTGAGCGTCGAGGAGGCATATTTGCTAAATAATTTGCAAAACTGAATTTTCCCACCATTTTCTAGAATTCGAAATCGAGATGGTGAGCAATGGATAGCGACAGTGCATGCAATGGGATCATTGATGGCAGGGCGCCTCACAAAAGGGAAATTTGCACCGGTGCTTGAGAGCTTTGGAGCACTGAAGAAGTGAAAATGTAGATTTTTTGGTCGTAATTTATTTATTTATTTAACACTGTTCTGATGCGCGAGTTTTTGAGGCGTACCGGGCAGTTTCTTCCAAGCACACTGGGACTATTTCAGTTTAGCGCGAGTTTTTTTGATGCACCAGGCTTGAATCTGTGTAGCACACTAGTGCGCTACAATAATTAGACACACCAGGAGGGTTTGTATAGAGAGAACAGTGTCTTGGTGTGCTAATTTGTAGTACGCATTGGTGCTTTTGTAGTTGAACACACAGGTGCGATGTAGGATGAGAAGCACACTAGACAAAAAACATCTTTAAAAACATCCACCCACCAACCTCCTCTATAAACCTCTGCTACAAACGGATATCTGGGCTATTTTTATAAGGGGTTCCTAAAAAACATCTGTTAGAGGGTTTTTTACTTGTAGTGCTCCCTTTTTACTCGTATGAGCCATTCTAAAATTGGTGATCCAACTATAAGATGGATTCTCTGTAAAAAGGGTTTTAATTAACCACAACAACTAAAATTATTTGTGAAGGAAATTGACAATTTTTGACCTTTTGAAAACTATTGCTTTCTCATGAGAAGAGACAATATTGTTCTTAGCTTCTACCAAAAAAGTTTCATAAGTCTCCCATGGAAGAAAATTTCCCTTTTGGTCACAACATGAGGGAAATCCTGCTCTCATCCTTTTATCAAAAAATGTATTGAATTTTAGGACATATTCTTCGATTTCACCAAGCTTAGCCTCTATTGTTTTCCTACAAGTTCTTCTACGCCATTTTATTGATTTCTATCACCAACTCCGTTTTATCTTCAACTTGCATAGTTATTAATTCCTGAGAATATTTGGAATTAATAAAATCAATATTCTTTTTTCTAGTTGGGCACGGTTCTAGTTTTTCTCTTGATGAGAAGTAATGATGTTTTCCAGGTCCCTGAAAATGATTTTCTCTTCTACTATTATCAACCTATAATCCTAGATATCCTTTAATTACTTAATGATATCATTCTAAATTATATATATGTCCTTATGAGTGACATATTTCCCTTTACTTTATCCCTCAAGTCCTTGATTTCATTACAAGTTGTCTGATAATCCTTTTGAAATTTTGATGCATTGTCTTTTTCCATAGTCAATTGCCTTTATTTAACCTTTAAAATTTCCTTTGTCTCATCTAGGTTCTTTTACATTTTATTCATTTCATCCTTTGAAATTTCAATTCATACATAACATTGGTAAATTTATTAGTTGGATCTTCTGAATTTGGTTGTATTAGAATGGTGCAGACATGAATGTACAACTTTTGTTGCAAGCTAGTATTCATTTCTTTCAAGGCGGCCACTACATCATTTCTCTCCAGCAGTTCTTTGGTTAAAATATCATTTTCCTTCTCCTCTTGGGCTACCTCTGGGGCCATGACATGTTCTATAACATGCAACTTTAACTTCTTTCTAAGCACCTAGATTTCTAATTCTTCCCCTTGCAACATTTTTTGTACAACAAACCTATCTTTAGGATTGACAATTAATTTTTCAATTCTTCATCTTGAGTAAACAAAGCTCTCTAGTTTTTATTTTCTTATTTCAACTGATTTATGACTTTCCCCAATATGGATTTTATCTTATTTATTGATAGGGATGCTTTACTCAAATAACTAAATCCAATTCTCCAGTTTTACTATAGAGATTGATTTTTTTAGGCAATGGAATCTCCCTTGCATACACAATTAGATTTACAATTTAAAAACCTGCTGATGAAGAAATAGTTAAAGAAGTGGGATGAGAAAAGGATAATTTGATATGATTTCTTTCTAGATCCATGTATGATAACAATCTGGAGTGATACTCTGAAATTGATTGACCTTCAAGCTGGTACACAAGATTTTCTTTAATTTTATTATTATTTTCTTCAATTTGGCCATACAACTCATTTAAAATTGACATAAAACTCTGTGAAGTCTCTTCAGGAATAGGGACGAAACTATGCATGTCACTTCTTGCAATTTCAATTGAAAAACAGCTACAGTAGAGGAACTTCCAACCAAAGTCTCAAAATCCTTCTCTTTCTCATGCAATTTTGGCTTTTTAGAACTGTGACTAGTTTCACCATCCAAATCAATTATCTCTTCAACTTCTCTTTTCAAGCCTTTTTCTGTAGGATGTGGAGTCTTAATTTCCATTCCATTCTATGCTTCTGATTTACCACCATTGGAAAAAATTTCAATTTCTGGTCTATATTCATGTGTATAGGGAGCATAAGAGTTCTCTACCATTATTTTTTAAATAATACCGTGAGAATCATAAGGCCATTTTTTCCCTTGCTAAAATTGCATGTCTTGAAGAATTTTCTCAACTTATTCCATGGCCTGTCTATTACTAACAATAAAAGGCCCACCAATCTTGGGAAATTTTATTAAATTTCCATTATTTACTAGCACAAAATGAACTTGATCTACATTAGAGCTTTTTATAATAAATTCCAAAGAAAAAAATCTCATTGGCACAAAAGAAGGAAGTCTGTAAGGGGCAACCTCTGCTCCATATAGCCTGATCTCAACATAATCTTCAAAATGAAACCAATATCTTAGTTCGACATCTTTTCTAAGTTGTAAGAAGGATTGGGATTTTGGGAAGAGGCATGGTGGAACATAGATGTTTATAATGGAATAAACAACTGACATGAAAGAGGAAGTGAAATATAGAAAACCCTCATGATTAGGGTGACTTCTTATAGTATATGTCTAATTTATTTTTGATTTCTTAATTTTGTGTGCATCCATTATGTTTAGGCCTAAATGCATAAATCTTTCCACATGGAAATAAAGGAATAGGTAGGTCAGTAGTGAGGGAAATATAAAAAAACCAGTAAGATTCAGTTTTGAAAATTAAGAGTTTATTAATCCCTCCCAGAAGGTTGGAATATCAAGAATAGTTTCAGGATACGTGACTAAATTGAAATATGTAAAACAAAAAGATCAACAAAATATGTATCTTCTCTTCCAATAAACCTATAAATTACTTGTAGAATTGGCCTGATATATTCAAAAAAGTTTTCTAGGGGGAATTGGGTTGGTTCCAGAGGTAAAGTTTGTCCTGCTGGCATAAGATAAAAAGTTAATTGGGCATAATATTTTCTAGACAAATTTTGAAAATTTTCTCATAGGGTTTCCTCTGAAAATGAAGTATAATGTTATGAAGTTGGAAAATCAAGAGCTTGCTGGACTAATAGGGCATAAACCTAAAAAATATTTTTTCCTAATGCATTCATGACAAAACATTTATGGGGATATAAGGAAGAGACAAACCAAGTAATAAATTCAGGGTAAACGTAAATCTTAGGAACTATAATAGAAAATAGGCCAGATTTTACTACTGTAGAGTATATAGAGCAGTCTATTTTCCCTGCCAGAATGATTTTTCAAAGTTCCATCAAATTTAATGAGTAAACAGGGTCAAAAATACCCCTTTGAGTGTCCATGAGGGGAATATGGGCCGCAGAGACTAACAAGAAAAAATTTCTTCAACATTTTGAATTTACTGAGTGGGAAAACATAATGTATAAGTCCCTAGATAGTGATGACTGATGTTGGAATATGAATTTTATAATATGGAAAACGTGAATGTGCTTATGGGTACATGAAAAATGAACAAACAATGTAAATTATGAGAGTAGTAAACAAGATTTTATTGTCAAATGGGTAAAAAATCAAGGGAAAACGAGATTAAATGTAGAAGTGACGGGTGTATGTAGTGAAATGGAAGCGATGATGTGATAGTGATGATGAGGTAGGCTAGGATGACATAGTGGTGAGGTTCCAGGGATGAGGTACAGTCACGCTGATCCGGGTTGAATTTTTCTACCCTTTTAACCAAGAACTTTTTCTTCATCTGATGTGTTAGAATTACACTTTATGAAAAAGCATTAATGAACACATCCAAATATAATCAAGAGGAACACATGTCAACAGTAACACAAAAAAAACACAAGATGTTTAATAATGGATTTCACCTCTCTACCTGTGGGGCTACATATATGTATATTATTCAACTGGAATGAAACTCTTCTATATTCCTTCTTCGAAGTAAGTTCTCAAATCTCTCTTACATTCAAGCGCTATGGCTGATCATTAGCTAAGCACTATGGATCTCAATAGATAAGCATTCTCTCCTTTCTTCCCCCATTTTTACATGGCTCACATAAGGAATATATATAGGTTTTCCTCAGTCACTCTCCAACAAAGAGAATTAATTATAAGATCCACAATTGTAGGATCTAATTACAAAGAAGGAAAAAAACAAAATCCATGGAAGTAGGATCTCCAATTATCTCAAGCTCACAATTGGGAAAAATATGAAAACCACTTAAAGACTCTTCAACCATGCCCTTGATTCTCTCAACCTACAATTGAGAAAAATAGAAAATTGGTGTGAGGTGGTTTCTCACATAAAAACAAATTTCCATAATTACATTAAATGAATAATATGTGAGAAAAATTTCCTCTCACAAATATTAATCCTTTATATCAAAAGTGAATAATAATGCACACGTTTAATAAAGGCCCATAAAATGCATAATTAAATTCATGAGTATCTCATGAAAAGCATTAATCATAAATAATGAAAAATGCATGATACATTTTCCCCACAAAATTCATAATAAATGTTTGAGAAATAAAAACTCATTAAACATAATTTCATCCACTTAAACGCTTTGTCACCAACTTCAAATCATCATGGCACAAAGTAAAAAGCTCTTTCACGAGCGGTGATTCTTTTGGATCACATCTCCCCAAAAAAGAAACTTTTGGTCTCCAAGAGTATCAACTTCAATCCATCATCAATTTCATGAAAATGTCTCTGAAAGGCACATTCCACAAGACTGCTTCACCTAACATACTTCGGAATCAGAATTCGACACCAACACTTGTAACTACAAAAACACAATTGTCTGAAAAGGCACATCCCTTCAAGACTCCTTCACTTTTGTCCTTCGGAATTGGAGTTCAAACACCCACATATGAAACTGTTGCAATGCAACTGTATGAAAAGGAAAATCCCTTAAAGACTCCTACACCTCCGTCCTTTGGAATTGGAGTGCAAATGCCCACATCTGCAACTAGTGCAATGAATTTTTTTGAAAAGGCACATCCCTGATTTATGTTGGAGTGACCGTCATCAAAATATTTTTCAATTTCTCCTACAAGATGCAGGACATCATCATCATCATCTTCAAAACCAATATTACTAGTCGATGTTGGAATATCAATGTCATGAGTGATGAGATAATATTCTATGGAGAATAATGCAATGAGCAAGATCGCTCTGATCCCCATTTTTTCTCGTCGATCTCCTTAATCCTAAACCTGTGAATATGATGTTTCATATCTAGCTGAAAATATGATCTTGTACGCTATAGGTAGACTTCCATTTCTATTTCCTTAATTATAATAGGGGAAAATCTTGTAGCGCCATATCCTATCATGCCACATGTTAACTACACACTTCTCAGAAATCCCCGCATGTGCTCGGTAACCCAACTTGGCATACCCATTGAGGAGTTGGGATTCGAACCATGACCATGGAGTAGAGTTGATGAAGAGGTTTGCAGAGACCTGCTTGTAATCACTGAGTGAGATAATCAGAAAATTCTTGGAATCTTTACAGAACAGCCATGAGACTAAATGCAGATTTGGAGGCACTGTTCCACAATTTCATCACCATAATGCAGATTTGGTGGCACTGTTCCAAGATTTCATCACCAGAATGCAGATTTGGTGCATGCTCTGAATCGGATTTCATCAATAAAATGAATAGGCTCAAACTTATTTGTTGATAAATATTTCATCTCGGGAATCCTCATGGATTTTTTCCAGTCGTTGGTGACGCAGACCATGATGGTTTTAATGGCGTATCTGAGTTGACTTTTGCTACCCTTTTAACCAAGAAATTTTTCTTCGGATGATGTGTTAGAATTAAAATTTATCAAAAAGAATTAATTAACACATGCAGATATAATCAAGAGGAGCACATGTCAACAACCACAAAAAAAAAAATGAAAGACATTTAATAACGAAGTTCACACCTCCACGTCTGGGGTACATCTCTGGATCTGCTTCAACTGGAATGCAAATATTCTATATTCCTTCTTCCAAGTAAGCTCTCAAATCTCTCTTACATTCAAGCACTATGGTCGGTCATTAGATAAGCACCATGGCTCTTAATAGCTAAGCATTCTGTCCTTTCTTCCACCGTTTTTACATGGCTTGTTGAGATTTTCTGTTTTAATAAAATAGTCAAAAATCTCATTAGGTGACAAAAATTAGGAATTAGTTCCTAGATTGGCTCCAGTTTGTTGGGAGGGAGTTAATGCATCCTAAATTTGTGTTGAGAGGATTTATGAGGCAGTTTGATTCTCTTTGCTATATAACAGGTATCCATACAGATTGTTTGCAATAGAGTGTGTGTGAATTATGTAATCTCCTGTTTGAATAATAAAGATTGCCAATGCCCTGTTGTGTGGACGTAGCCCAGGAGGTTTGGGTGAACCACGGTAAACCTTTGTCTTTGTGTGCATGATTAAGTTTGTTGTTGTTGTGTTTATTCAGTTTGCTGCGCACTGTCCAACATGGCTCACATAAAGAATATATATAGTTTTTCCTCACTCACTCTCCAACAAAGAGAATTAATTACAAGATCCACAATTGTAGGATCTAATTACAAAGAAGGAAAAAAATAAGATCCATGGAAGTAGGATCTCCAATTATCTCAGGCTCATAATTGGGAAAAATCTCAAAACCACTTAAAGAATTTTCAACCATGCCCTTGATTCTCTCAACCTACAATTGAGAAAAATAGAAAATTGGTGTGAGGTGGTTTCTCACATAAAAACCAATTTCCATAATTACATTAAATGAATAATATGTGAGACAAATTTCGTCTCACAAATATTAATCATTTATATGAAAAGTGAATAATAATGCATGAGTTTAATAAAGGCTAATAAAATGCATAATTAAATTCATGAGCATCTCATGAAAAGAATTAATAAAAAATAGTGAAAAATGCATGAGTCATTTTCCCCACAAAATGCATAATAAATGTGTGAGAAATAAAAACTCATTAACCATAATTTCATCCACTTAAACACTTTGTCGCAAACTTCAAATCATCATGGCACAAAGTAAAAATCTCTTTCATGTGCAAAGATCCTTTCAGATCACACCTCCCCATAAAAGAAACTTTTGGTCTCCAAAAGTATCATCTTCAATCCATCATCAACTACATGCAAATGTCTCTGAAAGGCACATTCCACATGACTCCTTCACCCAAAGTACTTCGGAATCGGAACGCAATGCTAACACCTGCAACTGCAGTAATGCAGTTGTCTAAAATGGCACATCCCTTCATGACTCCTTCACTTATGTCCTTCATAATTGGAATGCAAACACCCATATCTGCAACTATTGCAACACAAATGTATGAAAAGGCACATCCCTTCAAGACTCCTTCACCTATGTCCTTCGCAATCGGAATGCAAACACCCACATCTGCAACTGTTGCAATGCAAATGTTTAAAAAGGTACATCCCTTCAAGACTCCTTCACCTCAGTCCTTCATAATTGAAATGAAAATGCCAACATCTACAAGATAAATGTATTTAGATTATTGTAAGCCAATCACTAAAATTTTGTTGTGCTTGATTTATGTTGGAGCGATCGTCATCAAAATATTTTGCAGTTTCTCCTGCAAGCTACAAGACATCATCAACATCATCTTCAAAACCAATATTACTGGTTGATGTTGGAAGATCAATGCCATGAGCAATGTGATACAATTCTATGGAGAATAATGAAATGAGCAAGATCGCTCTGATACCACTTGATTCGGGTTGACTTTTTCTACCCTTTTAACTAAGACCTTTTGCTTCGATTGATGTGTTAGAATTACACTTGATCAAAAATCATTAATTAACACATGAAAATATAATCAAGAGGAACACATGTCAATAATCACACAATAAAAATGCAAGATGTTTAATAACGGAGTTCACCCATCCACCTTTGGGGCTACATCTCCATATTTGCTTCAACTAGGATGGAGATCTTCTATATTCCTTCTTCAAAGTAAGCTCTCAAATCTCTCTTACATTCAAGCACTATGTCCGACCATTAGCTAAGAACTATGGCTCTCAATAGCTAAGAATTATCTCCTTTCATCCCCCCTTTTTACATTGCTCACATAAGGAATATATATAGTTTTTCCTCACTCACTCTCCAACATAGAGAAAAATTACAAGATCCACAATTGTAAGATCTAATTACAAAGAAGGAAAAAAACAAAATCCATGGAATTAGGATCTCCAACTATCTCAAGCTCATAATTGGGAAAAATCTCAAAACCACTTAAAGGCTCATCAACCATGTCCTTGATTCTCTCAACCTACAATTGAGAAAAATAGAAAAATGGTGTGAGGTGGTTTCTCACATAAAAACCAATTTCCATAATTACATTAAATGAATAATATGTGAGTCAAATTTCCTCTCACAAATATTAATCATTTATATCGAAAGTGAATAATAATGCATGAGTTTAATAAAGACTCATAAAATGCATAATTAAATGAATGAGCATCTCATGAAAAGCATTAATCATAAATAATGAAAAATGCATGAGAAATTTTCCCCACAAAATGCATAATAAATGTGTGAGGAATAAAAACTCATTAACCATAATCTCATCCACTTAAACATTTTGTCGCCAACTTCAAATTGTCATGGCACAAAGTAAAAATCTCTTTCATGTGCGGATATCCTTTTGGATCACACACTCACTTGCCGCAGACCCTTAGTGGTATCCCCCTACCATTCAGAGGGGCACCCATGGTGGTAAGCGAGAGCATCTAAGGGTGATTTTTTTATCAAATCTCTGCCATTGATCAAAATTCAGTGATTTGGTGTTGACTCATTTATAGGGGCACTTACATCAATAATGCCTATGCATATTGTGATGTTGGGTTTTTTCTGTGGGGAAGGCTTGAAATCTCCACCGAGAGCACACAAAAAACATGCCCAACCTTTAATCCTTTGACTCTTTAAACTCCCACTAGGGTCCCACATATCATAAGATTATTTAATTTCTGCACTATCTCACTTAAAAATTAATCCACCTCTATTATATTTCCAAACCAAATCATCATCCAAAGTAATCTTTGATTTTTTTTTTTGAATATAGATTTTTTTTTTTTCACATTTTATACACAGTGAAAAAGAGCTACAATAGGGAGAATGCAAATTTGGTGCACACACCACTAGCTAAATAGGTTGATATATAGAAGGCATCACTTTGTGTAAGTTCCTCCTTTATATACCAAATAACAAATTTTTTGATTTTCTCTAACAAAATAATTTACGAATTGAAAACTATGCATTTATTTCTAATTTGGTATATCAGAAACACCCATTCCAACTTGATATGTCCAATGTCCCTCTCCCATTATATTCAACTAACTATTAATGTGGAAATTCAATAAGTTGGAAGGAAATACATGATTAGATAAGTTCTCTTTCCATTCTTGAAAAATGCTTTATGATCACTCCACCATTCTTCCATAACTTCATCTAATGAGGAATGCTCTTTCACTTAAGAATCCAAAAATACTTCGTCTAGTTCTTGCTCTAGGGAATCAAGATTATATATATGATAAATTTCATCATGACTATAATTGATCAAATTCTTCCTGCCTTCGCTAACTATGGTGTATATTCCTATCATAGCATGGTTAAGGAGCCTCTTAACCATCGGTTGATATGGAAGTATAACTGGCCTGGTAGTTATGAAATGGATGTTATATTTCATGATATTCTGGAAGACCTCACCATTGATTTCCCACTCTTGAATGATTTCTTATTTTAATATTTTTTTAGTTAATGATCTTGGTAGGATATCTTTTTGTTCAAATGCTTAGACCTTCAGAACATTTGATAAATTTTAGAAAAAATTTGGGAAATGGTGTCTAAACTAATGTTGTTTTGGGGTTCTTGTTCTCTTCCATCTTTGGGCCTTGAGATGGTCCCCCTTTAATAAATTTTCCTTTATTAGATATATATTTTGGCACGAATCTTTTGAATTCCTAAAAACCAAATAAACCACAACAAATTAGGATGTAGAATTTGTGACGTGGCTAAGGAATTGAAATGCAACTAAGGAAGAAGTAAGTAGACTTACCAAGGCCAATTTGAAGTCAAATACAACTTAATAAATATGTGAAATATTTCCAATGGTGACCTTCATGCTAAAATAATGGATTTTATTCTTTAAATTTCTTAAGGACTATTTTTTTATGCATAGAAAATGATAATGATTTAAATACACTCTTACCTTGGGATTTGTTACTAAACTCAAAGCGGGGGTAAGGTCTTGGCATAAATGCGCTTCCATGTTGTAGTAATGGAGACTGTATGAAGATGGAGAACCTTATTTGGTGTATTTGAACGATGATAATCAACATTAATAATGACATTTAAATATACTAGTGGCATAATGTTGGCTTTACGAGTCCTTACCCAGGTTTGGAGTTAAGGTTTTCCAACAAACCACTATCCTACTATCCCTTTCAGAAATGACCTACTTCCGCAGGCCAAGGTCTCACCCAAAGTAGTATGGGTGGGTGTTGGAACTGGGTTTCCACACCCTGGGGGAGAGTAGGTAATTAAGGCCGATTTAATTTAGTTCTATTAGATTCGCATAGGAACAAGCCTATTATCGATACCTTAACAATATAATCAACATGCAAACATAACCAAAGCTATTATTATTCAATGGATCTGATTAATACAGTCACATCCACATGTGCATCAACAATTATTACCACAGAACATCACAATTGTAGATTATTCAAATAATGCAAGGGTACTCCAGTAATAAACATAATCAGTGAAGATCACATAAAGATACTTCAATAGATTCCACATTCATTAGTATCAAAAACCCAGCTACAAACGCAGATCACAGCCTACACACACAGCCATGGGGGTCTGCATACAGCAGGACTGAGGATCTCCGTGCACACAACTAGTAGGAGTCCTTACCCAAACAACCCAAAATAGGTCTCAAAAATCTATCTGTAGCATCAATATTACTTACTCTCTTACCCTAAGACTTAAACTATCTATCTATTTATATCATCACATCCAACTCTATCTTGTGGTCCACAAACTATGGTTTGCAGACTCTAGGTCTACCCTTTGACCCATTACAATACATTAGGGGATTTGACCTGTCCCAAAGCCCTTGCGCAAGACCCATTTAATACAAAAAAACATATAAAAAATGTAGCTCACGAATCTCATTCCAACAGGCCCCCAACACAATCTTGTGACTCATCCCAAGTCACAGCATAGGTCAGACCTTCACCCTTTCTTTCAGTTGTTCCATGGTGGCAGTAAACAGAAGAAACACTTGAAGGCTCTGCGTAGCATTCATCTGCACGATCTCCACCAATTTCTGAGATGTTGGTCCTCACGAGGCAACGTTGACACTATCAAGAGCCTATTTCAACTGTTGGACCACCCTGTCTATGTCCTGTGAGAGCTTAATGGCGTCCTCTGACCAGGGTGTCAAATGGTCACTGAGGATTTTATTTTTACAGGCATCCAACATCATGCCCAGGTTCGAGACGTGATTCTTTACCAACCCAAATACTGTCCAATCATCAAAGTATACCTCCAAGAACTTGTGGATGAACTCCTTGAATACTGTGACCACTACCCACGAAAATATGGCAGGGGCATTCTTGAGCCCAAACAACATGACAGTGTGCTAGAAGGATTCCCATTCAATGGAGAACGTATTTTTGCTACAATATTTAGGTGCGATCCTGATCTGATGGTAGCCCGAAAAACCGTTAGTGAACGAGTATGCTTCCTTCCCTCCCACGCTACCGAGAATTTCATTAGAAAATGGTGTAGGAAAGGGATCATGTGTGTAGGCATCATTTATTTTGCACATGTCAACACAGATTCTTATTTCTCCTGTAGCCTTTTTCTCCTGGACCACCATAGGGCTTACCCAATCGAACTGTTCTACCGATTCAATGATACCTGAAACTATCATGTTTTCAATTTCTTCCCTGACTTTCTGCTTATACTTGGGGTTCAATAGGTAAGTTCGTTTCTTAACAGGGTGCACATATGGTTTTAAAGTGATGCGCATGATCCCCAGGTCCCTTGTAATACCGTTAAGTTTTGAGAATTTTGTAGGAAATAGGTCTTGGTACTCCGTGAGAAGCTCTGTGACTTTCCCAATGGTATCATCATCCCAATAGTCCCCAATATTAGCTAGCTTAGGTTGTTCCTTTGTTCCAATGTTAACTTCTCATAGCTTAAGATGATTGGTAACATCGATGGTATGCAATGGGGGTCCATAAACTATGCACTCACCTTTCAATTTTGGGATAGTGATATTTCACGAGTCCTCATCACATTCCTCCATTGATAGGTTGTGACATTTAGCAATATCCTGCATCTGCGTATCCCAAGCTGGTGACTCATACTCCACACAAGGGCGTGATTCATCAAATACTAGGGCATCTATATCCTACAGGGCTTTTTCTAATGCCTTAGTTCCACCTATCAACCCAAATGTCCCCACAAAATTGTCCTTCATGGTTTCCCAGTGGCAGGTACGCTAATGTAGTTCTGCATCCAGATACCAGGCAGTGGGGATTGGCCCCAAGGCATGAATGAATAGGTGGACCCACTTGTCCTTTGTCCTTTCACACCACACCTCCATCCATGCGGCCACGTGCTTGCACGGGTATCCTTGGCCAAGGAAAGTCTCCATGTGTAGGTGAATTGAGGGTTCAAATGTAGGATCATCATCTCACAACAGTCCTCCCAATCCTAAAACATCCCCTTATGAGTTTCCCACCACCACAGAGGGGTTGCATGCATGGCTAGGTTGAACACCCACATCCTTCACTCTCTTGGAAATTACACTTCAAATGTTCTAAAAAAATCCCTAATACTACCAGAACCATCAAAGTAAGGAAACTCTCTTACCTCTAAGGAGATACACTGGAAGCTCTTCATGATCCTAAGACATCGTAGCGCAGATACATCATGTAATTGGTTCTACCAATTTTTGATCTCCTTGTCGGAGTCAGAGAGGAATTCACTGTCTTTCTCCCAACAAAGCATGCCATCAGCTATAGGGTTAATCCAATCCTCATCCCAGTATTTAGTTTATAGATATGATCCATGTCCTCTTCTTCGTGCATCAGTTTTTTATACCATTCTCCTTCTGCTGGGTCTAGAGGGACTATCACTCTCATACCCTCATTCTCAAAAAGCATGCTCATTTTTTTCAAGTTGATAATTCCTCCCATGTCTATAGCCTAATCCAGTCCCAGGAGTGCAGGATAAGGGTCCACATCTTCCACAATCTAAATTACTTCAAAATCCACACGTACCTTAACCCCTACGATATCTACCATAATTTTTGACAGTCTCCCCAAGGGTATGATCTTCTGTTGGTTAGCCATGCACAACTGTATAGTAGACCATTCCAGCCTAGGTTCTCCCATCCTTTTCCACATTTTTTTGGGTAGGAAATTCGCATTGGATCCCAGGTCCAAGATGACCTGGTCCATTTCATAATTGTCGATCTGTGCCATTAGCCACATCTCCTCAGTAGTGTGTTTCTTATTCTTGTACTATTTGTGAACATATTTAAATTTTGTGCGAGGGTCAGTTCTTTCTACGCAGATGTATATCAGCACTTGAATATTTTCTACGGCATTCTGGTTGCGTAGCAGCTTCATACATGCCTGTAGGAATGGTTTAACTTCATCATCGACTCTCAGATTTGTTGGAGCCTTGGAAGTAGATGCCTCATCCTTGGTAAAGTATTTGCGAGCTTTGATGGAGGTTTCTTTCTCCCTCTGTAGGTCCAAGCTTTCCTATTTAATAAAAAAATTTCGGATAAGGGGTTCAGCCGCAACCCTCTCCTGAGCTCCGCCAGTAGCCATGCCACTGTGTGTTATGACATTAATACTGGGTGCCTCATCATGCAGTTCCACCTTAACCCTTTGCACATTTGCATTTGTGTCTAATGTTTTTCTAGAATATTTTCTATCAATACTGGACAATATTCGATCACATGATCTAATTGTCTACAATATTGGTAATATTGTCGCGCAGGGTTCAGACAGTCCCTTGCGAAGTGCTCTATTTCTGCACAGTTATAACATATCAGCTGCCCTCTTCCTCGACCTACGCTTCCACCTCTTCTCCCTCCCCTGCCTCTAGATGGAGAGCCTCCTCTGCCTGAGGGAGAGGGTGGTGAAGATGGGTCAGCCTGTACCTTGTACAGGTTTCCTCAGTCTACTATTAAGTCATATGGCTGACAGTTATGTTCGTCATGTCCCACAGATGAGCATAATTGGCACCATTGTTGCTTCAACTTTGTGACATAAGCACCAAGACGAGGGAAATGGTTGGTATCATGTAGTTAGCTATGCGACAGTCAGTGCACCATAACGTTGGACCACTTGGTCCCGCAACCTCTTTAGGACGCAATGGGCTGGGCCCCCCAGACTACATGTAGTCCGCCAACAGAGGGCATTGATCCTTGTTGTGGCCTGATAACCTGCATATTATGCACCATACGTTTGGGCTAGCTTATTTTCCTCACTCTTTCCGCAAGTTCTGGATTTCGAGGTGCATTGCCTCTAGCTATCCCTAGATTTGTTGTACCCCAAACTAGGCATCATCTCTTGGTGCAGATTCTAGCTTCATAGAAATCTCCAAGGCTTTCTCTTGCGTCTCAATCACTTGTTGACCCATAGGTCCGCGCAGGTGAGGTAATAGCATGGTGATGAACCATTCCTTGTGCTGCCTATCATCATACTAAAATTCCCCATCCCTGATAACCTTCTTCAGCCGCTAGTCAGCCTCCCAGACCAACTTAGTGGGTCCTTATCTAAAGTCTTTCAAGTCAACCACCAGATGAGTGTAGGACTTAGGCTTCTGGAAATGTTGTTTTAAAGCATTATTAATCTCTTGAATATATGGATCCACATGTTGGTCTACGTACCCCATGTACCAATCCAGGGCCCTTCCTTCAAAGGCAAGGGATAGTTATTCCCTCTTTACAACATCGCTAGCCACATTCTGCACAATCCATATTGATTGTGCTACAAACAAAAATTGATCCATATCTTTTTCTCGTACACACTTGAAGGTAGGAAAATTAATGTGTGTGGCCATATCTTCTTCCGTTGGTGGCGGATTTTTGGGGGATCAGTTCTTGCCCTTATGCTGACTTGAAGGTGGTGTAGCCGGAGGAATAGTTCCTTCCTATGTAGCCGACTCTCTTACTGGGTTGTAGATGGATATATCCCTTTCTCGATGGTTCGGTAATACTTACTACTTCACGTTGTACTCTCACTCTGATCAGAGGCCATTCATTCAGTGTGGCTACACAAAATTCCCTTTTCGAACAACAATATTTTAATTCCTTTGAAGAACCTTTGCTTTGCCTCAGAGTAGGACACAAACTGATCGACTGTGAATTTTGTTACAAATACCCTAGAACATTATATACCCAATGATGTACCATGCGGGTGATTGTGTTTTCAGTCTTCTCCGACTTTTGAATCAATTTTGGAGTCCACTGCGTAACCTAATCATTTTTCCAACACATCTGGAATTCTACCAGCCTTGCTAACCACTCCTAGAGCTCGTTTGCAAAAGTTACAAAGAAAATTTCATATAATTCAATGAAAATATATTTTTTCTTCCACTTCTCAGTTGTTAGCTTCGTGTTGCAATTTTCTTTTACAAAAAATTCCTAAATCTGTCTTTCAAACCAGTCTTCAAGTTATAATTTCTCAGGTGTCCAACGCCCTTGTGGCATTACCTGATCTCTCTCTCAAAATTCTCCATGTCTCGACAACGGAACCATTTTTTGGCTTCAGGGGTCCTGACGCAGGTTCGGAGTTAAGGTTTTCCAACAAACCACTATACTATTTTCCCTTTCAGAAATGACCTACTTCCACAAGCCAAGGTCTCACCGGAAGTAGTATGGGTGGGTGTCAGAACTGGTTTTTCGCACCTTGGGGGAGAGTAGGTAATTAAGGTTGATTCCGTCGAGTTCTATCAGATTCACATAATAAAAATCCTATTTTCGAGCCCTTAATAGTATAATCAACATGTAAACATAACCAAAGCTATTATTATTCAATGGATCTGATTAATACATTCACATCCAAGTTTGCATCAGCAAATATTACCATAGAACATCACAATCACATCTATATCATAATCGCAGCTTATTCAAATAACACAAGGGTACTCCAGTAATTAAAAAAATCAGTTAAGATCACATAAATATACTTCAATATATTCTGCATTCATTAGTATCAAAAACCCAGCTACAAACCCAGATCACAGCCTACACACACAGCCAGCGGGGTCCACACACAGCAGGACTGAGGATCTCCGCGCACATAGCCAGCAGGAGTCCTTACCCAAACAACACAAAACATATCTCAACATTTTGTCTGTAGCATCAATATTACTTACTTACTTACTCTAAGACTTAAACTATCCATCTATTTATATCATCATAGCTAGCGCTATCCTGTGGTCCATAAAACTGTGGTTTGCAGACTCTAGGTCTACCCTTTGACCCATTACAATACATTGGGGGCTTTGACCTATCCCAAATCCCATGTGCAAGACCCATTTAATACAAAAAAAACATATAAAAAACACATCTAAGGGACCTTGTTCCAACACATAATATACATGCAAATCACTTAGCAAGGAATGCGAGCACTGCAAGATGATGAATTGGTGATCATGCTAGTGACACTTTTCATGTATTCATCAAAGTGAGTTATTGGAAAGTCATGTTATTAAGTGTTAATTGGGTAGGAACCATGAGATGTTATAGAAATGTGACATGTGTAGGGATAGTGATTCATCAAATAGGTGGAGTATCAAAATAACAACCGAGGATTAACTTTCCCTAAGTGCCTCAATAAGGGAAGTCCAATCAAAACAAATATAATAGCTTTCCACATGGAATGTAGACGTGTCACAATATTGGAGACTTATTTTTCTTGGTAATATTTTGGATGAATATCATCAATTTCACCATCTTCATATATCTCCTCATTCCTCATTATGTATTTGTAAGATGTAATTATAGGTTAATAGGGTGTAAATCGGGGTAGTATTGATGTTGGATATGACATCTCTAAAAAGAGGCTAGATGATTGTGATATCTATGAGAACATTATTTCAATAGATAAATGGTGATGATTCATATCTTCCTCCATATATGGTTGGTCCCAAAAAAAAATTGATTATAACTATCTTATTCAATATAATTCCACATGCCCTAGTGCATGTATTTTCCCTAAAAAATATTTGTAGACCCTAAAATGAACAAATATCTCCTTAATACATGGGTTTCAGCTCCAATGTTAGAAAAAAAACTTCTTCATACCCCTCTTTGTAGATATTATGGTAGCATATCGGGTAAATTTTAAGAATGAAAAATTATCTTAAAGTTTATAAACCTTGGTGAATTTGACTAGTCCCTAATATTAAAACTATCAAAATGTTTAGTGATATTTTTGTAAAAAGATTTAAATTTATAATAGTTTTACATAGTATCTATATAATATTGGTTGTTTTTAAGGTAAATTAATTTTGTCCTTGAAAATTTGAGCGTTTGTTTTTTAGAAAAAATAGAAATTGGAAAATATTGTTTTTGGAAATGGCATGGAAAATTGGCCCATCTGTGAATATTAGCCCCTAAAATTTTCCTTGACATCATTTTATGTATTTTTCCAATTCCAAAATTCCATTCTCTATTTTGAAATCTAATACCATATTTAACCTTTTATTTCCTCATATTACTTCTACTTTTGTCGAAATGTCATCCCCACCACCTAAGCTTGTTACTAGGTTTGCTCAATATGGACTTCTTGCTTGATGTAGCTTTCTTGAGGTGACTCTACATCTCTCTTGTAAAGTTTGTGGAATTTGTAAAGGTATTGATAATGGTAAACATATCTTCTAGTATTTTGAAGGTCTCAAAGCACGGGGTGTTTAATTGTGAGAGATAGAGAATGAATTACAGATCTTTGATTCTGTTAGGTTCCTATGATTCATAGGATCAAATGGTGATTGAAGACTTTCTTTTAGTTCATGTCAAATTTTAAACAATATTGCATTATACAAATGATTTTATAAAAATAATAATAATAATAATAATAAAATAAAAAATGAAAAGAGTGTATATGAAAGAAAATTAGAATAAATTAATGAAAATAAAAAATGATGAAAAAAGCCCCATGAAAAGAAAGACAAGTGTAAAGTGAGCAAGTTCAAATGCCACTAGAAACAAAAAGCAGTTTTCGCATCGAAAAATAAATTAGGTTTTTTGTGTGCAGCTTGTTTAGATGCAGAATCAAAGATTCTTTTTTGAATCATACAGTATAATCATGATAAAAAACATTTAAATTTCATTTTTTAGATTGGAGAATAATTTAACCAAACTGTTTAAACTTGGTTAAAGTTAGATATATAGGTAAAAGAATTAATCCAAATGTTTAAACTGAATTAATTAATTAAATCAATAGATTAGAGAAGAAATTAGGAAAAAACTCTTTGACAAATAAAATGGGCTTGAAAGACAAAATGTGCCCTTAGGATTAATAAAACATGTTTTATAATATATTAATCCTGCTTAGAAAAATTAATCGTGTCATTTAAACATGATTAGAAATTTGTAATAAAAATCGGCATTAAATTTGGGTTTCATAATAAAGTCGAAAATAGAAAAAATATTTTGTTGGCTTGTGTTATGGCAAATGCATGTTTCAAAGGCCGTGATCTTCCCTGCCCATATCAATAGCGAGGAATCAAAATTGCACCCCACTCTCGCATGGCGGGCGGGGGGGGGGGGAAGCGACATTTATTTTCTTGAACCCCACGCAATATGGTGGTCTCTCATGAATTTGCACCCCCTCCGCTCAATACCACATACCACTCACCCCTCCCCCTGCCCCCCTCCGAAATCCACCTCTCTCTCCTCTACTCCTGCTAATGGACCACCACGTCATCTTCCATGTTTTGTTTGATGTCAATTACGATGCACCACTTGTCATTCCTCCATTTTATCATTGTACATTACCATTGCGAATTTCCTGTTACACGCAAAGCAGTTGCAAATTTCATATTGTCAATTAAACTGTTTTAGCATTAATTCCTCTAAAGAATCGTTCTGTAATGAGTCTAACCACAATGGTATTCAATATTAGTGATATAAATCAACCTGGTCTCATCCTGCGGGATTCTCCTAATTGCACTCTTACTATTTTTTATTACAGGTGCTGATCTCAACTCCTCCAACCTCATACTATTGACAACACCTGTGAGCTCCAACAAAGTTGGAGCCCACTACCATTCACAGGGATTCAATTACCTATCCAGGTAGCTATTCACGCTACGTCTCTGTCACCTTCTCTCTTCCTAAAAATCCTAAAACATGGCACCTAAGGGAAAGGGTAAATCCAGCAATGGAAAACCAGACACCTCTAATAATGTTAAGGCTTCTGCCACCCCAAACCTCGACCATATGCCCCTGGCAGATCATTATTGCAAGATCACTAATATCGAGTGTAAATTTGACTTGTTCGATATTCATGGTGAAACAAAATTATCTAGACCAAGTGTATGAAATTAGCCTTTGTTAATACATATTACCTATGTTTGCATTTCCTCGTACTCACCATTTCCCTGAATTTTTCATGTAGTGTCAAGCTAGATATAATCCTATTCACAGAACCATTGTGGCCCAAAATGGAGACATTCTGGTCACAATTTCACCTGAAACCATTAATCAGATGTTACTCATTCCTAAAAATGAGTCCCTCGGCCATTTTTCTATAGCTGCCCTTATGTATTTGTACCATAAGCTCATTTCCCTCAAGGAGTAAATATTTTTGATATTTTCCTCCAAGAATATGCTCAGATCCCCAAGAAACCCCCCTATCCAACTTCCATGTTCCCAGAGAAATCAAAATAGATTATTGCTTTATTTTCTTTCCTTTTAGGATACTAGTCACACTAGTGGGTGCATGATCCTATTCTAGGCTTTCTATCCATTTTTCCCAGAGAGAATAAGCCAACATTCATTTTTAATTTCAGTCGCATTTTGGCTGATAATATGAATGAACAAATGATGAATATCACTACAAAAGGCATCTTTAAATATGCATATGTATTAATCTACATGTTTCTTTTTCAACATGGGGATAAATTTCCAATAACACTGCACAAACCATATGATCAAGGAATCAACCAATCAATGATAAAGTGGACCTCATTAGTAAGAATAAATTCAAAAAAGTTTAGTTTTGCATACTTCATATATAGTTTTATTCATACAACTGGAAGGCTTCTCAATAGTCAAGGTGAGCCCAGAATCAGTTTAGAGATCAAAATAAGTTTACACTTAAGTGAGCAGACCAATATTGGAGACTGGTAACTATACCATAATTATACAGAAATAAGAGTGTATGGATGTGAATTGGCTCCTTACAAGCTTCCCAAATATGTTCCAATGAGAATTGTTTCTCTATAATATATAAGGCAGATGATTAATATGGATGAAATCCACTTTGTTTTAGGTAAAAGGAAGTCCTAGTTTAAAATCAAGACACAAGTGGGATATTTTATATGCAATAACAAGATAGCAGGAAACAAGGAAAATTTAGTCCTCAAACAAATGAAATTCTAGCCAAGTTTCACTTGGTCATATGATCCATTCAGAATAGTATCTAATTTAAGGGTGGAGAAAAAAACCACACCTTACAATCATACTCATAAACAAGAGATCGAGAAATTTATGAATCAAGAACAATGGTAGGAGGATACATTACAGGAAGCAAAGGAGAAAATTATATCAACATCCCAACTCCCAAACTCTAGTGCCTCAAGAGAGGCAGGAAAAAATACCAAGGGAAGAAACATCTTCAGTAGTTACATAAATTAGTGCAAAATAATTCATCTTTTATAGGAAAAGGCGAAATGAAAACCCTAAATAAGTCGTCATTCATAACAAAGAAGGACAAGAAACCATTGTAATGGTTGGTTCATAGGTTTCGACCAGGTTAGAGGATGTTTTCCCTAATACTCCATCCTCCTCAACCTCTCAGGATCCTTCAGAAATAGTGTAGTCAAAATAATTGGGTGACAATCAAGATGAGCCCAAAATATTCAATAAGTTTTTGGAAATTAAATAGGAAAATGAAGCACTCAAGGTCAACACATATGCACAATTTTGGAAGCAGGCCTCTACTTCCCATCATAGATTATTAACAACATTTGACAGTGAGAAAGGAAGAATGCAGATGGAATTCTTGCAGGCTCAAGTGTCATTTCCAAAAACCCCTTTAGACTAAAAGAGAACTATTTTATCATCTGATTCAAAATAGATACATAATATAGATCAAATGGATATGCATAGATAGTCTGGAGAAATTATTTTCTACACCATGACCAACACTGCTATGGCAGCTTCAAAGTTATGGACATCAGTCAATAATGTCCAGACATAGTTAAAGCTGGAGAAAATATCCTCATTGGAAAAGGACAAAAAATTCAAATCATTGGAGGACTTGGTGATAAAATTGGGATATGATCCCCATGATGTCAAAGTAGTGGAATAAATTCTGAAGAGGAAGAATGCAGATATAGCAGCACTTAGGAAACAAATTAAGTTACCATCTCCAGAGGATCCACGAGCAAAGTAAATAGAAGAAAATGAGTAGCAAAAATAAGACATTCTCAAACTGTTATTGGGAAAAATTGAATAGATTAAGGAGATGGAAGATCAAATAAAAAAATTAATAAAGGTAAAAAAGAGCAGGTTGTACAATTAGCCCTAGCTCCAGTGAAAACCATACCAATTGCAGTTGTAGAAACAATAGGATATTCAACATCAACATCAAGTTATTTGAGCAAATTTATACAGGACCTGACTATTCAAAGACAAGAGAATGACAAACTATAGGATAAGATAAATAATTTTTAAGGTCAAAGATTAAAAATGACACCCTCTATGTAGTTGAGATGCAGAAATCTCACCAACTTGCCTAGAAAGTTGAACAACTGGAAAATGAGTCATTGATGACTCAAACTTTGGCACAAAGCCAAGAAGAATGTTTGGCTGGAAATAAATCAAGCCATAAATGAAATTTGGCCATCCATTCAAATAATTTTTTAGCAAGAGGAGTTAATTGATAGGTGCAGAACAACCAAAGAACAAGTCAGAACAACCCTAGGACAAAATCTAGGTGAGTCCACAAGCATGATTAAAATGTTGAATTCAAAGACTAGATCATAATTAGAGCAGATCTAGATTGCAGAGAGGACACAGACCATCCTGGAAATCAATAAAGTGTTGTAAAAAAGGAATTTAATGACTCAATCAAAGACTAAATGTCAAACTATGTAAATTTTTGTCCAAAGATTTCATATTAAATTTAATTTTCCGAACCAGAAAGGATTTCGAGGGTTCATAGTACTGAATGAAAAATTAATTAGTGTGCAATATTTCTATTAGAAACTCTACACTATTGCAACAGACAAATCCAAATTTGCAGAAATCAAAGGACATGTCACGGGGAAAGCTTTCTTAGAAGCTTTGGAGTTTTATTTAACTATCAAACATGAAATCAAACACATTTTCATCAACAAGCAAAATTTTGAGAAATATATTGAAGTAGATTAAGTTTATAGAAAGATAATAAATATTTCTATCCCAGTGATGAAAGGTGGGATCAGTTGTGTGATACCATCGAGTGAAAAATTATTTATCTCCAACAAAAAACAACAAGGCAACACATTTTTGGGCGATTTCATCAATCAATCTCCTCAAAGTCGGGGCCAACAACCACAACGGTTTAAACAATCCTATATTTTGTATTTAGTTGTTGGATATTTCTAGGCTTCATCTTGATCTGTTATATTAGGATATTTTTTACAAAGCATATAAATACTTCTTAATTCAAATTATTAGAGGTTGATTTTTTCCATCAAGGAAGACTATTGTAAGTTGTTCCAAAAATTTATAGTGGACATTTTAGTAATAAAGGAAGATCTTTCACAGGATACTCGTATCGAATTGTTGGTAAAGTTATCCTCTTTTGTATTTATGTGTTTTTGAACTAATTCATCTTTGTTTTCCATTCTATTTTATTGAAAATAAAGTGAAGACTTAGAATTTGTTTGAATACACTCTATTTTTGTCTTTTGGATGATTTAAATGTTTTCAACTGAAGTTAAGTAATGAATTCTTAATTGCTCTTTACTTAATGAAAACTCCAAATCATTAGGGGAATTTTGAGGTATAAAATGGGCCTCCTAAGAAAATTATATAATAATAGTGGAAATAATAAAATAAGATTTGATTACATCATCAAATTTTAGAGGGAAAATAGAAAAAACTACCTTTTCAACTCGTATTTTGAACTTATCTCCCTAAGGTTTTACTCAAATTTCAAGAAGGAATACTCATTGGATGAAAAATTTAATTCCCCATCCAAGGAGTACCCATGTTGCATACTTTTGATGGACTTTGATACACAAAAAATGAGAAATACATGAAAACCCTGATTGCAATCACGTTTTTTCATGTATTTCTCATTTTTCGTGTATCAGGGTCCATCAAAAGTATGCAACATGGGTACTCCTTTGATGGGGAATTAAAATTATCATCTAATGAGTACTCCAGCTTGAAATTTGAGTAAATCCTTAGGGAGATAAGTTGAAAATACGATTTGAAAAAGTAGTTTTATTATTTTATTATTTTTAAATATTTTTACTTTTTTACTTCAAAAATGGTGAATCATCCCCCATGGTTGAAATAATCATCTTGATTCCTACTGGTTCTCATAAATTTTATTTTGGTTGTACATTTTTCTTAAGAGGCCCATTTTAGACCTCAAAATTCCCCTAATTTCTTCTTTTCCATATCATTTTGCTTACATAATCCAATTGATTTGGCTACCTTTCCCTGTGAAATATATCTTTAAAAAGCTTAAATAAATCCACATTTAACTAATGGAATACATTTAACAATGGTAACTTTTGGCATTAATCAAACAAACAATTTCAAAACAAACAAACTATAAATTTGATAGCTAGCATGATATCTTAAGTCAAACAAATATAAATCTGACAGAGAGATCCCTCTCTGAAGCTGGTAGGCCTAGATCCCAACTTCCAAAGTGGTTTTGTAGTTACCTTTGTGATTTTTTCTGCAACCTCAAAAATTACAGAGTGATAACATCTTGGCGACCATAATGGGGAAGAACATATCTTGATTTCAAAAATTAATTTCCCTAGTTCAAAAATTTATTTTAGAAAATTAATAATTCAATTTTTAGAAATAAATTTTGAGAGGTTGTAAAATTTGTACATAGTTAAATTTTTTGTGTAATACTATTTATATTTGGATCCTAAAAGAATTCACACTAGATCACATCCAAATCCAGAACCTCCAAATATTGTAGATAATCCTGAGAAACTAATTAGAAATATAAGCTTAGCTGAGAGTCAAGGAAGTAGCAACCCACCAGTAAAAATGAGACTTTTTTCTCAAAGCTTAAATCAGAAAGTTAGAAAATGGTTTAAATATTTATTGACATCTGCCATAAATGACCTTACTACCTTCCATAAATATTTTCTCAATAGATGGGAAATCAAGGAGAATCCTCTTCTTATGTTAGCAGAGTATGAAAATTTTAGGAGAGATCCTAGGGAAAGTGTGCTAGAATATTGCACTAAATTTAACAACATTTATAGTGCTATCCCAGCAAACATTAAGCCTCCTCAAGGATTAGCCTTGATTAAATTTACAGATGTTTTTGATGCCAACGTGTCTTATTAGCTTAGGGAAAGGAACCCAAATACCTTGGAAGAAATGTAGAGAGATGATGTAAGTGTGGAATCCAATTTGTTAGCGAAAAGAGATAGGCTTGGATTTGAAAGGAGAGTAACCAATAAATAATAAACCTCTACTTCTTCTGTTTATGAAAAAATAGATACTCTGGTCAAAACCATGGAAAGGATGATGGAAAGAATAAACATAACTGATAGGGCTCCCCTTAGAGAAAATCAATATGGTCCTTAGATCATAAATCCTAACTTTAGGAGAAACCCGCCCTGGATCAAACAAAGAGAACAAATGGGTTCAAATCAACAGATCATATCCCCATTTCAAGAAAACTATGCAGATGAAGAGGGAGAACTAGTTGAAGACCTTGATGAAAATCAGATAAATTTAATGGGAATAAATAATAGTGAATCAATTTTCTTAACTCAAGAAGAACAATACCTCTTCTTTCTTTCACAACCTTGAGTAAATTCTAAAGAATCAAAAGATTACAAATAATTTTTTTTAAATGGAATTATGGAATTCCATAAACAATACAACTTGAGGACTAGATAAACAATTGATAATCCTACTGAAAATACTGATGATACTCCCAATAAAAAGATAGCTGACACCCATGCTAAGAAAAATATTGATATTTCTCACAAAAAGAGTGCAGAGGTTCCTCCCAAGAAAGTATTTGATATTGTTTCTAAAAAAACCCAAACTAATATTCCCTCTACCAACCAATGTAAGGATAATTCCCAAAAAATATGTTGTTAAGAAACAAGATGTATCAATATAGATAAAAATCAAACATCATTCAGTATCGAAAATGAATTGGAAAACTCAAAATACCCATTACCCTGACAGAACTCGTGAATAATAATGCTTATAGATTTCAAGTGATGAAAGCTTTGAAGATAGGGGAAGGAGAAAACACAATAAATTTAACTAATGATCAACCAGAATTAATTTTCGGGCCTGAAGTTGATGGAAAACCTCAAGAGGGAAGTGTGCCCCCATTTTTTGTCAATTTAAGTATTCACAATAAAATTGTACACAATGCAATGATTGACTCAGGTGCTTCACACAACCTTATGCCTAAGGTTGTTATGGAAAAATTAGGACTTCATATCACTAGACCATATAAAGACCTGTACTCTTTTGATTCAAGTAAAGTAAAATTCAGTCCTTATTAAAAATTTATGTGTCACTAGTCTAGATACCAACTAAGAGTGAGGTAATGGGTATCGTTTTTGCTGATATACCTCCCAAATATGGCATGTTGGTATCTCACTCATGGGGAGCTAAACTGCAAGGAACCCTTCAAATGGATATGACCTATGCTAACATCCCAGTGTTTGGTCAGCAAAGGAGACTATATAGGGAAAAATTGATGAAATACATGGTTAGTAGTCAAGAAAAACCACACAATTATCCCTTGTATACAGTTCTTTCAGACCTATATTATTTATTTTGTACAATGATGGAGGTGTGGAAGAAAAAATTCCAAATTTAGAAACTAATTTGTATGAAATTGAAGGAATTAAAGCAGAAATTTTAAAACATGATGAAGAAAATGAGCCTTTATGGAATATGGATTTTGATGGGGTTGTGAGTAAGGAAGGATCGGGAGTAGGTGTGTGGATTTACAATTCACAAACCAATAAATTAGAAGGACATTCATATAAATTAAATTTTGAATGTACCAACAACATAGCTGAGTATGAAGCCTTGATCCTTGGATTGCAACTTTTGAAGAGGGTGGGGGCTAAAATAATATTAGTTCATGGATATTATGAAATTATAATAAAATAAATCAAAGGAGAGTACTCAACGAAACATCCAATATTAAGGGATTACATGAATGTTGTTCTAGATTTCCTTGAATGTGTTGTTGAGTACAAATTATCTGTAATTCCAAGAGGTCAAAATATCTTAGACGATGTTTTGGATGTTTCAGCTAGTAATTTCAAAATACCATATCGTCCAAGTCATACATACTCAATTGAAGTAAGAAACAAACCAAATGTCCTAGATAACATTAGGTACTGGGAATTTTTTGGAAATGATCAACAGATTGAAATTTTTTTACTGTCAAAAGATGAATTTGAGTGTGCTAATATAGATATGGATTGTGATATAGAAAATAATGTAGATAAGAGTGTGAATAACATAGAGTTGAATGAAATAGATCAATATCAAGAAGAATTATAATTTCTACAATTAAAGGGTAATGTTTTTCCCAGAGGGTTAGTCTTACTGGAAGAGTTATTTGATTTTAATGATGTGGATAAAAAACCTAAAATTGAACCTACTCGAGCTGAAGTTGAGGATTGCAATATATGAACTGAACAAGAACAAAAAACGTTTAAATTATCCAAATATCTATCACTTGTTGAAAAACAGAAATACATAGACTTGTTAAAAGAATTCATAGATGTATTTGCGTGGGGTTATGAGGATTTAAAATCTTATGACACTAGCATTATACAACATAAGATTCCTATAAAAGAAGACCAAAAACCTTTCAAACATAAGCTTAGGAGAATCAACCCAATGCGAAAATTACTAGTTGAAAAGGAAGTAATATATATATATATATATATATATGATGCCAACATTATTATACCATTGAGGTATTCTAAATGAGTATCAAATTTAGTTCCAACTAGGAAAAAGACTGGAGTGATTAGATTGTGTGTTTATTTTAGAAATGTCAATAAAGTTTCTCTGAAAGACAACTACCATCTACCCAAAATGGATCGCATTTTACAGAAGGTGGTTGGATCTAGCAGAATTTATTTATTAGATGGGTTGTCTGGTTACAATAAAGTTCTAGTCCACCCCGAAGACCAATAAAAAACAACATTTACTATGCCATCGGGCACTTTCATGTATGTTAAAATGCCTTTTGGTTAATTAATGTTGGTGCTACATTCCAAAGAGAAATGGGCATTGCCTTTGTAGATGATATATTCATTTATCTCGATGACATCACTGTCTTTTCAAAGACAGATGAGGAACATTTTCTTCACCTAATAAGAGTCTTTGAAAAATGCAGAAAATTTGGTATTTCTTTAAACCCAAAGAAAACATTGTTCTATTTGGAAGAAGGAAAAATGTTAGGTCACATCACTTCAAAAGATGGAATCGGAATTGATCCTAGTAGAATTAAAGCTATTTTGAAGATAGGTCCTTTTAGAAAAGTAAAAGAGCTCCAGTATTTCATTGGAAAATTAATTTTTCTAAGAATATTTGTTCCCAATTTGGCATAACTTCTAAGGAATATAACAAACATGTTGAAAAAAACATTGGAGTAAGATGGAACATATAAGATAAACCAGCATCTGATCAGGTAAAACAAGCCTTAACTCAAGCTCCTATGTTGATTAGTCCTAATTTCACCAAGATTTTCTGATCTTTTCATTTGCATCCGATCATACTATTGCAGTAGTTCTATTGCAGAATAATAATGAGGGACATGAACAACCTATTTCATTCTTTATAAAATCCTTAAGATACGTTTCATTCAAATACAACATCATGGAAAATCAAGGCTTTACTTTAGTGAAAGAAATTAAAGACTTTAGAGTTTATATTCTTCATTCACATATAATTTCTTTTGTTCCAAACATTGTGGTAAAAGACAAACTCACCCAAAATGGTCCTAATGGAAAAAGAGGTAAATGGATTGCTATCAATTTAGAATATGACATTGAAATCAAGCCTACCAAACTTATTAAGGGTCAAGGATTAGATAAATTAATGGATGAATCAAATTTTCATTCTTTCAATATAAATTTTGTAGCTGCACTTGATGAACAATGAGAGTGGGAGAATCCACAAGTAATAGAGGCTTTTATAACCTCTCCCTAGTATGGAGACCTTATTTTTGTCTTACATCATTTGCAAGATCCTCCTGGTTTGATCAAGACTAAGGCTATATTTCTTAAAATGAAAGCTATGAAATTTTGTATTCTAGATAATAATTTGTATTGGAAGGATGTTGCAGGTATTTTACCAAAATTTTTACTAAAGGATTAATGCAGGAATTTAATGAAGGAGATTGTGGAGGACACCTGTACTGGAAATCCATTTCCAACAAGATTTTAAGAGCTGGTTTTTACTAAACAACCTTATTTCTAGATGTCCATAAGAAAGTCACCTCATGTCACCAATTTTAGATCTTTTAAGGAAATTAAAGAAAATTTATACCCCTACCCTTGAAGCCCATATCAGCTGAAACTCCTTTTCAGCAATGGGGTCTAGATTTCATTGGAGAAATTCATTCTTTTTCCTTAGCTCAACACAAGTGGTCCTCACAACCATTGATTATTTTACCAAATAGATTGAAGCTATACCTAAAAGACAAGCCACTAATGCAATGATTATTAAATTATTAAAAAGTAATATTCTTTCAAGATTTGGATGCCCCAGGAAAATCATTACTGATAATGCAACAACATTCAAATCAAAGAATATGGTGGAATTTTGCAGCAAATATCAAATCACATTGGGACACTCTACTGCCTATTACCCACAGGAGAATGAATTAGAAAAGTATTCCAATGAGAGTTTGGTTAATATCATGAAAATTTTGTTGCAATATAACAAGAAGTCATGGCATACAAAATTAATCAATGCATTATGGGCAGATAGCCTCACAACCGAAAAATCAATTGGAATGTCCCCATACCAATTGGTTTATGGGATGGATGTTGTTTTTCCTTCTTCTTTAGGTGTCTCTGTTTTGAAATTACTGCATGAATTACAAGTATATCCCAATTATCTAAAAAGGAGAATAAAGAAAAGAATACAACTTAAACAATAAAGACAAGATGTTTACAATAAAACTCAAGTTATCCAGGAAAACATCAAGAAGATCTACGATAGAAGAACTAAAGCTAATTATTTTCAAATAGGAAACAACGTGTTAAAATGGGATTACAGAAATGAAGATAAAGGTAAGCATGGAAAATTTGATAATTTATGGAAGGGACCTTACACAATTGATTCTTACAAATGTAATAATGCATTTTTCCTAAAAGACCTGATTGGAGAAAAATTGTCTGGTGGAACTCTCAATGGAAGTATGATAAAAAAATATTTCTCTTAAGAAAAAAATAATTTCTCATTCAAACCATTGTAAATATCATTTTTCATTGTCATGAGTAGGTAGCTTATTTCAGAAGTTGAAGCCCGAACGGAACGCCCTAAGTTCTTGATGAATTTGCAACCATAACTACTACAACAACAAAACAATTCAAGTATAGAATAAATAGTGAAGAAAATGATTCAAGGCTAATGATATAAAACATTCTTGAGACCTCATAGGGAGAGTGATATCCCCAACTAGAGGCACTGTTAGGGTCTGATTATTCATAGGATCAAATGGTGATTGAACACTTTCTTTCAGTTCATGTCAAATTGTAAATAATATTGCATTCTGCAATTCATTTTCTACAAAATAATAATAGTAATAATAAAATAATAAAATGAAAAGAGGGCATGTAAAATAAAATTTGAATAAAATAATGGAAATAAAAAATGATGAAAAGAACCCCATGAAAAGAAATACAAGTGTAAAGTGAGCAAGTTCAAATGCCACTAGAAACAAAAAACCGTTTTTGCATTGAAAAATAAATTAGGGTTTTTGTGTGAAACTTGTTTAAATGCCACAATCAAAGATCTGTGTTTGAATCATACAATATAATCATGATAAAAAAAATTTTAATTTGTGTTTTAAAATTAGAGAATAATTTAACCAAACCATTTAAACTTGGTTAAAATTAGATAAATAGGTGAAATAATTAATCCAAATGTTTAAAACAAATTAATTAATTAAATCAATAGATTAGAGTATAAATTAGGAAAAATATCTTTGACAAATAAAATGGGCTTGTAAGACAAAATGCGCCCTTAGGATTAATCAAACATGTTTTAGAATATATTAATCCTTCTTAGAAAAATTAATCATGTCATATTAAACATGATTAACAATTTGTAATAAAGAATTAGCGTTAAATTTGGGTTTCATAATAAAGTCGAAAAGAGAAAAAATATTTTTTTAGCTTGTGTTATGGAAAATGCATGTTTCAAGGGCCATGACTTCCCCGCTTGGATCAACGACGAGGAATCAACTTTGCACCCCCCTCCACCATTTCATGTTAACGACGGGGATGGGGGTCTGAAAAACAATATTTCTTTTCCCGAGCTCCATGCAACGTGGCAGTCACTCATGAATTTGCACCTACCCCCTGTCCTGCTCAATACCACATATCACCACCCCCCCCTCCGAAATCCACCTCTCTCTCCTCCGCTCCCACTAACATCCCAACACATCAACTCCCATGTTTTTTTTTTTGCCAACTATGATGTGCCACTTGTCATTCCTCCATTTTCTCATTTCCCATTATCGTTGCAAATTTCACATTACATACCAACTTGTCGCAAATTTCATGTTGCTGATTAAATTGTTTTAACATTAACTCCTCTAAAGCACCGTTCTATAATGGGTTTAACCACAATGGTATTCAATATTAGTGTTTTAAATCAACCTGGTCTCATCCCGCGTGATTCTCCTAATTGCACTCTTACTATTTTTTAGTATGGGTATTGATCTCAACGCTTGTAATTTCATACTATTGATAGCACCTGTCAGCTCCAACAAACTGAGTGTCCACTACCATTGACAGGGATTCAATTACCTATCCATGTACCTATTCATGTTGAGTTTCTCTCACCTTATGTCTTCCTCAAAATACTAAAACATGGCACCTAAGGGAAAGGTTAAATCCACCAATGGCAAACCAAACATCGATAATAATCCTAAGACTTCTGCAACCCCTGACCTCATCCATATGCCCTTGGTAGACCAGTATTACAAGATCACTGATACCAAGTATGAATTCGACTTGTTTGAATTACACCAATGGTTAAAACAAACTTATATACACTAGGTGGATGAGATCAACCTTTGGGAATCCCTGTTACCTATGTTTTCATTTCCACATACTCACCATTTCCCTGACCTTGTCATATGATGTCAAGCTAGATATAATATTATTCACAAAAACATTGTGGTCCAGAATGGAGACATTCTAGTTAAAATTTGATCCATATTTATGCAGGGACACAACATAATACACATGTAACCATAAATACAAATATGCATTGGAAATAGCACTTCATTTCATTAATATCGAAGAACTAAAATTTGCTTACTGACAAAATAGAAATAAACTAGCTAGGGTGCTGGTAGCTTATCTCTGAGAAGAGATGCGGTGGCTACAGGGCTCTGAACTAAGTTACAATGAGGCTTGAGGGCCTATTTATTATTTAGAAACAATGGAAAACCCTAAACATCCAAAACCCTAACCCTAAGAGATGAAGTGCCAAAACAATGGGCCTCGTTTGGGTAAATTAGTGTTTCAACTTCCCGGGGACGTAAATTTGGCATACGATCTCTATTTGATGCACTCAATAGCTCGTTAGAAATATCTATCCAATGATTACAACTTTTGGTGCAAGTAAGGTAGGTTCAGTTGCTTTTGGTTTTCCCAAAAAAAATGTTGTTTAGAGCCTCAAAACAACTCTGGAAGTTCAGGACCTGAAAAACTATCAAAAATAGTAAGTTGTGCCGAAACTAAAACACTAAAAGAGATAATGGTGGGGCCCCAAGTGGAATAGGTGGATGGCCAACAATATCCACCTGGATCACAGTTTCACCTGAAACCATCAATCATATTTTACTCATTCCTGAAAATGAGTCCCTCCACCATTTTTCTAATTTCCCTTATGGATTTATACCATACAACTGTGATACTTTAGCACCAAATGTTTCTCTGAATATTTGATACCTAAATTTGTGCACAGGGTATGGAACAGATTCATCAGCTCATGCACATCTTGATCCCTTTGTTTCCGTAGTGTGGTCCATTGTATGTACTTGTCCTCATAGCTCCCCACAGGATAGTATTTTTCCTTGATGGCATCTCAGAAAGAATTCCAAGTGGGTACGGCTGAGAATAGAGAGGGTTCTCTCTCATATTTTTTCTCACAGTAGGTTTCCCACTAGTCCTTGACATGGGGCATAGCTTTGAGGAGTGAAAAAATAATCTTCTCTCGGTCGGAAATGTCATGGACCGAGAAATATCCTTTTAATAGATTCAACCATCTATCTATGACATCTGCATCTATTTGACACTCAAATATGGGAATGCAAAAGTTTACTTTTACCTTAAAGGGAGTCGCACCTCCAAAGTGGCTGTTGGATGCAGATGCGTCGCAAGTGGGCAGTTGTTGAAGGATATGGGAAAATTTATCCATCATTGCGTTCCTTTGTTTTTTGAGGACCTCCTCGAGCAATATTTTGATAGGATGTCCTACTCCCTCACCTTTCTTTTTGTCCCCCATGGGTGGTCGTCGGGGTTTGTGAGGCTGATCCTACAAAGGTTCAATCAGATCGAGTCCCAAATCCTTATATCCCGACCTCATTGGGGAAATGCAAAGAAGGATCGAGAAAAAGTAGACCGCTCTGGTACCACTGATCTAGATTTATGCAGGAATGCAACAGAATACACATGTAACCATAAATACAAATATGCAGTGGAAATAACACTTCATTTCATTAATATCAAAGAACTAAAATTTTCTTACAAACAGGATAGAAATAAAATAGCTAGGGCGCTGGTAGCTTATCTCTGAGAAGAGATGTGGTAGTTAAAAGCCTCTGAACTAAGTTAAAATGAGGCTAGAGGGCCTATTTATTATTTAGAAACAATGGGAAACCCTAAACATCCAAAACCCTAACCCTAGGAGATGAAGCACCAAAAATATGGGCCCCATTTGGGTAAATTGGTGTTTCAACTTCCTGGGGACGTAACTTTGGCATACGATATCTGTTTGACGTGTTCAATAGCTCATTAGAAATATATATCTGAGGAGTAAAACATTTGGTGCTAGAAAGATAAGTTTTGCCACTCTTGGTATTCCCAAAAAATGTCATTCAAGGCCTCAAAGCGGCTCTGGAAGTTCAGGACCCAAAAATCTATCAAAAATAGTAAGTTGTGCCGAAACTAAAAACTGAAAGAGACAATGGTGGGGCCCCAAGTGGAATAGGTGGGTGGCCACCAACATCCACCTTGGTCATTCCTCCCCCCTTAGGAAGCAATGGTCCCCATTGCGTTGATTTCCTCCATGAGATGAGGAAACTTCTGCTGAACTTAGTCCCTGGTAAACCACTTGCCTTAGTGCAGGAGTTGGCTAGCTTTGACAACTCGATATAGTTAGATCTTCTGTTGGTGAGTGTTCTTGATTTTCATGTCCATGATACAATCTGTGGTGGTCTATTCGATGTAGTCTAGGTTTAACTCTGTTGTTGTGAGTTTTTTTGTAGTGTCATAGGTGTCAAGTAGAGGTGGGAAGTAGGGATGAAGGCAGTCCAAATTGAATACTGGGTGCAGACCAAGGAATGGTGGAATACTGAGCTCGAAGGAATTATTCCCTACTACCTTGTTGATGGTGTATAACCCATATCAGAGTGGGTGAAGCTTGGGGTGGGGTCCACTGAGGCACTCCTTCTGCAAATGTAGCCACATTTTGTCTCCCACCTGGAAGTTGTGTTGTACCTGATGTTGATCATGTCGTTGCTTGTAATTAACATTGGCTCTTCCCAATATGTCATGAACTTGTTGGCGAATGTGCCGAATGCGCTCGATGAAGCTGTTCGCTTTGTCAGCTTCAGACTGTACATGAGTCGAATTAGCGCGAGTAGCCGCAAATAGCATGGCTACGTCAATGGGACATAGTGGCTGGAATCCCAAGCCCACCTGAAAGGGGTTGTGGCCGGTTGAGTTGTAGAGAGCCCAATTATAACTATGTTGTACATAGGGGAGGCTCTCATCCCATGTGTGTGGATGCTTTGAATTATAAATCCGCAGAATGTGTACAATCGTCCTATTGACGACCTATGTCTGGCCATCAGTTTGGGGATGGAAAGTTATGGACTTAGTGAGCTTGGTGTCCAAAATTGATTAGAGGCTAGACCAAAATGTGCTGAGGAACTTGCTCTTGCGATCTGATATGATATACTGTGGGATCCCAAAGTACACCCAAACTTGTTCAAAGAAGAGTTTAGCAGTGGCTTCTGCTGTGATGTTCTTCTTGCAGGCCGCCATAATGGCCATCTTCAAGAATTTGTCGACGACTACGAAAACACAGTCATTTCCATGCTTAGTAGAAGGAAGGCCTAACATATAATCCATGGAGATGGATTCCCAAGGTCGAGTAGGGGTAGGTGGCGGAGTATAGAGGGCTTGCTTCTTGATGGTTGGTTTGGAAATGGTGCAAGTAGTGCAGGATCTGATGTACTTCCCGACATCATGTCGAAGGTTCAGCCAATAGAAATAATTCTGCAGTACTGCCACTGTTTTCTCAACCCCAAAATTCCTAGCGACTCAATTGTAGTGTGCTTCCCATATCATCATTGTATGCTCACTTGAAGGAACACAAAGGTGTCCCAGGTGACATAACAGTGCATATTGTAGGTGAAAATTTGGAACTTGCATAACCCCCAAGAGTTCCTTGTATGTATGGTTGAATTCTAGATCGCTCTTGTAGAGAAGTGGCCATTCAGAAGTCTCATGCACAAAAGAGTTTAGAATGGTGGTTAGTGCCATGATCGGTGGTCGGGTGAGGAAGTCTGCAACATTATTGGTGTTACCCTTCTTGTACTTTATGTTCAAATGAAACTGTTGCAGATATGTGGGCCACTTTTGATCACGATCGTTCTGCAACTTCTCTTGTGTCTCTATGAACTATAGGGATTGGTGGTTTGTGTGGATGATTGTTTCCTTTGCCAAAATGTAACGTTTCCAGTTTCGACAACCTTGCACAATGGAATACATTTCTTTGTCATAAGTGGGATAATTGCGAACTGTGTCGGATAATGTCTCACTGTGATATGCCACTGGATGCCCCTATTCAGTAAGAACTGCCCCAATATCATAGTCAGAGGAATTTGTCTCAATCTCAAATGATTGTAGCATGTCTGGTAATGTGAGCACGAGGGTAGGAAAGAGGTGATGTTTCAATTATATGAACTCTTTTTGTTGAGATTCCGACCAAAATATTTTTCTCTCGCTCCTCCCTTGGTGACTTGAATCAAGGGCCAAGTGATATGAGAGAATCCCAACACGAACCTGCGGTAGAAATTAGCAAGACCCAGTAAGCTGCGAAGCTCTGTTATAGTGGTTGGGGCTGGCCAATATCAAATGAATTGGACCTTGGCTGGATCTACATGCACCCCCCTTTCATAAATAATGTTTCCCAGATATTGAACCTGGGTCATGCCAAAAGTGCACTTCTCCAAATTGGCACACAACTTATGTTGTCGTAGTGTTTGGAGGACTTGTCGGATGTGTTGGAGGTGCTCTTCCCAAGTCTAGTTGAAGATCAAAATTTCATCCAAGTACACTAATACAAATGAGTTGGTGAATGGCCTCAAGATGTAATCTGTCAACCTCATGAAGGTTGCGGGAGCATTCGTCAACCCAAAAGGCATGACCAACCATTCAAAAATGCCCTCCTTAGCTTTGAAGGTAGTCTTCCACACATCAGAGGGTCTGATGAGTACCTGGTGATACCCAGACTTCAAGTCGATCTTGATGAAATATTTCACCCCTTTGAGTTGGTCTAAAATTTCATCAATCCATGGGATTGGGTACCTATCTGGACATTGATCTTGTTCAATGTCTAATATTCAATACAGAGTATCCAAGTCCCATCCTTCTTCTGTACTAACATGACCAGGCTCCCACAGGAATATGAACTCAGATGGATGTGACCTTTCTATAGCAGCTTCTGAATTTGCCTCTTGATTTCATCATTCTCCAGAACAGAGCACCGATAGATCGATCCGTTGGGTAGCGGTGCACCTGGGGTCAGATCAATGGGGTGCTTTACCTGACAATGCAGAGGCACCCATACGGGTGAGGTGAAAATGTCCCTATACTCCTCCACAACCTTGTCCATTTGTTGTTGTTGTGTAGAAGAGCCATGTATAGAGGTCGTGGCAAGATTCTTCTTCTTGTCCTAGGGGCGGATCATCAGGAAAACAAATTTCCTGGTTTGGGAAACGAGCTTACTGCATTATTTTGCAGTAACCAAAGAGATAGTGGTAGGCGGTGGTACCTTTGGTATCATGTACAACTTATTTCCCAATGTAACCATAACAACACGAGGGCGTGACTCATACACAACATGTCGCTTCCACAAGTATGGTTGGCCTAATAATACATCAGAAACATCAATGGGAGAAATTCCACATAATACCTCATCTGTGAAGGGCTTGATGCTATAGGGAAGGTGGAAGTGTTGGCTAAGACAAAGATCCCATCCTTGGTGAAGCCACCTGATGGTGTATGGTTGTGCGTGCGATATGGTAGGCAAGCCCAATCGCTTCATGACATCTGCTTAAATGAGGTTATTTTGGCTCCCATTTTCGACAATGAACTGTAGCGACGAACCCTTTACCCACATCTAGGGTGGAAGAAACATTCTTCCTCCTCTGGATCCTTTGGTTCCTCCTTTTGGATCTTCACAGTGGCAACAGTGGTGTTGGGCTCTACATCAATAATATGTTTCCATTTTTCATTCTCCTTGTTAGGTTTTTATTCGGAGTCAGAGCATGCATTTGATTCGAAATCCCTCATCTCAGCCATGAGTGACTGCTTGGCCCGACACTCACTTGTGTTGTGAGTGGAGATCTTGTGGAACTCACACCACTTTCCCATGTCCTTCTTTGGCTTCGCAGTGTTTTTCTTTTCTTATGGCTTTGGCAAGTTGTCTTTGGTCGCCATGCCTTGGATTTTTCCTTTGTTCTGCAGTTTGGGGGCATCTTTCCCTTGCTTTCGATTCACAGTTCGAAAGTCTCGCTTCTTCTGCTTGAATTTCTTCTCAATCTTGGTAGCATATTGGTATGCCATACCAAGCGAGGAGATTTCAAGGAACTCCATTTCCTCCTAAATGTATCTGTGTAGAAAATTGTGATACTTTAGCACCAAATTTTTCTCTGAATCATTGATACCCAACTTTGTGCACAGGGTATGGAACAGATTCGTCAGCTCATGCACATCTTGATCCCTTTGTTGCCGCAACGTGATCCATTGTATGTACTTGTCCTCATAGCTCTCCACAGGATAGTATTTTTCCTTGATGGCATCTCAGAAAGAATTCTAAGTGGGTACGACTGAGAATAGAGAGGGTTTTGTCTCATACTTTTTATCACAATAGGTTTCCCACCAGTCCTTGACTTGGGGGGTAGCTTTGAGGAGTGCAAAAATAATCTTCTCCCGGTCAGAAAAGTCATGGACCGATAAATATCCTTCTAATAGATTCAACCATCTATCTATGACATATGCATCTATTTGACCCTCAAATATGGGAATGTTAAATTTTAATTGTACCTTAAAGGGAGTCACGCCTCCAGAGTGGCTGTTGGATGCAGATGTGCCGCTAGTGAGCAATCGTTGAAGGATCTGGGCAAAGTTATCCATCATCGTGTTCCTTTGTTTTTCGAGGGCCTCCTCAAGCAATATTTTGATAGGATCTCCTACTCCCTCATCTTTATTTTCATCCCTCATGGGCAGCCATTGAGGTTTTTGAGGTTTATCTTGCAAAGGTTCAATCAGATCGAGTCCCAACTCCTTATACCCCGACCTCGTTGAGGACATGAAAAGAAGGATCGAGAAAAAGAAGATTGATCTAATACCACTGATCTAGATTTATGCAGGAATGCAACAGAATACGCATGTAACCATAAATAAAATTATTCAGAGGAAATAACACTTCATTTCATTAATATAAAATAACTGAAATTTTCTTACAAAAAGAATAGAAATAAACTAGCTAGGGTGCTGGTAGCTTATCTCTGAGAAGAGATGTGGTGGCTACAGGCCTCTAAACTGAGTTAAAATGAGGATCGAGGGCCTATTTATTATTTAGAAACAATGGAAAACCATAAACATCCAAAACCCTAACCATAGGGGATGAAGCACCAAAACTATGGTCCCTGCTAGGGTAAATTGGTGTTTCAACTACCTGGGGTGTTGGTTTGATAAATCGTTCTTGCGGACAAGACCGATCTCCCTAGTGTCAGAAGACAATCTAGCAACAAACGAACAACTAAGTTTGTCTTTCTCTAGATATATTCGTTTTAAAAATAAATGCTATGAAGGTGTCGATCCTACCTTATATCCAAATGCTTATTTGTGGTCGCAGTGCTTCCGTTGCATCAATAATCCTTTGTCGCAACAAGGGCCCTTTTGTCACAAGAAAGTATCATCTTTCGTTGATCTGCAATCACAAACAAGAAAATATCAATAGCACCTGTATAACAAATAATCATAAAACATACCTATCATAGTGATCAAGGAATCTATGAAATAAACAATCAAACAATAGCTTATTGAAATAAACAATCGAACGACAATTTATTGAGAAAAACAGAACTTGATTGTATTAATCTTAAAATATACAGAAGAACCTTACAACCTTTGCCTTGATGTTCGAAAGGCCTTCCCGGGGTCCGAAGCAGGAATCTCCTCTACTTTGATAAGTCTTGCACTCTTCCTCCAGAAGCACAAAGAGGTATGTGATCTTTCCTCTCAAAAGCTCAGCAGAAGGAAATCTAAATCTCAACAGCACTTCAACTCAAATATTTTACCCATCAAAATATTCTTCAATCCTCCATTAGTTTCCTTAACATAAAAACTTAACTTCACTTCCTTCAGAAAACTTAACCTTTGAGGCTACCCAATGCCTCCTTTTATAGAGCAGATGAGGAGGTTAGGATTCCACCTTTAAAGGGATAGAATCCTCCTTCAAAGGGATAGGCTTCTCACATCAAGGGATTAGTTCCTTAAGGTGTGGGATACATGCACCTTACTAAAGCGTACTCATTCCCAAAAAATCTCATCCAGAACCTTCCAGAATTGACCAAAATTCAACTTTTTAATCTTTTCTTTCGCGCTTTTTGACTTTACAGGGGTACCGCAGGCATTACACTGGAAAAGTGCGTTCTAGAATGCAGTTTATCTTCACATTACCTGCGTACCCTAGCTAAAAACGCAGGTAGGCTTCATATTAACTACGTACCCAAGGTTTTTTGGAGTTTTAAGGGTTTTTCCTCTATTTTCAGGGCATGGAATGAGGAACAAAGGTTGTAAGACTTGCAAAGGAGGTAAGTATGAGTGTCAATGAGCTCATACAGTCATCAGAATGTCAAGGTGACAAATATAACACCGGGGACGTAAATTTGGCATACCATCTCTGTTTGATGTGCTCAATAGCTCGTTAGAAAGATATATTCGAGGAGTACTACTTTTGGTGCAAGAAATATAGGTTTGGATGCTCTCAGTTTTTCCAAAAAAAGTTGTTTAGTGCCTCAAAACAGCTCTGGAAGTTGAGGACCCGAAAAAATGTCAAAAATAGTAAGTTGTGTCGAAACTAAAAAGCTGAAAGATACAATGGTGGGGCCCCAAGTGGAATAGTTGGGTGGCCACCAATATCCACCTCGATGATTCCTCCCCCTTAGGAAGAAATGAACCCCATTACGTTGAGTTCCTCCATGAGATGAGGAAACTTCTGCTGAACTTGGTCCCTTCTGAACCACTTGCCTTGGTGTAGGAGTTGGCTAGGTTTGACAACCTGATATAGTGGGATCTTCTATTGGTGAGTGTTCTTTATTTTCATATCCATGGTACAATCTGTGGTGGCTTGTTCCATGCAACCCGGGTTTAACTATGTTGTTGTGATTTTGTCTGCAATGTCAGAGGTGTCGAGTATGTTCGTCATCAGTAATTTTTGCTATTTGTAGATGACTAAATACTTGTCGTAGATTTCTAAAAACAAGATTCATGAATATTGTGAGTTTTATAAATCTCACTACCTTCATTATCCTTAAAAGAAAATTTTCACTATTTTACTACTCTGCCATTCCTTGGTTAGACTACCACTCCTAAAATACCCCTCATGGGCTCACGCCATTCATATTTATCCTATTTTCCTAGCCATAACCTCATCACTCTGTTTTGCGTTTGCCTCACCCCTCCACTTGCCATCTATGATTACCAATCAGCCTACTCTTTCCCATATTCACCAAATGCCTCAAACATTGATGGTCTCAAAACTATCTCTATAGGCTCTTTAGATAAATCAAGTACATTGGATTTTGGATCTTCAACACATCAATTTGTCATTTACTCCATTTTTCACACTTGAAGATCCCAAGCCAAAATTTCTGTCAAATACCAAGTCAAAAGATCCTTCCACTAGGTCACTAGGGTTTCATAGGTTGTAGGGTTATCCTTGATGTTTTTGGCTATGTTTTTCCTATGCTAGAAGCTAAAACAAATGTGAAAGAAGGTCAACACCTGTTTGTCCAAGATAGATTAGAAAAATCTTCAAGGAAGACCATGTTATCAAGTTCCAAGTTTTGCAAAGGGCAGTTGTTCATTTTGACATTTATATAGGAGTGTTAAGGTGACTATCAGTAGAAAAATTGGTAAGGTAAGAGGCCTACTCCTCATTAAAAATATGCACAAGCAAAGGAGGAGGAGGCAACTTGTGTTTAAGAAAAATGAGGGTTCCTAAGAGTGATTGGATCAACAGTGTGCCAAGCAAGGAGTCAATGCGGAAAATCACATGGATAGAGACACACTAGTACAACCAAGCATGAATTGAAGATTTTTAGAAATAATAGATAAAAAAGGGAAAAAGGTGAGGTGAACTGAACATAAATTAATGAACTTGAAATGGATATAGAGAACTTAGAAAACAACACTAATAATTATTCTCAAACAGCCCAGAAACCTAAGGTTTCGAAAGGATAGGCAAGGGAGGTAAAGTGAAGCTGTTAGGCCTCCATGATGATAGTAGAAGGAAGGTTTGATGAGACTGTGTAGTTTATTTCCAAGGTTTTCCTAGGTAAAGTCTCTCACTTCCTCAAAAGGAAGAGAATGCAAAGAGTATCAGTGAAAGAAAGAAAAGGCTCAATCATTATGTCATGCAACCTGCAAAAAATCAGAAGTGGCCAAAGAGGAGATATGGAAAATATGATTGTGAAAACTATGGTGACTGTAAAAGATGGATTTATCATGCCCAAAGATCAGTGAGAAAAAATAAAGCAATTTCCTTAATCACCCATCAAGCAAAAGGTAATTTAATCTCTAAGGTAAGAACAGAGAAGTTTTAAAGATGCTACCACCATACAAGTTCCTGAGGTTGTCAAAGTGATTTTAGCATGCTCTAGATATCAGAGGGAAGAGTATCAGAGGGAAGAGGGTCACTTCAAGGTTTTCATATCACTTATTGACTGAAAGTGTTTGAAAGGCATGAACAAGCCAAAACAACACGGTAAATCATGTGACTCAAACAAACACCTGCAGAGCAAGTGTTAAAGGCATCAATAGGCCAAAAGAAGTCAAAATTCACCATGTCAGAAACCTATAGAGAAACAAAGAAAAATGGTTAGAAAGGGAAAATACCATTTAAATGTTTTTAAGTCACCTACTGTAAAAGGTAAAAAAGAATATCAGCAAAAGTGATAAAGAGACCAAAAATCATTATAAAGTGGGTCTACAAGGGTTAAATTTATTTTCCTAAGACTATAAAGGGTCATTATGTTTGTCACTTGTCTCATTATTCACTTGTAGAAGAGTAAAAAATCTCCAAGGCGAAAAATCCGAGTTTCAGTAAGAATCTGGTTGAGTTTTGCCCGATGTTGTGTGTTTGTGTAGGCGCTACGCATACAGCGCTCGACGGTACATGTTCGTAAAGTTTTACAATGTAAATTTACACTGCACTGCTCATTTAGGTAGGCGCTACCCGTTTGTCCAGAACTACTCGGCAAAGACAGTGAACGCACCTAACACTGCACTCAGGGAGCCCGATAGGCCCAAAACACATTCAACGCTATGCTCAGGGAGCTCGACAGGCCTAAACACATGAAGGCACTGCGCGTAGGGTATAAGTGACCCGACAGTACATTCAAGCAATGCGCCTAAGCCAAAAGCCCTCCTCCACCTGCAAATTGCCAAAAATTGATGAAAGGACACCTCCAAGCTGCATCCAAGGACCTTTAAAGACACTAAAATTTGGTAGGTGGATGTTTTTCCTTGCCATCCAATAGTTTTGATGATTTAAATTGTTAAAGGAAATTGGTCAAAACCCTAAATGACTAGAAACCCTAACTCCTCATGAAAAATAGTCTATTTTGACCTCCAAGCAAGAATTTATCAGTCAAGAAGGGTGTCAATTAGGGTAATTACAGTGAGTTAAATTTAAACATTCATCAAAGCTCAAAGGAGATAAGTCATACACCTACAACTCCCTCTCACGCACTTACAAAAACTGCCTTGCACCATCATTTCATTTCACTCCTCCTACTAAGTTTCACAAGCAGGCCTAGGGTTGTTTAAGGGCAACACTAAACACCATGTCAGGAGAAGAAGGGAATGTTAGCAGTGAAGGAGACCAAGCACCTATGAGGAAGAGGCACAAAAGTGGGAAGGTTAATATATTTGAACCCCAAGACACTGTGGAGCTCATTACCTCTTCCATGATTCTCATGTGCTTTTAAAATGTAGGGTGCTTTCAGTTTTGTGAAAAGGGCCAACAAGTGCAAAGTCACCCCGAGCTCACTAGGTTGTTTTTCCTCAAACTACACAATAAACAATTAAATCTTGCAGGGGTAGACTTTGAGCTATCATTATATACTGTTGGGGTTCCCATGTTTTGGCAATTTTGGCAATACCAAAAGATGAGACAACATCAGAACCACTTTCAGACCTCAGGATCTAGCCCTCCTAGGTCCATAGAGGGATCTCTCTATATATGCAAAGGTTTTATGTCCTTTAAGCTCTGTGTTAAGCTATTAGGCTGGTTATAGGCACGGGTTTGTTTGATTGATTTTTTGTTTGGTTTTTGGGAATCAGAAAGGAAGGGTTCAATGTGAGGCAAGGATGTGCAAAGAGGATTTTAGGCAAAGTAGGGATGATTTCAAATAATACTCGAGACCATTGGGCAATGGAGTCAGGAAAGGGTTTACTTGTTATTCAATATGAAGGCTTTCAGTTGGGCTAGTCATCTAAAGAATTGGATCTTAAAGATGATAGTGTGGCATGAAATGGCAAGAAGGAAGGTGAAAGGCAAGGAAACCTCTAAGATGATCACTTAGGAATCAGGTCCAGGGACAGGACGTGCCATTAGACACCTGTGACCCACCTCCTAAAAGGTAAACTCTTCAGACAAGGAAACATAAAATATTTAAGCACAAAGGTGAAAACCTGAGATCAGAGAGATAATTTGAACTCTCAATGCTTTGGTATCCAGCTTAAGGGAACTTAGAAAGGTTAAATTAATTGAAGAGGACCCCAGTGAGACAGAGGCAGATTTCTAAACTCCCGGTATCCCAATTCATTCAATTAAAGCCTATCAAGAACATCTAAGAACATATTCATTAATTCATACATAAGCTAGCAGTAAATATTAGCCACTACACTGGTTAAATTAACTTGAATCAGTGCTCAGATAACACATATAGCAGAAAAAATTGAAGGCAGGGAGAGCAGAAGCTTAGGGTACCATGCGAGGGTATATCCTAAACCATATTTCTGATGCGTGCCAAAAGAAATGAAATATGATGAACTACAAAGGAAAACAAGGACAAAGATAGAAAAACATCACCGCTGCTTTAAATCAGGATCCAAAGAAATGTGCTTGTCATATTAAAGAGCAACACCAGTCATGTACAACATTACCAACAGCTTGATATTTAGTCTGAAAACATCTTCCTTAGCCTATCTTACAACTTTACACAGAGAACTATGTCTCAAGATAAACAACTTACAGTTCACAAATATCCGATCAACAACCCTTACAATGTTTTCTCATGAGTTTTTATTTCTGAAAAAGAGGCAGAGGGGTAGATGAAACACTAAATGAAGTATTAAACAGAGTAGGAGAAGTGATTCAAAGCCAATTTGGTTTTTAATATCTAAGCATTAAACTTCAGTACTCTTTGTATGAAAGAGTGGTCTTCAACAAGCTGCAATTTACTCCAGGTGTGTTCGTGATGTACTCTCGGTTGTAGTACTCTGCAGTACTCTGGTGAATAAACAAAAAGGCAGATAAAGATTATGGGGTCTGCCATACTATGTAAAAAATGCTCTGGTAGCATTAGGACTATGATCAGGGTGGAAAACCTCTTAGGAACACAATGTAGAATAAGGACAGTATGGGTACTGTGTCTTTCCTCGGGAGGGAACTTCTGTCGATGTGAAACACTAATAGTATTGTTTTTTGTGCGTTGTTGGAAATACTGAGAGGGGGGGTGAATCAGCATTTCTTTCAATTAGAGCATTAGTTAATCTTCAATTATTATTAGTGTTTGTACAACGATAGCAGCAAACAAGAGGAACACAAATGCACACAATTTTTAAGGTGGAAACCCACTCCGGGACAAAAACCACCTAATTCTTTTCTAATAATTATTTTCAACTCCAATTGAAAATAAAGCTCCAACTTCCTAGAATCTAGAAAAGCATTCTTCTCCAGCTCCAACTGGATGGATGCTCCAACGCCCGAGATTCTTCAGTAGTCACTGAATGGATGCCCCAACACCCAATGAGCTACAACTCACCCTAGCACCACCCTACCACCCTATAGAATAATAAAAGAAGAATGGACTCTCGTACTAGGGAAAATGGTCCACTTTACAATGATATAGAATGATGTAGAAGAAGAAGATATAATAGACCATAACCCGAACTTTGACACAACCACATAATGATGATCCTAGACCTCCAAACACTACCTCTTCAACCCTTGGCAGATAGACACTAGTACAATTTGTACAATAATGTATGTATAATGACTAAGTACAATTATACCTTTACAATGATTATATGCAGTGATTCCCACTTGAAGAATTCATATGATGAACTTCTTGCTACTGTTATGCACCTTGGTTGCTGCTCTTGTCATGCTACCCTCTGCTGCACCTTGTTTTTCTTTTCTACTGTAGAAAGTCTGGTCCTTTGCAATCCTTGACAACACATGATCTAGATTTTTCTTTCCTTCTAGGAGCTTGATATTGAATCTGGTGTATCTTTGTTATTTCATACCCTCAATATCTTATTTTTGGTCCTGTAGTATTCCTCTGAGTCATCTTTCCAATGCCACAGGTTTGACCCAATTTGGATTCTTGAAGAGAGAGTTATACCTAATTTCTCACAATGCCCTAATTATGGACTCTTTCAGCAGAGCGCACTTGTACGACATGCCACATGTCACTGTTTCTTCATTTTTTTTTGAAATTGATAGAGCGAAAATTAAAGACTGTGCACTATCTTCCACATTTTATGAAATTCCAATCCAATACTCAGAGAGAGAGTTATGATGATGTTAACAAGGTCACTTCTTTGAGATGAATTTCAAGAGCCTGCAAAAACCCTTACTTCCACAGATCATATATCCAAAAATATTGCGCAAGGTGATCTGAAATTTTTACTGCAGTGTCCTTAGGATGTCTGCTTCACCTCATAAAAATTTCAGCTTTTGAGCCTTTGTATAAAAAAGTTAGAGCGAAAATTCCACGATGACCTGTTTCAGATGGCCGAATCCCTTACCTAAGGAGGAAATGAAGATCACAATATATATGAATTCTTAAGTTGAGAGGGGCTTCAACAAGTGAACCTGGGAGGGATCTTAGGAGTTTAAAAAAATATTAATTATGACTTTTCAATGACCCATGTCCCAACCCCATGTGGTTTTAGCCCACTAACTGGGGGTACAAACTTCAAACATGAATATCTCTCAAATCGTGAAGAATTACATGGCATGCCATATATCAACGGAAACATCTCGACAAGTAGAAACCATAAAAATCATTATTGAACCAGAATATATTAATTTTTTAGGTCAAACTTCCCATTCAATATTGGGTAAGCCCCTGGTGCTGCTTGGGTTGACATCAATGACAACCATTGATCAACAATCTGCCCCTTTGGCATTGATGGCAACACAAGTACTCCACCTGCGATCATGACACCTCTTCCTACAACATTCTCTCCCCATTTGACATCAATGGCAAAGGTTAATTTCCCTTGAAACACAACCATCCTGTGGACCTATACACACTTCCACTCCCACTGACACACAATCATCCTGCAGACCTATACACACTTCCACTCCCACTTTATATTCTTGAAAAGGGAAAATCTAATGAGAACTTGGGATAATCCCAAGCTTTTGACGAAGATATTCAAATGCTTCACGAGGTAAAGGTTTAGTGAAGATATCAACAATTTTTTCTTTTGTACAAACATACTCAAGTTTTATATTATTTTCAGCAACTTGTTCTCTAACAAAATGATATTTGATCGAAATGTGTTTTGTTTTTGAATGCATGATGGCACTAGTGTTGTCGCAGAATATGGGAATAGGCTCACTAAATTGTACTTGAATATCTTGCAAATTTTGTTTCATCCAAAGAACTTGAGTACAACATGATGATGCTGCAATGTATTCTACTTCTGCTGTAGATAACGAGATTGAAGTTTGCTTTTTTCTCAACCATGATACGAGACAACCACCTAGATAGAATGCTGCTCCACTAGTACTCTTACGATCATCAACGCTTCCTGCCCAATCTGCATCTGTAAAGGCTTGAATAATGAGATTTTTACCCTTGGGATACCACAAGCCATATTCTTCTGCCCTACAGATATCGTAGGAGCCTGATTTAACGCGGCGCATCTTTGTAAGCTGAGTCTCATGTTCAACTTCTGCAGACCCAACCTGAGGCCGTGATGCGGTGGAGGGACACAACAGGATCTGAACTTCCTATCAATGTCCCTAGATGAGGCCTGAGTCACGGCACCTTGTGATTACAGAGACGGCTGGTGTCCGTTTAGGCTAAGGCTTCCCTGATGTACTAACATCATGCATGTTCTCTGCCGAGATGTTTGAACTCCAGACCTATTCGCTCATCAGCTAGGATTTCATAACTTCACTTTATGTATCCTTTTAGGGGCTGATTTAAATCTCGTCTGCTTTCATCATACAGGTCATTCATCATGTACCCCTCAACAACAGAAATTGTCCTGGTCTTGCTCAGGCAGCTGTCAAACGATCCTCTTGAACTCCCAAGACTGGGATTACAGGTGAGCCACCATGCCTGGATCGTTTAACTGGGTTACAGAGCCTTCTTTAACCTGCAGACATAGTCTTCTTTTTGTGATAGTAGAAAACCTTCAGGTTGTTCGATGTAAACTTCTTCTTCTAATTCTCCATTCAGAAATGCTGACTTAACATCCATTTGGTAGACTTTGATTTTTCTTGAACATGCATAGGTGAGAAACATTCGGATGGCTTCCATTTTGGCAACTGGTGCAAATGTTTCGTCGAAATCAATTCCTTCCACTTGTGCATAGCCTTTGCAAACCAATCTTGCTTTGTTTCTGGTAACCTGCCCATCTTCATTCAATTTGTTCCTGAACACCCATTTAGTCCCAATGAAATTTTTATATTTTGGTCGTGGAACTAATTCCCAGGTGTTATTCTTCTCAATTTGATCCAATTCTTCATTCATAGCTGCTACCCAATGTTCATTTTGGTTGGCTTCCTCAAAACTACTAGGCTCAAAGGTTGCTAGAAAAGCAACGTGAGCTTGTTGTGATGAATGAAGCTATCGACCTTCATTTATGTCACCAATGATTTGATTTGATGGATGGTTCTTTTGAATCCACTCTTTTGTTCTCCTTGGAGGAGCTTCTTGTTGTTGTTCTGGTATATCTTGATGATCATTGTTTACTTCTTCCTCGTTGATATTTGCTTCTTGTTCTACAATTTTATCTGTGTCTTTTTCAGCCTCTATCTCAAGTTTCAAATATTCTAGATCCTCATCATTACTCGCTAGAACACCATCTTCATCAAATGTAACATTTATGCTCTCCACTATCTATTTTCATCTTAGATTATAGCATTTATAGGCCTTTATTTTGCGTGAGTAACCAACAAAGATACCTTCATCAACACGTGATTCAAACTTACCCAAATTTTGATCTTCTCTTTTGATATAACATTTGCTTCCAAAGATTCTGAAATATTTTACATTAGCTAGTTTTCCTTTCCATAATTCATATGGAGTCTTGTTGCAATTATTTTTTAGAAGACTTCGGTTGATAATGAAGACTGCCGTATCAATTGCTTGAACCCAGAAATTTTCATCCAATTTTGAGTCCTTCAACATTGTTCTACCCATTTCCTGTACAGTTCTATTCTTTCTTTCAGCAACTCCATTTTGCTGAGGTGTTCGTGCTGTTGAAAATTGCCTTTTTATTCCATTTTCGTCACAGTATTTCTGAAATAATTTGGAAGTGAATTCTCCACCATTATCTGATCTTAAACACTTTATTTTCAAATCAGTTTCATTTTCAAACAACTCCTTGTAGATCTTAAAGCACTCAAATGCTTCAGATTTTTTCTTTAGGAAATTGACGGTTGTCATCCTGGTATAGTCATCTATCATTAACATGAAATATAATTCTCCGTCTAAGCCTTTTGTTCTCACAGGACCACATAGATCAGTATGTATCAATTCCAATGGATGTGATGAAAAGTGTTCTTTTGTTTTAAATTGGAATTTTGTCTGCTTGCCATGCCGACATGCCTCACATAGTGTGTTGGAAGGTTTTGAGATTTTCGGCATTTCTCGTACTGCTTCCTTTTTGCTTATCCTGACAAGATTGTCAAATTTTATGTGACCCATTCGTTTGTGCCATAACCAACTTTCATCTTCTTTAGCTAGTAGACATGCTTTAGTTGCTTCATCCAGAACATATATGTCGTTTGGAGCTCGACTTGCTGTAGCCACAATTTTACCATACCCGCCTTTCCTGATTTCACATTTTGTGGAGTTGAATAGCATTGTGTGTCCTTGATCACACATTTGTCCAACACTGAGCAGATTTTGATTCATGTTTTCAACCAATATAACATTCTTGGCTATAACATCTTTGCTTTCGAGAGTGACAGTACCTAATCCTATAACATTTGAAGATCCATCATTTCCAAAGGATATGGTTCCATCCTTCTTCTCTTTCAGAGATACAAATTTCCTTCTATCTCTAGTCATATGCGTTGAGAAACCGCTGTCAACATACCACAACTATTTCTTTTTTTGAGCCTTGAGAGCGAGAGAACAATTATCAGTCTTCTTCTTCTTCCATGTTCGTTCATTCTGTGGCTTCGAAGATTCTTCTGGAGGATTTTCAAGTCTGCAGTCTCTGGCTATGTGTCCAAAGTTCTGACATTTGTAACATTCCAAATTATTTCTTAAATTTTCAAATCTATTGATGTTTTGTTGAGCCCTGGGAGGTTCATATTTGAAGAATCTCTTGGAATTGTATTGGTTCATAGGGTACGTGCAACATTATACAGCTTTATGACCAAATTTTCCACATGAATAACAATAGCCATGAAAAATATGTTGATACCTGGATGAAAATCTTTGTCGAGGAATTGTCTTCCAAGGACGTGCTTGCGAATCTTGTCCAATGAAGTCTTCATGTATGTCAAATCTCATAGGTTCATTGTATTTTGTTGTAGAAGGTCCTGCTTCTTCTTCTTTGTAACCGAGACCAGTTCTGTCGTTGTAAGATCATTGATTTTTGATGAGCTCTTCCAATGCCCTTGAGCTGTTGGCATAGTTTTGGATAGTTTTTCCCTTCTTCACTTCCTTACGCAGCGAGACTACTTCAGCTTCTAATGCTTCCTTTTCTTGCTTTCTTTCTTCCAACTTCTTTTGAAGTGAATCTTCAATACATTTGTGTTCTTCAACCTCAATTTTGATACCTTGAAATTTTTCTTCAAGAGTGTTGGAACAGATCTTCTCAGCATTGAGCTCTTTTATAAGCTTGATTGCCTCCTCATAAAATTCTTCTATGGTCAACCCTTCTTCTTCATTGTTTGATACTTCTTTTTTATTGTGCTTGGCCATAAACAATACTTTATCATTGGCTTCTTCTTTGCTGTCACTTTCTTCATCGGATGAGGAGCTATCTTCTTTAGAGAGAAAGTTCCTTTTGGATCCTTTATTTTTGCCTTGCTTATTGAATTTCTTAAAGCCTTTCTTTCCTTTTGAGTTTCCATCACTTTTGTTTGGACATTTTGCTACGAAATGCCCAACCTCACCACAACCGAAACATATCAATGGAAGTTTACCTTTGAATTTTCCCTTACCAAGTTTTAGTTTTCTCGTAAAGTAAGCATATTCTTCATCTGAAAGAGCTTCTCCATCATCTCCCTTTTCTTCACACTTGTAGGTGCATGTCATTTCAATTGAAGGTTGTTTGTCCTTATTGGTTTGCTTAGATGCAACGAATGCAGTTTCTAGATTTGAAGTACCCTTTTCTTCATCAAGTCTCATTTCATATGCTATGAGAACTCCATGTAATTCTTCCTTGCTGCGTTTGTCTAGATTTTCATTGTATTCTAAGACCGATACCTTTGGGTTGAATCTCCCCGGTAACGTTCTAAGAATCTTCCGTATAATAGTCTTCTCGTCAACTGGCTCTCCCAATCCTTCCAGAGTATTGGTTATTTCATCAACGTATTGGAAGTATGCAGCAATGTTGCAATGTTCTTTCATTCTGAGTTGCTCAAATTTTTCTCTATAGATTTGAAGCTTTGCTTCTTTGACATTTGAGTCACCTGCATATATATTCTCAAGCTTGTCCCATACATTTTTGGCGGTTTTACAACCCAACACCTTATGATAAGAAGATTCAATAAGTCCAGTGATAATAATATTCTTTGCTTTTGCATCATTTACCAAATTCTTCTTACCTTGTTCATCCATGGTTGATGTAAATCCATTTTGAGCAGTGTCCCATACTTCGTAGACTTGCGCCAAGAGATAGACCTCCATTCTTCCTTTCCAAAGTGCATAATTATTTTCATTGAATAGAGGTACACCATTCTTGGTATGCTCCATGACCTCCTTCCAGTTGTTAAACTCCTATTGAAGGAACCAAGCTCTGATACCAATTGTTGGAAATACTGAGAGGGGGGGGTGAATCGTGTTACTTTCAATTAGATCATTAGTTAATATTCAATTATTATTAGTGTTTGTAAAATGATAGCAGCAAACAAAAGGAACAAAAATGCGCACAATTTTTAAGGTGGAAACCCACTCCGGGAAAAAAACCACCTAATTCTTTTCTAATCATTCTTTAATATTCAAATCCAATTGAAAATAAAGCTCCAACTTCCTAGAATCTAGAAAAGCATTATTCTCCAGTTCCCACTGGATGGACGCTCCAACACCCGAGATTATTTAGTAGTCAACTGAATGGATGCCCCAACACCCAATGAGCTACAACTCACCCTACCATCACCCTACCACCCTATAGAAGAATAAAGAAGAATGGACTCCGTGCAGGGCAGAAAATGGTCCACTTTACAATGATATAGAATGATGCAGAAGAAAAAGATATACTAGACCATAACCCCAACTTTGATACAACCACCTAATGATGATCCTAGACCTCCCAAAACTGCCTCTTCAACCCTTGGCAGATAGACACTAGTACAATTTGTACAATAATGTATTTACAATGACTAAGTACAATGATTGTATGCAGTGCTGCCCACTTGAAGACTTCATATGATGAAATTCTTGCTACTGTTATGCACCATGGTTGTTGCTCTTATCATGCTACCCTCTGCTGCACCTTGTTTTTCTTTTCTGCCGTAGAAAGTCTGGTCCTTTGCAATCCTTGACAACACATGATCTAGCTTTTTCTTTCCTTATAGGAGCTCAATATTGAATTTGGTGTATCTTTGTTATTTCAGATCCTCAATATCTAATTTTTAGTCCTGTAGTATTCATCTAAGTCTTCTTTCCAATGCCATAGGCCTGACCCAATTTGGATTCTTCAAGAGAGATTTATACCCAATTTCTCACACTGCCCTAATTATGGACTGTTTTAGCAGAGCGCACTTGTACGGCATACCACATGTCATTGTTTCTTCATTTGCCTCTGAAATTGATAGAGAGAAAACTAAAAACTGTGCAATATCTTCCAATTTTTACATAATTCCAATCCGATATTCAGAGAGAGAGTTATGACAATTTTACCAAGGTCACTTCTTTGAGATGAATTTCAGGAGCCTGCAAAAACCCTTACTTCCACAGATCATATCGCCAAAAATGTTGCGCAACTTGATCTAAAATTTTTACTGTAGCTTCCTCAGGATTTCAGCTTCACATCATAAAAAATTTCAGCTTCTGAGCCTTCGTAGAAAAAAATTTAGAGCGAAAATTCCACGATGACCTATTTCGGATGCTCAAATCCCATGCATAAGGAGGAAATGAAGATCACAATTTATATGAATGCTTAAGTTGAGAGGGGCTTCAACAAGTGAACGTGGGAGGGATCTTAGGAGCTTAAAAAATATTAATTATGACTTTTCAATGACCCATGCCCCAACCCCATGGGGTTTTAGCCCACTAACTGGGGGTACAAACTTCAAACATGAATATCTCTCAAACCATGAAGAATTACATGGTGTGCCATATATCAACGGAAACATCTCGACAAGTAAAAACCATAAAAAGCATTATTGACCCAAAATATATTATTTTGGTAGGTCAAAATTCCCATTCAATATTGGGTAAGCCCCTGGTGCTGCTTGGGTTGACATTAATGACAACCACTGATCAACATGCGTTAGACCTTATCAAGCCCTCTGTGACAATCATGAGGTCTTAAAAATGGTCCATTTGTTTTTAAAACATTGGGTTAAGTCTTTAAACCTCTAATAATGGGCATTAAAATCCTTTAATTCTCCATTGATACTCTTTGCCACATCATGACGGTCTCTCTCTGTGAAATTGGAACCTTTAAATGATGCTGGAGAGGTTGTAGAGAGTCGAAACTTGTACTTTGATGAAATATTTCCTGTCGAAACTTTCCCAAACATTTTCCTGCAATACCAGGCTCTAACACTGGCCGCGACTGTAATTGCCTCTTTTTTCTCTAAACCACAGTAGCTGCGACTATGGAATACAAAGTGATTAAATCACTCTGCGACAACCTTGCACAATAAGAAAAACACATTCAAAAATCCAGGGAGCGAGGAAAGGATGCTTTGGAGGCCTGTTGAATGGTGGTGGAACTATGGAGGAATGGTGGAAAATACAGTGGGATGGTGAAAACAGAAAAAAAAAAATTCAAAAATGGTGGAAGACTAGATAGGTGGAGGCTTAGTGGAGAAATGCATGCTGACCGTTCGATCATTGCATGGGGGCGATGATCGACGGCGGAAATTAAACGATAGAAGGGCCTTGGAAATTGGGTGAAATACAAATGAAATGGGGAAAATCCATGAAAACAGGTGACATGGAGCTCTGGTGGTGGGACCCAATCAATGGCGGGGGCAGTCTAACCTGGACCGTCAGATCTCAGGAGGAGATTGACGGCCGTGATCGCGTCGAAGATCGATCACTTGTGGGCCAGGGGTCTTGTTTACTTCGGTTATCCCCTAAGAATTTTTTGGGCGTGATCACCGTTGGATAGACCAACCTCGGATCGGATGGCGTACGCACATATTGCGATGGGCCCGCAGTCAGTCTTTAACGCCCAGGGAGAGCGGATTTCTAAAACATCTTGAGGCCACGTGTCGGCCGGTGGCATTGATCACTGTCGAACTGGAAAAACAACCTTCTTTCAGAAAGTGGTGCGATCAAAACCGCTAGTTTTGCACAGTGATTGACGTGGGGACCACTGGGACGGCTGATTTGTGGATCGTCAATCTCCAGATCAAATCGACGGTTGATATGTGATCGAAGGGGTGAAAGGGGGAATGCGGGCACAAAGGGTTCTGCGATGACCATTGGATTAACGGGAAATCGATGGCAGAGATTGAAATCACGAATCGCAATCGAGGGATGCAGTGGGTGGCATAGTTTAACAAATGCGATAGAAATCGGAGCAGACTTGTGATGGCCGTCGGATCAGGATGGGAATCAACGGTGGGGATCACTCCCGAGATCCATAGAACAAAACGTCATCACATCGGAGCTTTTGTTTTAACACAGGAATGCGCTCCCAACCATTTATCCGATTGCGATAAGTGCTTTATGGGCTAGCACTTGGTTTTAGCGCCCGGATCATGTGGGAAAGTGGTTTTGGGGGCTGGCCGAAGGGGGCCAAGCCTACATATGACAAAGCAGTGATTTTGGCCCAATTTTCATGCATTTTAAGGCCAAAAGAGGAAAACGGTAGGGAGAATAAAGAGTTATTTGGCCAAACAAAAGGTATTTGTGAGGCTTAGAAGGGGAAAAGGATGATTTATAGGATTAATGGGGAGAATAGAGAGGAGTAAAAAATGGAATAAAATAGAGGTTAAATGGGGGTGAGATAAGAGGAGAATAGGGCCTTTTGGGCATTTTCTTCACAGCAGAAAAGGCTTTCTCATGTAAATAGCAGTGGGGATTTATCAAAGGACAAAGGCATAGGGAGGCTTCAAGGATGATGTGTTTTCAGGGGAAATGCATTCCTTGAAGGCTCAAAAACAATTTACCCCCCTGTTTTCTTGTCAAAAAATTCATAGGGGGCTAACAGTGGCTCCACATGGGGATGGCTTCTTCCCGAAGGAGTCAAGAATTCAGAAAATAAATCTTTGGAGCGGGCCAGATGCCTGATCTTAGAGCCATATTTCTTCTTTGATTTCAGTGGTTACAAACATAATAAATCAATAGCAACATTCCCAAACCATCTACCTACCCATCCTACAATGCTATCATTTTTTCTTCAACGTGCATTTGAATTGGCAGACCTTCTTCATCAATTTTTTGCAATCAGGAAAATAAACCTATTCTATTTCTACCCTTATTACTCCATGAGACCATATTAAACTGTTGGCCTCATATGTTTCTCTACCTAATCTAATATCTATTGGGATTAAACTGTCTAGCAGATTTCTTCTCTACATTCTACAACAGCAATTTAAACAGTCAAACTAGGATTAGACAGTCTAGTTTGTTGTGGATCCAAGGCATAAGGAAAAACTGCTCTTGGACTGAAATTACAGAAATTTGAAAACAAAATCTCGAAGGCTTGAAATCCAAAAATTTGAAGCATTCTTCTTTTCTTTGTGACTCAAGTTTTGAGCTTGTTAGAGTCACTTTCTTCTTCATTTCAGCTCTGGTTTTGGGCTTGTTAGAGCGGATTCTTCACTTCTTTTGGCTCAGGTTTTGATCATGTTAGAGACAATATTTGCACTTTGGAGTTTCATGTTTTGAGCATGTTTGAACCTCTCTTTCTCTCTTTTTTGAAACATTTTCTCTTTTTCTTTGAAGACAAAACACATCAATGGTATTTACAATGGAAATGGAAACTGGAAATTGGAAACCAGCAGTAGTAATGTTTGAGCATCCTGCCATTGACAGGACCCCCAAACAGATCTATACCATCTATCTCTTAAAGAAAAAAGGCATTTGGACCAACAGTGGCCTGGATGATGTATGGACCCTACCACAAACTATCAAACTTGCCGTGCTTTCCCTTGTCCTCCTCCCTGGAGTCGCACTTCAGAACTTTGTCTCCTATCTTAAAGTCTGAGGCCTTGGTTCTCTTGTCAAATATTTTCTTAATATTTTCCTAAAATTTTGGAGCTCTGTTGTACACCTCTTCTCTTGTTTGTTGGAGATGAATTTTCTGATTTGTCCTCCTCACCATACTATCCTCTTCTGTCTGAATCTCTTGGACAAGTTTAATCATTGGTACCCCAAGGCTGGTAAGAAACACTGCCTCTGTTCCATAGAAAAGATGATATGGTGACATGCCAATGGATTTCTTTATTGTAAGCCCGTCAGCCCACAAATCATGCACTAACTTTTTATGCCATGAATTCTTATTCTATTCAAGCAGTTTTTTGATAATGTTCACCAAGCTCTTGTTTGATGATTCAGCTAACCCTTTACCTTGTGGGTAATAAGTAGTTGAATGACCGAGTGCTATTTGATACCTATGACAAAAATCAATAATTTTATGGGATCCAAAAGCATCAGCGTTATCAGTGATTATTTTCCTTGGACAGCCAAACCGAGAGAGGATGTGGTCTTCTAGGAACTTAATGATAACAGAATCTATGGCTTTCTTAGAAGGTATGGCCTCTATCCACTTAGTGAAGTAGTCTGTGGCTGTAAGGATCCACTTGTGTTGTGTAGAAGAAGTAGGGAGTATTTCTCCAATGAAATCTAGGCCCCATTTCATAAAGGGACCTTCAATAGTGATGGGTTGTAAAGGTAGGGCGAGGAGCTTTCTTTTTCCTTCAAAAATCTGGAATTTATGGCAGGCAATTAACATCTTATGGATGTCATTGAAAAGTGTAGGCCAATAATAGCCAGCTTTGAGTATTTTGTTAGCAGTGGCTTTCCAGTTCAGGTGGCCTCCACACTCTCCTGCATGGAAGTCCTATTTAATCCTCTATGCTTCAGTTTCAAGAAAAAATTTAAGCAATAGGCCATTTGTATTTTTCCAATATAAACATTCATTCAGTATGCAATAGTTTCTCGCTTTTAGCTTTAGGAATATGGCCTTAGTCTTTGATAGTTCAGGAGGGGCATTGAGGTTTTTGAACACATACAGGATGTCAAAATACTAAGGATAGTTTTGAAATTTCTCCTCAACAGTAGGGTCATGCAATCCTTCCTGCTCATCCAAGGCATCTACCATGTTTATGTCAAGGGCTTGTAGATTTGATTCAGCCATTAATCGAGCTAAGCCCTGGCCTTTGATCATATTTGTGGGCTTTATCTCAAGGTCATACTCTAAGATTACAGCAATCCATTTTCCCCTCTTTCCGTCCGGATCTTGGGACAAGATGTCTTTAACCACTATTTTTGGCATGTAGGCTATGGTGTGGGAATGCAGTATGTACACCCTAAAGTCTTTCAAGGCCTTAACCAAGGCGTAGGACTATTTTTCCATTATTTTGTATTTCAACGGTGCATCCCTCAGAGCCTTGCTGAAGAAAGAAATAGGTTGTTCCATTCCCTCTGGATTTTTCTGTAGCAGAACTGCAGCCACTGTATGCTCGGAGGAAAATGAAAATATCAGGAAATCTTTTGAGAAATATAGGCTGATTAGGATAGGGGCTCGGGTGAGTGCAAGTTTAACTAACTCAAAATATTGTTTGGCTTCTACAATCCACTTAACCCCTACACCTTTCTTCAGCATGTTAGTCATATTCCTGAGGTGTTCAACTAAGTTGGGAATAAACCTCCTTAAGATGTTAATTTTCCCAATAAAGGACTGTAACTCTTTAATGTTTCTAGGGTGTGTGATTTGTAGTATTCCCTCAACTCTTTGTGGGTCTATCTTAATTCCCTTATCAGATATGATATGGCCGAGAAGCTTTCCTTCCTACAGCCTGAATATGGTCTTTTTGGGATTTAATGACAGACCGAACTTCCTACATTTTTCGAAAAATCTTCTCAGATGTTTTAGGTGTTCTTCATCAATCTTGGAATAGAATGTTATGTCATCTAGATAGATGAAAATGAAGTGCCCTATTTCATCTGAAAAAGCTATGTCCATCACTCGTTGGAAGGTTGCACCAGCATTCATCAGTCCAAAGGGAATTTTTACATACATAAAAGTCCCCATGGAGTGGTGAAATCGGTCTTGAGTTGGTCTTCTGGGAGCACTAAAACTTGGTTGTAACATGAGAAACCATCTAACAGGGAGATCCGACTTGAGCCAACTACCCTCTACAGGATATGTTCCATCTTTGGTAAGGGGTAATTTTCCTTAAGTGAGGCTCTGTTAAGGTTCCTGAAATCTATGCACAGTCTGATCTCACTTGTTTTATTTCTCACCACTACAAGGTTTGAGACCCAGTTAGAGAACCTCACAAGAACTATTATTCCTACTTCGTACATCTTCTTTATTTCCTTTTCTACTGCAAGAAATTGTTTTGGGTTTATTCTGCAAAGTTTCTGTCTGAAGGGTTTTTGGTTCTCTTTCAAAGGTATTTTGTGCTGTATGATGTTTGTGTCATAGGCCTTCAAGTCCTCGTAGCCCCAGGCAAACACATCGATGAAATATTTGAACAGGTCAATATATTTCTTTTTCATGTTTTTGGGTAAGGACTTAGCCAACTTAATCATCTTAGGCTTGTCCTCATTGCCTATGTTGCATTCCTCAATGTCAGAGTCTGAGTGTTCTATGGTGGGCCTTTTCGCTACATCATCGAAATCGAAAAGATCTTCTAAAGGTGTCAGACCTCTGGGTATATTCTTATATTTTACCTGTAGCACCTCTATTTCCTCGTTATCTGTATTTTTACCTTCTTCAGTTGGATTTCCAATCTATTCATTTAAAGTGTTTATTTCTATGTTACAGGGTGGTTCTTCCTCATCTGAGGGCTCTTCACTTAGGCAGCTATCATTGGACTTAAAGTCTGAATCAAAAATTTCAAACTCGTTCCTGCCTATCAGGAAATCCTCAATATGCTTATCTCCCTCAAAAATCTACCAATATTTCTCATTATCAGGTACTGTAGGTCTGAACTTCGTATGGATGATAATTTTTTGATCACTGGGAGGCTTGTGATATGAACTAGCTATACAGGCTAATCCATTTGCAATTACATTCCGACTCCTAGGAATAAAAACTAATTCATATTCCACAAAGGTCTTCAATAAATCCATAGCATCATTCCTGTACGCTCTCAGCCTAGGGTGTTTCATTGCGTATTCACCATTCACTTGTTTGATGATTAACTTAGAGTCTCCTTGAACAGCTATCCTACGGGCTCCTAACTTTTTCAACAGATTCAAGCCTGGGATGAGAGCTTCATACTCTGCGATGTTGTTTGTACATTTGAAATTCAGATTGAAGGCATGAATCTCTGCATAGTCACTCTCTGTGTTATGTTCCCACACTCTTGCTCTTGCAGTTTTTCTGGTATAGGACCCATCGAAATTCATTTCCCACAAAGGTTCTTGCTTAGTTTTATCGTTGATTTATTTACTAGCATTAGTTTCATGGTTATGCTACAATGGAGGGTCTGTTTCGAGGTGTGGAGGGTTTTTCCCTTCATGATGCGAATGGAGTTCAGAGAGCTAACTATTTAGTTGTTTGCTTCACGTTCCTTGTTTCCTCGGATTTTCGTTTTCAGTGCACTGTCCACAGGTTTCATCTTCGTTTTCCTTTAAGTCTATAGTGGCCATTATCTTGAAATCTATGGGCTTTTCCCTATTGTTAGTATTTTTTATTTCTAGCTCTGGATCTTCCAAGGATTCATCATTGCAAAGTATAAAGGATTCTGGATCTGTGTGTACAGAGTACAGAGGAGAATTTTCAGGCTTTTTAGGGCTGCTGACCAGGAATTTCATTTGTGCCTCTCTATACAGTCTCCTAAGCTGGCTAAAGACAGGGATTGTGGCATATGCCCCATCCATCTTCATTGTACCTTGTAGCTTGGCTCCCCATGACCTTGATATCAACATGCCATAATTAGGTGGCACATTTGCCACTACCACATCCATAGCCATACATTTGGTTGGAATCTGGGTTAATTTCACACATAGGTCCTTGATCAGGCCAAGACACTTTACCCTGCTAGAGTCAAATGAATATAAATATTGATAAGGGCGAGTTATCTCTAGGCCTAACTTTTCCGTAACTACCTTAGGCATTAAGTTGTGTGATTCCCCAGAGTCAAGCATTGCGTTGTGAAGGGTCTTGTCATGGATATTGAGACTGATATAAAAAGGAGGTACTACCCCTTCTTGAAACTTCCCCTCTATCTTTGGACCAAATAGAAGGGCTGGTTGGCCATCACTCAGATTGACAGTGTCACTGTTTTCCCCTAGATTTAAAGCTTTTAAAATTTGGCCTTTATATACATCCTGAGTGGCCAGCTTAGAGAGTGGGACAAAGATTTTAATTTTTGCAATTTCATTCTCCAAACTGAAGGGAGATTGAGTCTTTGTAATTTTCAACTCTGTCTTGTTAGCAACTACCTTAGTGGCAGGCTCAGTGTGCTGATTCTCACTATGTACAGGATTAGGAACTGTTTTATCAGGAACACTCGCTGCAGTGCTAGTGTTGCTAGTTGGTTGAGCTTGTTTATCAGTGTTTTGGTTGTCTTTTTCTTTGTTCTTCCCAGAACTTTCAGCTGCTGATTTGTTACTTTCAGCAGTTACTTTGGAAGTTTTCTCGAGCCTTTTCTTAATGGTAATCTCAGAAGCTTTGGGTTTGGAATTTTCTAAGCTCTTTTTTCTCCTAAGTTCATACTATTCTCTGACCTGCATGATGGCATTTTCAAATCCAAGTCTGTAATCCTCAGATTCTAATATTTCCTCATCCCAATATGAGGGCAAGGGTTGATCATCTTCTATGGAACAGTTGTGGATTGAGTTGTCTGTCTCAAACATATTTATCGTGTTTTCCTTAGACTCTTCTATAATCCCCTCATCTTCATCAAGGAAGTTCTCTTGAAATGGGGGTATAACTTGTTGGTCCAAGTCTCTTTGTCTGTTGGGAGTGGTATTTTTCCTTCTAAAGTTCTGATTCTGGTTATGATTTTGGTTTCTGTTCTGATTACTAACTGTGACAACCATTTTTTCCATCATTTGTTGCAGCTTCTCCACGTTTTTAGATAGATGGTCATAATTGGGGTCAGATGTGGAAGCTACAGTGTCATCTCTATATGTTACCATTTTCTCAGCCCTCATTCTTGCTTTCTTCTCAGTCAGGTTAGCCTCAACACTCACTGCTCCTTTTTGCATGTCTTCTAATGTGTTGTAATCTCTCTCCCTAAGCTGGTAGGCCATGTCAGCATCAAAGCCTTCAGGGTATTTCACTAAATCCATACCTTGGGGAGGTTTCATATGTGGAGGAAGAGCGTTATAAATGTTGTTAAACCTGGTAGAATAGTCATGGACACTCTCTCCTACATTTCTCTTAAGGTTCTTGTATTTTGCTAAGATTTGGAGAGGGTTGGTCTTAACTTCCCATTTGTTTATGAAGGTCTGATATAAGGAGGGTAGATCTTGGATGCTATTAGGAGGTAGGCCCTTAAACCATTTCTTCACATCACCTCCTAATCTCTGGGAAAATATTCTCATTTTTACTGTATCATCATCTATCTCCATGTAGTTAAAAGAATCTTCCATCCTGTCTACATGGTGCTGAGTTGTAGTAGACTCTTTTGTAGTGAAATGTGGGATCTTTTATTGATAATTAGTGGGTAAGGGCACTAGAGGCTGAGGTAACACTAGAGGTGCATACCAAGATGCCATGATGATGTTCTGAGGAGGTAAAGGGTTGGCTTGAGCGGCTGGTATGTGGATGATAGGGATACTAGGACCAACAGTAGTATGTTGACCAGATTTAGGATGGCAGAGCCCCAAGTTTTAAATGAAGTGAATATCAGGAGGTGTAGATGGAGGGGTCTCTCTATCCCTAATCTGTTTACTACTTTTGGGTGGTGAACCAGGAAGCTCAAGGTATGGCTAGTCTAGAAGACTGAATGACCTAGTTCTCTCTAGACTGCTTGGTAGGTCTAGGTCAAAATGAATGTCTGATAGAGCTGTGAAGTCTTCTGGTGCAGAGTTAGCTCTATGGATGTGCCTAGGAATAGTTGGTCCTTTAGGTGTAGGATATTTCCTGAGAATTCTCTTGGGGTTGTCAACTATTCCAGGTGGGTTTGGGTCAGGATAAGCTCTTGTATGAATGGCTCTTGAAGCCATAATGTTGTCTTTGAATCAAGAAACTTAATCCTACTCGCTACTTTTATTATGGTTGATGTTGTTATGGAGGCTGGTCTTCCAGTGGAGTCTTATGTGAACCAAGATAATCAGCAGGCCTACTGATCACCAGTGGATTCTTTAGTCGTTAGGGAATTATGGAGTCGCCAGGTGGAAGGTTTGGAATGTTTCAAGAATGTTATACTGTCCACAACAGTGACTAACCACCAAACTAAGGCTACTATGGTCTTCTTCGAGTCTGTGAAGTTTTTAAAGGTGTGTTTACTCAAAGCTCCCCAGTGGAGTTGCCATTATGTTGGAGACTAAAATGGGACAGAAGACCGGATATAGCAGTTAAGGGCACTCAAAGTTTCGTCCCCAGTGGAGTCGCCATTATGTTGGGGTTCCCATGTGTTGGCAAGTTTGGCAATACCAAAAGATGAGACAACATCAGAACCACTTTCAGAGCTCAGGATCTAGCCCTCCTAGGTCCAGAGAGGGATCTCTCTATATATGCAAAGGTTTTATGTCCTTTAAGCTCTGTGTTAAGATATTAGGCTAGTTATAGGCACGGGTTTGTTTGTTTGATTGTTTGTTTGGTTGTTGGGAATCAGAAAGGAAGGGTTCAATGTGAGGAAAGGATGTGCAAAGAGGATTTTAAGCAAAGTAGGGATGATTTCAAAGAATACTTGAGACCATTGGGCAATGGAGTTAGGAAAGGGTTTACTTGCTATTCAATATGCAGGCTTTCAGTTGGGCTAGTCATCTAAAGCATTGGATCTTAAAGATGATAGTGTGGCATGAAATGGCAAGAAGGAAGGTGAAAGGCAAGGAAACCTCCAAGATGACCACTTAGGAATTAGGTCCAGGGACAGGATGCGCCATTAGACATCTGTGACCCACCTCCTAAAAGGTAAACTCTTCAGACAAGAAAACATAAAAGATTTAAGCACAAAGGTGAAAAACTGAGATCAGAGAAAGACTTTGAACTCTCAATGCTTTGGTATCCAGCTTAAGGGAACTTAGAAAGGTTCAATTAATTGAAGAGGACCCCAGTGAGACAGAGGCAGAGTTCTAAACTCTCGATATCCCAATTCATTCAATTAAATCCTATCAAGAACATCTAAGAACATATTCATTAATTCATAAATCAGCTAGCAGTAAATATTAGCCACTACACTGGTTAAATTAACTTGAATCAGTGCTCAGATAACACATATAGCAGAAAACATTGAAAGCAGGGAGAGAAGAAGCTTAGGGTACCATGCGAGGGTATATCCTAAAATAGATTTCTGATGTGTGCCAGAAGAAATGAAATACGATGAACTACAAAGGAAAACAAGGACAAAGATAGAAAAACATCACCGCTGCTTTAAATCAGAATCCAAAGAAATGTGCTTGTCATATTAAAGAGAAACACCAGTCATGTACAACATTACCAACAACTTGATATTTAGTCTGAAAACATCTTCCTCAGCCTATCTTACAACTTTACACAGAGAACTATGTCTCAAGAGAAACGGCTTACAGTTCACAGATATCTGATCAACAACCCTTACAATGTTTTCTCGTGAGTTTTTATATCTGAAAAAGAGGCAGAGGGGGTAGATGAAACACTAAATGAAGTATTAAACAAAGTAGGAGTAGTGATTTGAAGCCCATTCGGTTTTTAATATCTGAGCATTAAACTTCAATACTCTTTGGATGAAAGAGTGGTCTTCAACAGGCTGCAATTTACTCCAGGTGTGTTCGTGATGTACTCTTGGCTGTAGTAATCTGCAGTACTCTGGTGAATAAACAAAAAGGTAGATAAAGATTATGGGGTCTACCATACTGTGTAACAAATGCTCTAGTAGCATTAGGACTGTGGTCAAGGTGGAAAACCTCTCAGGAACACAATGTAGAACAAGGACAGTATGGGTACTGTGTCCTTCCTCGGGAGGGAACTTCTGCCGATGTGAAACACTGATAGTATTTTTTTCTGTGCGTTAGAACTTATCAGGCCCTCTGTGACAATCATGATGTCTTCAAATTGGTACATTTGTTTTTAAAACACTGGGTTAAGGCTTTAAACCTCTAATAATGGGCATTAAAATCCTTTAATTCTCCACTGATACTGTTTGCCGCATCATGACAGTCTCTGTCTGTGAAATTGGAACCTTTAAATGATGCTGGAGAGGTTATACAGAGTCGAAACTTGTACTTTGATGAAATATTTCATGTTGAGACCTTCCCAAAAATTTTCCTGCAATACCAAGCTCTAACACTGGCCGTGGCTGTAATGGCCTCTTTTTGCTCTAAACCACAGTAGCTACGCCTATGGAATAGAGAGTGATTAAATCACTCTGCGACAACCCTACACAATAAGAAAAACACATTAAAAAATCCAGGGAGCGAGGAAAGGATGCTTTGGAGGCCTGCTGAATGGTGGCAAAACTGTGGAGGAATGGCGGAAAATGCAGTGGGATGGTGAAAACAAGAAAAAATAATGCAAAAATGGTGGAAGACTAGATAGGTGGAGGCTTAGTGGATAAATGCATGATGACCGTTCAATCATTGCATGGGGGCGATGATCGACGGCAGAAATTAAACGATAGAAGGACCTTGTAAATCGGGCGAAATACAAATGAAATGGGGAAAAGCCATGAAAACAGGTGACGTGGAGCTCTGGTGGTGGGACCTGGTCAATGGCGGGGGCAGTCTAACCTAGACCATCAGATCTCAGGGGGAGATCGACGGTTGTGATCGCATCGGAGGGTGATCGCTTGTGGGCCAGGGGTCTTGTTTACTTCGGTTATCCCCTGAGCATTTTTTGGGCGCGATGACCGTCAGATGGACCAGCGCCGGATCGGACGACATACACGCATATCACATTGGGCCCGCAGTCGGTCTTTAACACTCGAGGAGAGATTATTTCTAAAACATCTTGAGGCCACGTGTCGGCTGGTGGCGTTGATCGCTGTCAAATGGGAAAAACAGCCTTCCTTCCAAAAGCGATGCGATCAAAACCAACGGTTTTGCACAGTGATTGACGCAGGGACCACCAAGACGGCTGATTTGTGGGCCATCGATCTGCAGATCAGATCTACGGTTGATATGTGATCGGAGGGGTGAATGGGGGAATGCGGGCGTGAAGGGGCTTGCGATGACCATCGTATTAACGGGAAATCGACGGTGAAGATTTCAATTGCGAATCACAATCGGGGGATGCAGCAGGTAGCATAGTTTAACAAATGCGATAGTCATTGGAGTGGACTTGCGATGGCCATTGGATCGGGATGGGAATCAATGGTGGGGATCACTCCTAAGATCCATAGAACAAAAATTCATCACATCGGAGCTTTCTTTTTAACACAGGAATGCGCTCCCAACCATTTATCTGATTGTGATAAGCGCTTTATGGGCTAGCGCTTGGTTTTAGTGCTCGGGTCATGTGGGAAAGTGGTTTTGGGGGCTGGTCGAAGGGGTCCAAGCCTACATATGACAAAGGGGTGATTTTGGCCCAATTTTCATGCATTTTAAGGCCAAAAGAGGAAAACGGTAGGGAGAATAAAGAGTTATTTGTCCAAACAAAAGGTATTTGTGAGGCTTAGAAGGGGAAAAGGATGATTTAGAGGATTAATGGGGAGAATAGAGAGGAGTAAAAAATGGAAGAAAACAGAGGTTAAATGGGGGTGAGATAAGAGGAGAATAGGGTCTTTTGGGCATTTTCTTCACAGCAGAAAAAGATTTCTCATGTAAATAGCAGTGGGGATTTATCAAAGGAAAAAGGCATAGGGACGCTTCAAGGATGATGTGTTTTCAGGGGAAATGCATTCCTTGAAGGCTCAAAAACAATTTAGCCCCCCGTTTTCTTGTCAAAAAATTCATAGGGGGCTAACAGATAACATTTCCCATGCTACTGGCCTACCTGATGTTGGTGAAAAATGATTCAAAAGAGAAAAGTTGGACATGAGCTACTATGAGCCATTCCTCAAGCCTAGGTACAAAGAAGGCTGCAAGACTATTTTCCCTTTCTCACACTTGTTGGAGAGGTATGCACCCTTGATGAGGGTCATCATGAATTATTTTACCTCTGAGGGGAGATACTCTAGGCTCTACTCCTACCATATCAGATTACTCATGCATTTTACTAGGGTTAAAATTCTTCATTTTCCCTACTACTTGTATAGGAGTATCAAAAAGATGTCTTCTGTTGTCCGAAGGAGGAATTATTCCCAGCAAATGTAGATTTTTTTCCAACACTCCTTGATCAAGATGATTGTGCTACATCAGTTGGAGCAAAAGGGCATACCGTGGGAGGTGGTTATTACTCATGAGGTCTTCACAAACCCATAACCCTATCATCAACCAAATTTACCATCATCATCTCATCCTCCTCCCTCCACTCCTCCATCACCTCCTACAGATCATGCCTCATCATCTACACAAGTAGCCTCTCCTCAAGAAAACCTCCCTTCCCCAGCCTCTCCCCATGCATCAGATCAAGAAGAAAGTGGCAGTGAAAAAGCAAAGTGACCATGAAGGTGAGGATGACAATGAATCAAACCAAAATGAAGATGAGGGTGATGATGATTCAAGCCAACAAGAAGTAGAAGACAAGGAAACAGAGGGAGATGATAACAGCGAAGGAAAAGAAGAAGCTGACAGTGGAGATGAATTAAGCAGTGATGAAGAAGAGGTCAGCAATGAAGCAGAAGATATGGAGGTGGATAATAATGAAGATGAGGCAAGTGACAAAGAAATAGAGGATGATCCTAAGGACAATAGTGAGAATAAGAGCCCTCATGACAATCAAAACAGTGAGGCTCTTAGTCATGATAGAGATGAGGGAAAATATGAAGAGAGCAGCCAAAATGAAGATGAAAATAGTGAGGAAAATGAAGAGGCTGAAGATAGCATGGACACCAATGAAGCAAGCATCAGTGAGGAACATGACAGCAAGGAAAATGACAGTCATGACAGTCATGAAAACAATGAAGAAAATGAAGAGGCTGATAGTGAAAATGAACATCACAACAATGATGAGGCAAGCAGCTACAATGAGCAACAAAATGAAAGTGCAGAAATCAGTGAAGAGGATAAAAGTGAGGTTGATGTTGAAAGCAAAGAGGTAAGCAATAGTCCAGGTGATGAAGAGGAAGACATGGAAACAAAATATGGAAGCCATGATCAATACACTGAAATGATCACAATAAAACCTCTTCCATTGACATATCAATGAGGATAAAGGCTTGTGTTTGTTGCCTTTAAAAGGAAAGGGACCATCCCATCCACCTCAACTAAGAAGGTTTACAAAGGCAAACAAAATATCAAAGAAGAAGAAGAAGATTAGCATGAGGTTGCGAGAGAGTTTGAAATCATTCAGATTGACAGTGATAAGGAAAATGAAGCAAGGATCTCAAACATGCTCATCCAGAAAAAAATTTCCCTAATTGAATACCTCCAAGCAAATATAGATAGGGCCAATAGTGTGAATGATGCCCTTGAGATGGAGAACAGGAAGTTAGGGGCACAAAATGCCATTTATGCAACTAGAGAAATCAAGGGACGAAAAGAAGCTCAAAGGGCACATGTAAAGCTAGAGGAATTCATGGGCACCTATGAGGAAAGTGAAGATGAAGAAGGGAAGTCTAGGAGGAGACCAAGAACCATGGGTTTAAATAAGGCTTTGGCAAAACAAAGAGAACAAGAATCAACCTTGGCAGAGCAGCTCCCTCTAGATGAGTTGCTTTCCATGGAGATAGAATATGATCGGGAGCCTTTGCTAGAAAGAGAAAGCATACACTTGGAGGCTAAATTGGAGAAAGCCAATAAGGATCTTGATCTCCAAAGGAAGATGACCAAGAATTATTCCCAGAGAAACCAAATTGCAAGGGCTAAACTAGAAAAGGCCCATGCCAAAATACAAGCATTCAAAGAGGCAAAAGACAAAGAAAAACTTGGAATATTGGCTGAATATTCTCTACAGGCTTCTCAAACCCCATAAGGACAGTACCCACAAATTTTGGGAAAATTGTGACAAATTTTGGTTTTTTGCAAATTTTGAGGCCTCTAAGCACAACACCCTTGTCACTACACTTTCATATAAAATATCCTTAGGAGGAAAGCTTTGAATTTGTGGAATCCTTAGCTCAAGTACAACATGTTTTCCAATTTTCAGAGCATTTGGAGCATTTTTCATCCCTCAAAAGGCCAAAAAACACCTCATTTTTCACCTTTCTGCCTCATTTTCATGCCTAGCGCTACGCCTAGAGAAGCTTTGGGAAATTTCCGTTTTGGAGAGGTTAATGGAGCCCAATCAGAAAAAAAACGACCTTTCTGGAAAGTAGACTCAGACGGCTTTCCAACGGGCCATCACAAAGCCAATTTTGACATCGAGAAGGTCATCCAAACTTGGATGCAAGTGGACATAGTTTCTCTTGTGCCGATGCTACGCGTTCAGACCGCACTGTGCGTTTTTGGCCAAAAAGTCGACAAAAGACACTCATTAATGGAAAAATTATATTTTAGTGGATTTTTAGGCAAATCACTTCAAATTTAGGTGCTAGAAGTTATTTTTGCATTTATTTCATTACTCATTAATGGAAAATTTATATTTTAGTGTTTTTTTTGGAAAATCACTCCAAAGTTAGGTGCTAGAAGTTATTTTTGCATTTATTTCATGATATATTTGTGTCTTGGTCCTTGCATGGTCTCTTGGGCATAAATGACATTTATGACTATTTTTGACATTTTCCGACCCTAGTTTAGGTTTTTTCCCTCCTTTGCTAGATAAATAGAGCATGAGGGCCTTATTGTAAAAGGTTGGCATTTGATGACTCTTGAGAGCAATATATGGTTTTTTAGAGATTAAAGAAGAAATTGGTGCTGTGGAGTTTATGAATGGCTTGTTTTGATTGATGATGGAGAAATGCTTGCTTGCAGGATCCTTGAGCTTGGTTAATGGTGATGTGCTTCTATTCAGTTCATGTTTTCTTATGTATCATGTTGTTTCATCCTTATATATTGCAGTAGGAAAAAGGTTTTAGACTAAGAAATGTTTTTCAAAGGCACCTTAGCTCTGTTTTTTCTTCACTGCCTCTAATTTTTCCTCTACTAGGTCAGTTTAGATAATTCTCATTTTCTCTCTAGACCCACCCAAGCTTGTTTATCTCATCAATGGTTCAATACAGTAGGTATCTGTTAGGTCCCTATATTACTAGTATAGTCCCTTATTGTTGTTAGTGTAACCCCCTTATTGTTATTATTGTACCCTTGTAACCCCCATTTTGTTATTATTTTTCCCTCAAATTATTATTGTTAGGTCGGCTAGGATTACATTGTGGCCCACTAGGATTACATTATGGCCCCATGGACTCCTATATATAGAAAGGAGGTTTTGTAAATTGTATCATCCAAGAATTGTTCATTTAAGTAATGTATTGAAGGTTTCCCCCTCGAAGTGGCTCATTTCTAAGACGTTGATATCTCTTTTCTTCTATTTTTGGAGCTGGTTACACAACATTTGGTATCAGAGCTTTGGATTCTAGGGTTTCGCTGCTCCAAACAGGTCATCGTGGCATTTTCGCTATAACTTTTTTTCTACGAAGTTTCAGAAGCTGAAATTTTTAGGGTGTGAAGAAAAAATCCTGAGGAAGCTTTTATAAAAATTTCAGAGTTTGGTTCGCAATACTTGCAGAATATCATGTTGTGGAAGTTAGGTCTTTTTCGAGGCTCCTAAATAGGTCATCGTGGCATTTTCGCTATAATTTTTTTTTTACAAGGTTAAGAATCTGGAGAATTATTAGTGATGTGAAGCTACAACCCTGAGAAAATTCATCAAAAAATTTTAGATCTTGGTTCACAATATTTTTGGAGATATGATCTGTGGAAGGTAGTGCTTTTTCAAGCTCCTGAATTTCATCTCAAAGAGGTGATCATGGGAAAATTTCAATAACTCTCTCTATGGGCATCGGATTGGAGTGCCGTAAAAAGTGGTCACAATTAAATGGAATTTAGTTTCTTGGCTATAAATTTCAGAGATGAAGGATGAAACAGTGACACGTGGCAAGTCGTACAAATTCGCTCTACTGAACCAGTCCATAATTAGGTCATTGTGGGAGATTGGACACAACTTTGTCTTGGAGAATCCAAATCAGGTCAGACCTATGGCATTCGAAAGATAATTCAGAGGGCTACGTTGGTACCAAAAATCAAATATTGAAGTGCTGCAATCACAAATATAATCCAATTTCAATATCGAGCTCCTCAAAAGCAAGAAAAAGGTGTGTATTTTTTTTCCGAATTGCATAAGTCTTGTTAGAAGAATCAATTTGAATTGATTCCAAGGGCATATTGTAGAATAGATATCAGTATTGGGTTCTAAAAGATGCCCCGTAAAAATAATTCAACACCCATTAAGCCTTCAGAAGACTCTACTATGACTCATGAAGATGAAGAATTGCAACATGATCTATCAAAATTACAAGAGCAAGTGCAACAAATTTCACTCTCGCAAAGAGCAACAAAAAATGAAATGGAAGTTTTGAAGAAAGGCGTGGAAGCTAAGATGTATGGTGTGGAAGCTAAGATGGATGGCATGGAAGGTGGCATGGAAGCTAAGATGGAAAACATGAAGAATGATCTAAAAACAAACATCAAAGGTTTGACAAAGTTGATACAAGAAATGTTTCCTAATGGTGAAAAGATAGTAGAAGAACCTCATGATGAGAACAAAATCAATGTTAATCGTGATTTGATAAACTCTAATGTTGGCAGGAAGAACCACCATATTCCAAAAATGGATATGAGGAAGTTTGATGGAAAGGATCCTGTAACATGGATACTACGGATGGAGCAATATTTTGATCTCCATAATGTGCAAAACACACAAAAGGTACGCATTGCAACTTTACATTTAGAACAAAATACATTTGTATGGTATCGATGGCTTTGCTCCCGTAAAAAAATTGTCACTTGGTCGATTTTTACGGAAGAAATGATAGCACATTATGAGGATACAAAGAGCAACACCTTCTTTAGCCAATTGATAAATCTCAAACAAAAGGGTTTAGTGGGGCAGCACATTGAGGACTTCCAAAAATTGAATAGAAGGGTAACTGATATTCTAGAAGAACACAGGATCGATCTCTTCATAGGCACTTTAAAGAATAACATCCAACACGAAGTTCGCGTTTTGGAACCGGATTCATTGGAGAAGGCATTCAAGTGGGCAAGAAAAGTTGAATGTAAAATAATGGCGACAAGGAAGCCTACCACTCAATTCTATAAAGAAGGAAGTGTTGCTACGCCTAGATTTCCACAACCTACAAGGTTGACACCACAACAATTGGAAGAAAAAAGAGAAAAATGGCTTTGCTATAGTTGTGATAGCAAATACACTAAAGGTCATAAGTGTGTTGAGAAGAAATTATTTTACATAGATTGTGAAGAGGAAGAAGAAAATGAACAAAAAGAGGATATACACCAGGAACCAGCCCTAGAAGAGGAAGAAATGAATCCGACCATATCGTGTAATGCACTGGCAGGAATTACCACTCCTCAAACTCTCAAGATAGAAGGACAAATCAAGAAGAAAAAGGTAATAGTGTTGATTGATTCAGGTAGCACCCATAATTTTATTCATTGTAAGGTAGCCAAGGAATTAAATTGTTTCCTATACCCAGCACCAGAATGTCAAGTGATGGTTGCAAATGGAGGAACTATAAATTGCTCTGTAAAATGCCATAATATCAAGCTAACTATGGGGGAATATGTATTAACTAGTCCAATGCTTTCCATTCCTATGGGAGGTGCTGATGTTGTACTAGGAGTACAATGGTTACAATCTTTGGGGACGGTAGCTTTTAATTTTTCAAGAACTTTTCTTGAAATTTTTTTTAGAAGGAAAGGAAGTCGAATTACGGGGTATTGAAGGGAAGCCGGGAAGGATAATAAGCTCTAATGTCATGACAAAGCTTATAAAGAAAGAACAACGAGGCGTAATTGCACAATTATGCTCACTAGAAGTTTCGACATCAAAATCATCTATTTCTGCAGATCTCCAACAAGTCTTGGACAATCATTCCAAGGTGTTTGAAACTCCCAAAGGACTCCCACCTATTCATGATCATGATCATGCTATTCATTTGATTCCAGGAAGTGTTCCTCCAAACATCAGGCCTTATAGATATCCTTACGTCCAAAAGAGCGAAATTGAACGTATGATTGCAGAAATGTTAGAGGCGGGTATAATTCAACCTAGTCAAAGTTCTTTCTCTTCTCCTGTAGTATTGGTACACAAGAAGGATAGATCATGGTGCATGAGTCTGAATTATAGGGAGCTCAATAAGCTCACCATTAAAGATAAATTTCCCATTCCTGTGATTGATGAATTATTGGATGAATTACATGGAGCAATTTATTTTACCAAGTTGGATCTTCGTTCAGGATATCGTCAAATTAGAATGAATACTGAAGATATTCCGAAAATAGAATTTCGAACTCATGAGGGTCATTATGAATTTTTGGTCAGGCCTTTTGACCTTACCAATGCACCTTCTACATTCAAGGGTTGATGATTCCATTTTCAAACCCTTCCTTAGAAAATTTGTGCTAGTATTTTTTAATGATATATTAATCTACAACATGTCTTGGAAGGATCATGTTCAACATGTTAACAGGGTGCTCAAACTATTGCAGGAAAAACAATTATATGCAAAAACATCCAAATGTTTCTTTGGAGTACAAGAGGTGGAATATCACAGGTCATATTGTATCTCAAGAGGGTGTTAAGGTAGACCCTAAAAAAACTAAAGCCATTAAGCAATGGAAATTCCCCACAACCATAAAGCAGTTGCAAGGATTTCTTAGGTTAACAGGGTATTATCGTAAGTTTGTTAAGAATTATGAGAGAATAGAAGGACATCTAACAACATTATTGAAGAAAGGTGCATTTTCATGCACTCATGAAGCAACTAAGGCCTTTGAACATCTTAAAGAGGCAATGTGTCAAGCACCAGACTTAGCTACACCAAACTTCACAAAAACCTTTATTCTGGAATGCGATGCCTTGGGAAATGGAATGGGTGATGTTTTAATGCAATAATGAAGACACGTTGCTTTTTAAAGTCGTCCAATCAAAGGAAATTATTTACAGAAAGCTATTTATGAGAAGGAAATGTTGGAAATACTACATGCACTAAAGAAATGGTGAACTTACCTAATGGGAAGACACTTCAAGGTAATAACTAGTCATGATAGTCTTAAATACTTTTTGGAACAAAGAATATCTTGAGAAGAGTAGCAAAAATGCACAAATATGTTGGGTTATGACTTTGAAATAATCTACAAAAAAAGGAAGCTAAATGTTGCTACAAATGCAATCTCAAGAAACGATGAAGAGGAGGAATCATTGCTTTGTGCCATTTCTATTATCAAACCAGATTGTATAACCGAAGCAAGGGATGAATAGGAGAATGAAGAAGAAGTGTGGAAACTCATTCAAAAGTTGCAGCAATATCCTAGTACATACGATACATTTAATTGGAAAATTTATTCCTTATGGTATGAATATCGCTTATATATTTGTAAGAATTCCTAGCTAAAACTAAATATTCTTTTGGAATTTCACACTTCTCCTTTAGGAGGACACTCGGGATGCAAACTTACCACGGGGTGGAAAATAATTTTTGGGATGGCCTTAAATGCGATATTCAAATTTTTTTGGCGAAATGTTTGGTTTTCCGGCAAAATAAAGTGGATACAATTAAGACTGAGGACTTCTACAACATTTATCCATTCCAAGTCAACGTTAGGAGGAGATTTCAATGTATTTTATCACGAGGTTTACCTAAGTCGAAGGAAAGAATGTCATCATGGTGGTAGTTGATAGACTTACCAAGTATGCACACTTTTGTGCATTATTTCTTCCATTTAAAGCAAGTACGAGTTGCTACTACATTTATGGACGGGAATTCAAAAGCTACATGGAAGCCCAAGGGTTATTGTGAGCGACGGAGATCCCATTTTTACTAGAAATTTTTGGACAGAATTATTTTCTTGTTTGGGTACTCAATTAGCTCATAGCTCATCTTATCATCCTCAATTTGATGGTCAAACTGAGATAGTAAATAAATGTTTGGAAGGATATCATCGTTGTTTTGTATTTGATAAAAAAACACAATGGATCAAGTGGTTACCTCTAGCTGAATGGTGGTATAACACTTCCTTCCATACTGTAGCAAAAATGACCTCATCTATGGCACTTTATGGATATCATCCACCATCCATCACATAATCCTTAAGAGAAAATTCGAAGGTTCAACCAGTGGAAGATCACATCGAGCATCAACAAGAAGTTCTCCAACTCTTAAAGGACAACCTGAATTTGGCACAAAATCTAGTGAAACAACAGACATATCAACATCGCAGTGAGAGAAGTTTTGATGTAAGAGACTGGGTATTTTTACAGCTACAACCATACAAACAAACGTCCCTCAAGCTAGCTAAGAAGGATAATAAATTATCTCCAAAGTACTATGATCCTTACAAGGTGTTATAAAATATTGGTACTATGGCATACAAATTGGAACTTCCCGCTTCTTCTCGAGTGCATCCAGTTTTCCATGTTTCATGCTTAAAGAAGGTTATAAGTGAAAATCTTCCAGTTCAAACAATATTGCCCGAACTTGATGAGGAAGGAAAAATCATATTGGAACCTGAAGCGGTCATGAAAAAAAGAACTCGACAACTACGAAATCGATCAATTTCAGAGTATCTCATCAAGTGGAAGAACTTACACACTGAAGATTCTACATGGGAGGATGAGAATTTTATACAGAAGCACCCAAAGCTACTCAAGCGTCGAGGACAACACTTTTTGAAGGGGAGGGGCATGTTAGGTCCCTATATTATTAGTATAGTCCCTTATTATTGTTAGTGTAACCCCCTTATTGTTATTATTGTACCCCTGTAACACCCATATTGTTATTATTGTGCCCTTAAATTATTATTGTTAGGTCGGCTAGGATTACATTGTGGCCCACTAGGATTACATTTTGGCCCCATGGACTCCTATATATAGAAAGGAGGCTTCCTAAATTTTATCATCCAAGAATTGTTCATTTATGTAATGTATTGGAGGTTTCCCCCTCGAAGTGGCTCATTTCTAAGGCATTGATATCTCTTTTCTTCTCTTTTTGGAGTCAATTCTGACATCGAGAAGGTCATCCAAACTTGGATGCAAGTGGACCTAGTTTCTCCTGTGCCGATGCTACGCGTTCAGACCTCACTGTGCATTTTTGGCCAAAAAGTCGACAAAAGACACTCATTAATGGAAAAATTATATTTTAGTGTTTTTTTAGGCAAATCACTTCAAAGTTAGGTGCTAGAAGTTATTTTTGCATTTATTTCATTACTCATTAATGGAAAAATTATATTTTAGTGTTTTTTTAGGAAAATCACTCTAAAGTTAGGTGATAGAAGTTATTTTTGCATTTATTTCATGATATATTTTGTGTCTTGGTCCTTGCATGGTCTCTTGGGCATAAATGACATTTATGACTATTTTTGACATTTTCCAACCCTAGTTTAGGTTTTTGCCCTCCTTTTCTAGATAAATAGAGCATGAGGGCCTTATTGTAAAAGGTTGGAATTTGATGACTCTTGAGAGAAATATATGGATTTTTAGAGATTGAAGAAGAAATTGGTGTTGTGGAGTTTATGAATGACTTTTTTTGATTGATGATGGAGAAATGCTTGCTTGCAGGATCCTTGAGCTTGGTTAATGGTGATGTGCTTCTATTCAGTTCATGTTTTCTTATGTATCATGTTGTTTCATCCTTCTATATTGCAGTAGGACAAAGGTTTTAGACTAAGAAATGTTTTTCAAAGGCACCTTAGCTCTGTTTGTTCTTCACTGCCTCTATGTTTTCCTCTACTAGGTTAGTTTAGAGAATTATCATTTTCTCTCTAGACCCACCCAAGCTTGTTTATCTCATCAATGGTTCAATACAGTAGGTATCAAATATGTTTTATAGTTAGCCCTTATTTTTTGATGTCACTAAAACATTTTTGTTGAGATCTTTATTTGAAGTACCACTAATTAGGTTTTGCAAAGAGGTTATGTTTCGATCATACCCTTTGTCCATGCTTGAATAGTTGTTTTGGAGATCTTTATGGCTATGACCAATGATGTTTAGGAGTTCTCTCTTCTTTGATGAAATTTATATGTTTATCTTAAATGTTTTCTAACCTTGAAGGTGAAATTACTAGAAGTTAAATGAGTTTCTCACCTTCTATATTTCATTGGATTGTTTGTCTTAAATGCTTATTTTCTTGAGTTTAATCAAAGAGTTATTGGTGTGCCATGTCTTATGATTACTTCTTTATGCCAAATAGTGTTCAAGGCCCTTCTTGTTTAAGTATTTGACAAAGGATTCTTAACTACCCTTTGCCCTACTTTGTCCACAAAATTGATGTTCATTTCATCTCACACAAACCTTGAAAATTCATTTGACCATGCCAGATTTTCCCTGTGATACACCCTGATTCATTGTTGAAATTTCCAAGACTTTTATTGAATCCATAGCCCAATGACTTGAATATTTCCTCACTCTATCTATTCTACTTGATCATCTACCCAACCAAAACAAACAAACAAACCCTAAACTTAACAACTAGCCTAAAATCAAACCCTAAAAGCAAACAAGTTCACATCCTTTGCACAAAATAGAGAGAGCCCTCTCTGAGTCCAGGAAGGCTAGGTCGTAGGATTCCAAATATTGTTCTGATGTTACCCTATGCATTTGTTTTCACCAATATAACAAATCATGAGAACCTAACATAATGGAAATCACAGTGAGACTTTCTGAGTAAGTAGCAAGCTTATACATCCTTAGAGAATTTAGAAACCCTTATCTAATCTTAGAAAACTCAACTGTTAGCCAAGATTATAATATGACTATTTCACCATCCTAGCAAAATGATGACTCAACTGGAGGACACTCATAGAAACCTTAGGGATACATAAAATAACTCAGAAAACCCCAAAACATCCCTAGATTGGTTTTTTGTCAGTTATTGGTGGTGGACGATAAATACATATCCTTAAAACAACAAAAAACATCCACCTTGTGACTCCACAAGCCTCCAGTAGGCCTTCTAACTTTACTAGTATTCATAGTCTTCCTTAGGATTGTGTCAAATCAACCCTGAGAAGTTTAGAGGCCTAGTCACACACTGTGTGAGTTTAGTAAACACTAAGAGAGGTCAGCCTTCCCAAAATAGTCATAAACCTTCAACCTCTCTATACTTTGGGTTTGAAATCTGGCTTCACAAAAGATCAGCATCAGATCTCACCGAACTCGAACCCTCCCACCATAGTTGATGACCCAGAAAATATTTTGTGGCAAACTTCTAAAACTGAGAATTCAACTACTATTAGGACCATTCATAGAGCAAGCTCTATCCCTAAACATATTACAGCCTTGAAAGATCCCCAGTTTGACTTACATCATACAATAAAACTTTTCAGAACCAAGTCACAAAGTGGGATTGATCGGACTGACCTTAAGCCCATAGATTTGTAGCACAGTTATAGTAGAGAAGCCTCTCCTTCCACTCCTCCTGAATTTCAGCTTCTCCATCTCTTTGGCTCCTTTTATCCCAAGTCTACTCAAATTTAGTTTTCTGGTCCAAGTACCTCTACCACCCCCATCCACACATCCACTGTTCAAAACACTCCACTTCATCCTCCACCCCCTCTCATAAACCCTCCCCTTGTAAATCCTCCTTGAATCCCATTCCCTCCTTTCATGGTAGCATGGTATGCCCCCCTGGCACTGCCACAACCTTTGTCACCTTTTCCAAATGACTGCCAATATAAAATCCCTCACTTTACCGAAGTTGAATCTACCACTGCCCAATAGCATGTAGATAGGATGAGTGATGCCTTTGATTACATGGAATTAGAAGAGGAAACCTTAAAAATGAGGATTTTTGCACAAAGATTAGGAGGAGAAGCCAAGAAATGGTTCAAAATATTAACTCCTAACAGCATACATGATATCCCTTCCCTTTACCAGACATTTATAAAAAAGTGGGAAATCAAGAAAAACCCTCTCCAAATCCTCTCAAAATATAACAACCTTAAGAGAAATGTTGGGGAAAGTGTCCAAGACTATTGCACCGGGTTCAATAGTGTTTACAATGCCCTGCCACCAAACATGAAATCCCCATAAGTCTTAGATTTAACAAAATTTCCAGAAGTTTTTGATCCAGACATGGCTTATAATTTAAGAGAGAGAGATCCCCTAACTTTAGAAGACATTCAAAGGGGAGCTATGAGTGTAGAGGCCAACCTAATTGAAAAAGGGCTAGGATGAGGTTGGAAAATAGAGTCACCTACAAAGATGAAACTATGGCCTCAACCTCCTCATCTGATGCCAAAATTGACAATTTAGTGAGGGTAATGGAAAGAATGATGGAAAGGATAAAATTGAGTGAAAGAACACCTCCTAGGGAAAACCAGAAAAATCCCAAAAACAGAAATAGGAATCCAAACTTCAGAAGAGACCCTCCCCAAAATATATCGAGAGACAATGACCAACAAATCAGGTCCCCTTTCCAAGACAATTATGTATATGAAGAGGGAAGAGAGTCTGAAGAACCTGAAGAAAACCATGTAGACTTGATAGGTTTTGATAATGAGGGTAATGTTTTTCTCATTGAAGAAGAACAAGATTTATTTTCCTCAGATCAAACTGAAACAAAATATGAGGATTCTGAAGACTATCAATTAGGATTTGAAAATGCCATAATGGAGGTCCAATATAGGCAATATGACCTTAGGAGAAAAAGGAACCAAGAAATATCCAAGAAGAACAAAGTAGACACTGCTGTTAAGAAGACGCTTGAAAATACTCCTAAGAGGACAACAGACAATACCAACACCATGGCTAAGAAAATTGATCCAAACAAAGACAAAACTAGCCAACCAAGTGGTGACACAAGCTGCCCTAGTGCCTCTGCTAGTGGCCTTGAGAAAACTCTTTTGTCCAAAGTCCCAAATCAGAATCAACAAACTAAACTTGTAGAAAAAATTATGGCCGATAAAACTGATGTAAATATGCCCAAAACACAAGTACCTTTCAGTTTTATGGGAGAGATTGTTAAAATCAAGATAATCATACCTCTCATTGAACTAATAACCCAAGATATATAAAGGTCCCAAGTTCTGAAGATTTTGAACATGGGAAATGATACTAATACTCTAAACTTGACAGATGACAAACCAAAGCTGTTGTTTGGACCTGAAGTAGAGGGAAAATACTAAGAAGGAGCTATTCCCCCTTTCTATGTTAGCTTAAACATACATGAAAAAAATCTTACATAATGCCATGCTAGACACTGGTGCCTCTCACAACTTCATTCCAAAGGTACTGATGGAGATATTAGGCCTAGAAATAACAAAACCTTAGAAAGACATGTATTCTGTCGATTCAAGCATAGTCAAGTGTTTGGGTTTAATCAAGGATTTATGTGTCAATCTGGCACAAATCCTTACTAAGGACCTGGTCATGGACATAGTAGTAGCTGACATTCCCCCCAAGTATGGCATGATTTTATTTAGATCATGGGGAGCCAAGCTTCCGGGAAACCTCCAACTTGACATGTCATATGCTACCATCCCTATTTTTAACCAAACAAGGAGATTGTACCAGGAATCATACATGAAGTTTATGGTTAGCAGCCAAGAAAGGCCAAACAACACACCTCTTTATTCCATCCATTCGGATCTTGACTCATTCATTTTATATAATGAAGAAGACATTTATGAATAGTTAAATGAAGTTGAGATATATCCAGACATACCACAATAGTCAAACCAATCATTGCATGAAGAACTAAACAGCAAAAACTCTATCAACCTAGAACAACAACATAATGGAAGAGTTGAACTCAATTTTCTGCAATCTGAAAATAAAATTGCAATGCCAAAACCTAGCTTAGAGTCTGAACAAGGTTTCTCAAATGAAGAACAAACATCAAAAACATAACCATTCCCTTCCGCCATTGTAAAAATGTTGGAATAATTTCATATAGCAGAGTTTTCTAGGAACCTAGATCAAAAGAATCTTAAGATATTGCAATACAAAGATAACTCATCACCAAAAGGTTTTGTCACTTTGGAAGAGTTGTTGAATTCCAAAAATGTTGTTAAGGAGCCTAAAGTAGTATCTATCGAGACTGATATAGAGGAATAAAACGTAGGCAGCCTAGAAAAACCCAAAATGATTAAGTTATCCAAAACTTTGCCACCTCACATAAAGCAGAAATACATAAGACTGTGCAAAGAGTTTCAAGATGATTTTTTATATGGTGATGAAAGCTTAAAGCCTTGTGACACAAATTTATTCAAAGAAGGTTTCCTTCCAAGAGAGACTAGGAACCTTTTGAGCAAATTGTGTCAGTAAGGAAGAAAGCAAAGGGAAACAAGCTACGTATAGACTTCAGGTACCTAGAAAAAACCTCCTAGAAGGTCAAATACCCATTTCCTAAGATAAATCATACACTACAAAGGGTATAAGGTTCTAACAATATGTCATTGCTTGGTAGTGTTTCAGGTTACAATCAGGTGATAACACTTCCAATTAATCAACATAAAGCCACTTTCAAAGCACCTAGGGGCACCTACATGTATGACAAAATTCCTTCTGGGTTAAGGAGTGTGGAAGATAATTTCCAAAGGGCCATGGCTCCTGATTTAAGTTAATTCACTATGATATACATTGATGACATAATTGTCTATTTTAAAACTAATGAAGAATACCTTTTTCACCTAAGAAGGATATTTAACAGAAGCAAAGTTTGGAAGAAAAACTCAAGGAGAAAATACGAACGATAACATGGCCAGTTTGAAATTTTTTGGGAAAATCCTTACACCATGCATTGAAATGGAGGTAACAATGTTTTTTGTTTACAAGAGCTGAATGGAGAAGAGTTATTTGCAGATCCTTTCAATGGAAGGATGCTCAAGCACTATCTTTGTCGAGATTCCTAGTTTCAAGCTTTCATTCATTGTACATAACATTGCATGATGAGAGATCATAAAAACAAAAAACACAAAAACAAAGAAAGAAGGAAAAAGAGGGCCGATTTGAAGAAGAGGTACAACCCCATACCCAAAAAAGAGTACTGCTGAAAGTGTGCAAGTCTAAATGGGAACTACTTGTTAAGTAAGAGACTCTTGTTCAGTCATCTAGCCTAATCATGGTTGAACATGTTTTAAATTTCTGCTAATAAGTTAGTGAAAGAATGCTTGTCAAAATAATTTAAGCTTGACTTGTCTGTAGGAATAGATTAGGAAGAAAATATGTTGTTTCTTAATGCTCAAATCTGAACCAAGGAGAAAGAGAGGGATGACTAACAAATGATGAAACACAACCCTCATACTTTCTAGTTGTGTTTGTACAAAAAATAATGTCTATGTGTAGCTTGTCCCAATGCCATAGCCCATGGTAAATCGGATAGCTTAATCTTGGTTTAAATCATGTTTTCACTTTCATGTCGATGTAATGAGAATGAAGTCTTTCCCCCGAGCTTAATCTTGACATGTAAATAGTCTAGGTAGAGAATAAAAGAGCCTCTCAAGGGCATCCCAGACTTCCTTGGAAGTGATAAGGATACAAGTAGATAGTTTGCTTTCTTTCAAAGAAAAAGAATACAGAGTTTTCAGGTGAATTGCACCCAAAAGAAGAAAAAGGGGTAGGAAAAGGTATGAGTGGGTAGGTAGAGATGAGTTTGAAGAAAAAATGTCTTTTAGATTTGGAGATCATATCCTCAAGGAAAACATCAACAAATAAAAGAAGAAAAATATTCCCAATGGATGAGGCATTAGTCTTCATAAACTCAAAGATTTGATATCTGAAGTTCTGGACACCTCCTGAAAAGGAGTTTCCCTCCCCAAATGGAGCCACTATTAGTCATCAGTAATTTTTGCTATTTTTAGATGACTAAATACTTGTCCTAGATTTCTAAAAACAAGATTCATGAATATTGTAAGTTTTAGAAATCTCACTGCCTTCATTATCCTTAAAACAAAATTTTCACTATTTTACTACTCTACCATTCCCTAGTTAGACTACCACTCCTAAAAGACCCATCATGGGCTCATGCCATTCCTCTTTATCCTATTTTCCCAACCATAACCTCAGGACTCTGTTTTGCTTTGCCTCACCCCTCCACTTGCCATCTAGGATTACCAATCAGCCTACTCTTTCCCATATTCACCAAATTTCTCAAACATTGATGGTCTCAAAACAATCTCTGTAGGCTCCTTAGATAAATCAAGTACATTGGATTTGGATCTTCAATACATCAATTTTTCATTTACGCAATTTTTCACACTTGAAGATCCCAAGCCAAACTTTCAGTCAAATACCAAGTCAAAAGAGCCTTCCACTAGGTCACCAGGGTTTCATAGGTTGTAGGGTTATCCTTGATGTTTTGGGCATTGTTTTTCCTGTCCTAGAAGCTAAAAAAAATTTGAAAGAAGGTCAACACCTGTTTGTCCAAGATAGATCAGAAAAATCTTCAAGGAAGACCATGTTATCAAGTTTCAAGTTCTACAAAGGGAAGTTGTTAATTTTGACATTTTTACAGGAGTGTCAAGGTGACTATCAGCAAAAAAATTAGTAAGGTAAGAGGCCTGATTCTCATTAAAAATATGCACTATCAAAGGAAGAGGAGTTATGCAGGAGCATCTGGAACTTAGCCAACAATGTGATGTTTTTTTCACATGTTGTGGCTAATCTAAAGAAAAATAGAAATTAGTAGTAGTATATTTATTTGTTTTATTATTATTGTTATTTATTTATGAGGATTGTTAGTTTGTTTTTATTTTTAAATAAATTAGGAATAAAATTAGTAGTTGGTTTCTTTCCCTATGTGGATATAGAGCCAACATAGGGATAAGCACTTAAAAATAAGGAGGTATTGATTTGTTGAGAAAATTCGAGAAGAAACCTATTCTCAGAGGATAAGTTTCATATCTCAAGTATAAATAATAGGATGGTAGTAAGTAAATACTAATATTTCCAGTATGTAGATTGCAAATGTAAAGGACAATTTGTGAAATGTTCAGTCCATGTGTTAGTAATTTCAAATTATTCAGATTATGGTTGACATTACAATTTCTATTTAAGTCTGCAACTTGTATATATGTTTGTATATATGCTGTATTTTGGAGCATGTGGGTGCAGGAGGTTGAATACGTTGGAGTAAGAATGCAATGACAGTGTGTTAGCTACAGCACTACGATGTGGGGAGTTTCAACACTGCAGTAAGGCACCATCACAACTTGAAATTGTGGAAATCGTGAGCCTGCAAGAAGATATTAGCATATTTGGTAGTGGAGGTATTAATGCATTTGGCTGAGGAGACATCACATAGCCACGATTGGAGATTGTAGCTTGCGAAAAGTGTGAAACTGAATGATGAAAGCCTTGATGCAAGAATTAACACATGAGATGGCATGGCATGAGATTAATATCTCAAGCAGTTGTGACAGATAATGCACACAGTGATGAAGTGTGGCATTCATAAAAAGCAGGCGTAATACATAATTGCAAATGGAGTGTGCTGTGGGAGCTGACAGGAGCTGGCCAGTGACGTATTACTGTAAACAAAGCCATGGAATATTCATCACAATAACAAGCCCATGATACACAACCGTGCACAGCAAATTGTGCCACAAGTCAACATTGAATTTTGGTCACAAAAACTTGAAAGACTGGTGGTATTGGGTGTGAATAGATTTGATATTTTCGTATTTGGTTTGGATTGAGATGAGCGTAGGCTCAATATTAAATTGAATGATTTTATTTTTATGGTTGCAATTTTAATTATGTTGTTACATACAATCACAATGGTCCTTTATGGACTCAACGAATATGGTAAAAAAATGGATTTTGCATATATGATGCAATATTTTATTACCATAGGTATAAAAAGGAAAGTAATTAGAATTGCATACTAAGTACTGAAGAATATATCAATTCCATCATAAAGAAGAGTAAGCCTGGGCCTTAATAGAATTGAACATTTTTGAAAATAAATTTTAAAGTGGAATTTGTATATTCATCATTTGTGGTATCGGAGCAGTTGAGTGTTATTGAAGCATTGAAGAGAATGCCGCCTAGAAGGGGAGCTGGAATAGGTCGAGGGAGACCTATCGCAAATTCCGCTTTGCTAGAAGAAATCTGACACTTGCATATACTGATGGCCACAATTGAAACCACTCAGAGGAGGGCGACAGATGATGGAATTTCCAGTGTTAATGAAGAAGAGACCACCGAAGAAGAAATGGAGGAAGAAAGCAAGACCAATAAAGTCATGAGGATGCTAGCAAAGGCCAGTAGCAGACCAAAGGTAGAATTACCTTTATATGATAGAAATCTTAGTGTGGAATTACTAATGGACTGGATCATTTCATTAGAAAAATATTTCGACTATGAAGAAGTCGATTACAAGAAGAAAGTGAAGTTTGCAGCCAAGAGATTGAAAGGTCATGCAGCCCTGTGGTGGGATGAATTGCAATTGTTCGGGGAATGAAAAGGGAAACCCAAAATCAAGCAGTGGGATAATATGGTGAGTAAAATAAAAGGTAATTTTATGCCAAAATATTATGAATTAAATGTTTTTAGACAATTACAAAACTTAAAGCAAAAGGGCATGACTATCAAATAATATACTAAAGAATTTTATAAGCTGAGTATTAGGGTAGGTCATATTAAAGATGACATAGAAAATTATCTAGATATATAAATGGTTTGAGATATGAAATAAAGGATGATATCAGCTTATTAAATTTGAAGACGATTGAAGATGCTTATCAAGCAGCTTTGAGGGTGGAAGAATGTTGCGCAAAAAAAATTAGAGAAATAGAGGCAAGAGTCTTGCAAAAGGAAGGGGAACATTTAAATCCAGATTTCAACACTCACAGAATGAGGCAGGGAGTTCGAGTAATAAATCACCACAAAAAGGAGATTCTGGTCGTGGAAGGTTTGTGTCCAGAGGTAGAGGCCGAGGAAGATATGTTCAGTTCTTTGCATGTGGTTAATGGGGACATGTGCAATGGGATTGTCTTCATAATAAATCAACAACCCAGTGGAACATGAACGTTTCTGAAACAAAGGAATAAATTCCTCAGACTGTAGCTAAAGAGGAACCACCTGAAGCCAGAGAATCCTTGTTGTTGAAAAGGATATTGCTTAAAGAAGCCAAGGAAGCCAGAGAACTAGCTTAGAGAAAGAATCCATTCAGAACTGTATGTAAGTCAAAGGGTAAGTGTTGTAAATTGGTAATTGATAGCAGTAGTAGTGATAATTTTGTTTCTACAGAAATGGTGGACAAATTGAAGTTGGAGAAAAAAGTACACCCCACTCCTTATAAACTATCGTGGCTCTAAAAAGTCCATCAAATTATTGGAACTAAACAATGTAAAGTTGAAATCCAGATTGGTACTTAAGGATGATATTTTATGTGACGTAATGCCAATGGATGTATGTCACATATTGCTAGGAAGGCCCTGGTAGTTTGACCGGAAAGCCATACATGATGGTAGAATAAACACTTATACTCTTGAGAAAGACAGGAACAAGCATACACTGCTTCCATTGAAAGATGAAACTGACAAGGAAGCACCTTAACACAACGTTATGTTGATGAGTGGAAAAACCCTGTTGCTAGAAGTCAAGAAGGGTGAGGAGACACATTTTGTTATTGTTGGGAGACCCAAGGTAATTTTAACTTCTACAAATTTATAAGATGTACCTAAAGAAATTCTCAATTTGTTGAATGATTTTTCTGATATTGTTGTGGATGGGTTTTCAAATGAGTTACCGCCCATCAGGAGTATTAGTCATCACATTGATCTAATCCCTGGAGCCAGTTTGCCGAATAAAGCAGCCTACAGGTTAACACCGCAGGAAAATGCCAAAGTTGGAAGAAAAGTGCAATAATTGATGGATAAAGGATTAATCAAGGAAAGCCTCAGTCCATGTGTTGTACCAATAGTACTCAATCCAAAGAAAGGAGGCGAATGGTGGATGTGCACAAATTCTTGAGCCATAAATAAAATTACCGTCAGGTATCGTTTTCCCTTACCACGAATAGATGATTTAATGGATTGTTTGAGTGGGCTGAATTATTTTTCTAAGATATATTTGAAGATTGGATATCATCAGATAAGGATTCAAGAAGGGGATGAGTGGAAAACTGCGTTTAAGACAAACAATGGGTTATATGAATGGTTAGTAATGCCTTTTGGACTTACTAATGCACCTAGTACTTTCATGAGGTTAATGAATGAAGTTTTGAAAGAATATTGGGGTAAATTTGTAATTGTTTATCTTGATGATATTCTCATTTTCAGTCGAAGTAGGGAGGAGCATCTAGAACACCTTAAATTAGTTCTAAAGACTTTGCAAAAATAAAAGTTGTTGATAAATTTAAAGAAATGCAGCTTTATGAAGGAAGAACTAATTTATTTGGGGTTCGTAGTCTCTAAGGAAGTGTTGAAAATGGATCTAGAGAAAATCCAAGCAATTGTGAATTGGCCAACTCCTGGAAGCATATTTGAGGTAAGAAGCTTCCATGGTCTTGCAAGTTTCTACCGAAGATTTAATCGAAGTTTTAGTCATATTTGTGCACCCATTATTGAAACAATTAGAGAAACTAACCAGCCATTAAAATGGATAGAAGCAGCAGATCGAAACTTTAAATTTCTAAAGAAAAATATAACTGAAAAACCAGTCTTGGCTTTACCAAATTTTGAGAAAGTTTTCCAGGTTGAAACTAATGCTAATGGAATTGCGATTGGAGCAGTTCTGAGCCAAGATCAGAAACCAGTAGCATAATTCAATGAAAAACTAAATGAAGCAAAGAAGAAATATTCATCTTATGATAAGGAATTTTATGTTGTTGTACAAGCCTTAAAAAAATGGAGACATTATTTGTTGCCGAAAGAGTTTGTGTTATATTCGGATAATCATGCATTACAGTTTATAAAAAATCAACCAAAGTTAAATTATAAACATGCCAAATGGGTAGAATATTTGCAGAGTTTCACTTTTGGTAAATTGAACAAATTTGTTGATGCTTTGAGCAGGGTATACTTAATTATGTAGGAGTTACAAGTTGGTGTTGTAGGGTTCGAGGAGATGGTTGACATGTATAAAGATGATGCAGAGTTTAAAGAAATTTATGCAGCCATAGAAAATCCAACAGTCCATAACAGAAGCCAATGGTTTGATTATCTTATCCAAGGGGGATTATTGTTCAAAAGTAATAAGTTATGCATTCCTAAATGTTCTATGAGGGAAAACATAATCAAGGAGAAGCATAGTGGAGGTCTATCCGGACATTTTGGACAAGACAAAACCTTTGTTCAAGTAAATAAATTTTATTACTGGCCAAATATGCAAACTGATGTTAAATGGTTTGCGGAAAAGTGCAGGATTTGTTAGCATGCTAAATGGAAAAGTCAGAATACGGGATTGTATCAACCATTACCAATACCTGACCGACGGTGTGATGTAGTCAATATGGATTTTGTTTTGGGTTTGCCAAAAACTCAAAGGGGTAATGATTCCATTTATGTTGTTGTAGATAGATTTTCAAAAATGGCGCATTTTATTGCATGCAAGAAAACAAGTGATGCAACACATATTGCTAATCTGTTTTTTTCAGAGGTTGTAAGATTACATGGATTGCCTGTAACCATTATGTCTGATAGGGATACCAAGTTTGTGGGACATTTTTGGAGGAATTTGTGGGAGAAACTAGGTACCAACCTTAGTTTCAATTCAACATATCATCCTCAAATGGATGGACAGACTGAGGTAGTGAATAAAAGTCTGGGAAACATATTGAGAATTTTAGTGTATGAAAATCCTAAACAATGGGATTTAGCCCTTTCTCAAGCTGAGTTCGCTTATAATGATACTCCAAATCTAAGTACTAGCATGAGTCCATTTCAAATTTTTTTTTGGAATGCATCCAAGAGGTGTGTATGAACTCAGAGATATGGGAAAACAAGAGATAAGGAGTGCAAAGGATGAATAATTTTCAGAAAAAATGCAGGAACTATAGGAAAATTTCAAAAGAAGATAACAAGAAAGTAGCATACAATACAAGCAAAGAGAAGATATGAGGAGGCGAGAAAAAGAATTCCAAAAATTGGAATATCACCAACCTTCAATGTTGTAGATTTGTACTTGTACTGAAAACCAGAAGAAGAACCACAAGGGGACGCCACAGTAGAAGACCCAATGATAAATTGGGAAGAGCAGATGCCCAAAGTAGGGAAGAGGGAAGTTGAAACAATTTTGGAGAAGAGAGTGTCAAAGAAAACTAGGAGCCAAACCTATTATTAGTATTTAGTCAAGTGGAGAGGACAACCAATGGAAGATGCTAGTTGGATGACTGTAGCAGAGCTACAGAATTTGGGAATCGATTCCAAAGCATTACAAGATCAGTTTTCTTCCTTGGAAGTATGATGCAGGAGCATCGGGAACTTAGCTAGAAATTTGATGTTTTTTTCACATGTTGTGGCTAATCCAAAGAAAAATAAACATTAGTAGTAGTATATTTATTTGTTTTATTATTATTGTTATTTATTATGAGGATTTTTATTTTTTTTATGTTTAAATAAATTAGGAATAAAATTATTAGTTGGTTTCTTTCCCTGCGTGGCTATAGAGCCAACATAGGGATAAGCACTTAAAAATATGGAGGTATTGATTTGTTGAGAAAATTCGAGAAGAAACCTATTCTAAGAGGAGGAGTTTCATATCTCAAGTATAAATAATAGGATGGTAGTAAGGAAACACCAAGATTGCTAGTATGTAGATTGAAAATGTAAAGGACAATTAGTGAAATGTTCAGTCCATGTGTTAGTAATTTCAAATTATTCAGATTATGGTTGACATTACCATTTTTATTTAAGTCTGCAACTTGTATATATGTTTGTATATATTCTATCTATTGGAGCATGTGCGTGCAGGAGGTCGAATACGTTGGAGTAAAAATGCAATGACAGTGTGTTAGCTACAGCACTACGATGTGGGGAGTGTCAAAACTGCATTAAGGCACCATCACAGCTTGAAATCGTGGAAATCGTGAGCCTGCAAGAATATATTAGCGTATTTGGTAGTGGAGGTATTAATGCGTTTAGCTGAGGAGACATTACACAACCATGATTGGAGATTACAACTTGCGGCAAGTGTGAAGCTGATTGATGAAAGCCTTGATGCAGGCATTAACATATGCGGTGGCATGGCATGTGATTAATATCTTGAGCAGTTGTGACAGATAACACACACAGAGCCGAAGTGTGGTGTTCATAAAAAGCAGGCGTATTACATCATTGCAGACAGAGTGTGGTGTGGGAGCTCACAAGAGCTGGCCAATGACGTATGACTTTACACAAAGCCATGGTGTGGTCATCACAAGAACAAGCCCGTGATACACAACCACACACAAAAAACTATGCCACAAGTCAACATTACATTTTGGTCACAAAAACTTGAAAGACCGGTGGTATTGGGTGTGAATAGATTTGATATTTTCGTATTTAGTTTGGGTTGAGATGAGCGTAGGCTCAATATTAAATTGAATGAATTTTGTTTTATGGTTGCAATTTTAATTATGTTGTTACATACAATCACAATGTTCCTTTATGGACTCAACAGATATGGTAAAAAAATGGAATTTTCATATATGATGCAATATTTTATTACCATAGGTATAAAAAGGAAAGTAATTGGAATTGCATACTAAGTTCTGAAGAATAGATCAACTCCATCATAAAGAAGAGTAAGCCTGGGCCTTAATATAATTGAACATTTTTGAAAAGAAATTTTAAAGTGGAATTTGTATATTCATCAAGGAGATATCTTGTCTTTAAGAAAAATCAGGGTTCCTAAGACTGATTGGGTCAGCAATGTGCCAAGCAAGGAGCCAATGCAGAAAATCGCATGGATAGAGGCACACCAGTACAACCAAGCATGAATTGAAGATTTTTAGAAATCATAGATAAAAAGGGAAAAAAATTGAGGTGAACTGAACATAAATTAATGAAATTGAAAGGGCTATAGAGAAATTAGAAGACAACACTAATAATTCTTCTCAAACAGACCAGTAACCTAAGTTTTTGGAAGGATAGGCAAGGGAGGTAAAGTGAAGCTGTTAGGCCTCCATGATGACAACAGAAGGAAGGTTTGAAGAGACTGTGTAGGTGATTTCTAGAGTTTTCCTAGGTAAAGTGTCTCACTGCCTCAAAAGGAAGAGAATGCAAAGAGTATCAGTGAAAGAAAGAAAAGGCTAAATCAGTATGGCATGGCACCGACAACAAATCAGAAGTGGCAAAAGAGGAGATATGGAAAAAATGATTGTGAATACTATGGTGACTATAAAAGATGGATTTATCATGCCCAAAGATTAGTGAGAAAAATGAAAACAAGTTCCTCAGTCACCCATCAAGCAAAAGGAAATTTAATCTCCAAGGTAAGAACATAGAATTTTTAAAGATGCTACCACCATACAAGTGCCTGAGGTTGTCAAAGTGATTTTAGCATGGTCCAGAGATCAGAGGGAAGAGGGTCACTTCAATGTTTTCGTAGCACTTATTGACTAAAAGTGGTTGAAAGGCATGAACAAGCCAAAACACAGTAAATCATGTGACTCAAACAAACACTTGTAGTGCAACTGTTAAAGGCATCAATAGGCAAAAAGAAGTCAAAATTCATCATGTCAAAAACCTGCAGATCAACAAATAAAAATGGTTAGAAAGGGAAAAGGCCATTTAAATGTTTTTAAGTCACCCATTGTAAAACATCAAAAATAATATCAGCAAAAGTGATAAAGAGACCAAAAATCATTAGAAAGTGGGTCTACAAGGGTTAAATATATTTTCCCAAGACTAGAAAAGGTCATTGTGTTTGTCACTTGGTTGATTATTCACTTGCAGAAGAGAAAAAAACCTCCAAGGAGAAAAATCTAAGTTTCAGTAAGAATCTGGGTGAGTTTTGCTCAACGAAGCGTGTTCGTGCAGGCACTATGCTTACAACGCCCGACGCTACGCGTTCGTAAAGTTTTACAGTGTAAATTTACGCTGTGATGTGTGTTCAAGGCATTACGCTCTGGGAGCCTGGCAGGCTTGAATGCATGCAGGTGCTGCGCGTAGTGCAGAAGTAACCCGACAGCACATTCAGGCGCTGCACCTAAGCCAGAAGCTCTCCTGCACCTGCTAATTGCCAAAAAATGATGAAAGGACACCTCTAAGCTGCATCCAAGGACCTGAAAAGAAATAGAAATTTGGTAGGTGGATGGAGCAACAAAGCTATAGGCTTGTTGAATTAAGTTATAAAATACACAAGAGGTACTGTAATAATAATATATTATATAAAAATGTATAAGAGATGATGATAAAATGTTACAATGAGGCCCTGCTTATATACCTACGCAGGTGGCCTTGCATGAATGGGCATGTCTCTTAGACATGCCCTTTCACTAACTTATGACTACTTACATAATCCCTAATTGACTATTAATAATTATATTTATTATATTCATTATGAATTATATTCATAACATTGCCCTTCTCTTCAGAAACTTTGTCCTCAAATTTTTATGGATACTAATTTTCTTTGCCTTAATTGCTCCCCAACTTTCTTCACTTGTGTTGTCATCTTGAATGTATAATTCATCCTCATAATCCTTTTAATTAGGGATTATCCCTTTTTCCTTAAAAGCTTTGTCCTCAAAGCTACATGCCCTCATAATTCCTTCTTCTTGTGCTTATCCAGATATATATAGCTTTTTTTAATTTTTTTAAATATATATATATATATATATATATATATATATATGTATGTATTAATAATATATATATATATATATATATATATATATATATGTATGTATGTATGTATTAATAATACATACATATATATATATATATATATATATATATATATATTATAATAGAACTATATTATATTATAGTTTGTATTTTACTTTTAATTCTCTGTTTATGTACCATCATAAGTGTGATTCACAAGATTCGTGACCTAAATTATCAAAAAGGCACGTCATTTCTTCATTCGCTATATCGCTCAAATCTCCATGCTCTGACGCAAAGATATTGACCTTGACTATCCAAATACGGAAAATATTCATCCTAGCAATTGAACAAAACACAACCCTAGGGAGAACGACGAAGTAGGAGCAGCAGCATACGAAGTTCAAGAAAACTAAAGGATTAGTTGCCTCACATAACCACAAACACTCCCGCCGCTATGGAGTTGTTGCCAGAAATAGCTGCACCTGTGGAGTAGTTATAAGAGCACATAATGAGGTACATAATCGACGTGGAGCGATTGCGACAACATTTGGAAGATAGAGTTTCACTTCTGGAGTAGTTTCCTCCCATGGTCAGGAACAGAGATGGTGTGCAGCTGGTGCGACACAGCGCATTTCTAAACATTGCGACATAGAGCCACTATGGAGCATTTTCCAGAAGAAGCACCAAATCTGGAGTAGTTGCTAAACCTAGCTAGAGATATGAGAGAATTTCAAAGATATATGGAAGATTTGCGATGCATAGAATTTCTTGTCTCCGATTTCACAGACAAACACACAGTTAAGGAGCGGATGCACAGCATACGCATTTTAGAGGAACATATGAATGAGGAAAATGATGATCTGCCGGTACGTTTCCATTTTCCTTCTCAACATCTACTACAACTTTATAATCCTAAATCAATATCTCCATGAAAATTCCCATATCTGCTTCGCTCAAGACTTGAGTACAGTTGGAAATGACATCTAGCCTTAGGGTTAGGGTTGATTTGTTCAATATGTATCGTAGAATTTATTGTCTCTGTTTAATCTGGGGAATAATATTGGTAATGTCAAAGGGCTAGTGGGTAAATGGGTTAACTGCTTCGTTCTTGTCATCCCAAATAGTTTCCAGTGTCGCTCGGTTATATAGAACCTGAGCTAGGTCTTATGTGAGTGGTAGTCTAAGCGGCTCATACGCAAATTCTTGCAACAATACGTCTATATACCTTTCAGGAATCTCATAATCCATTTTCCAACCAAATGATCCCCAGGAATTGTCTTTTATTACATGGAATTCTATTTCCACCTCTAACATTTGCATTGTTGTTGTTCAATGCCTTTGAGCAATGTATTTGATTTTGGTAATATAAGAGGAAGAAAACGTCTCTGTCTTGAGAGGGTTGGCCCTGGTGTCGAATCCTTGTTTTTTCAATTTCCATCTGATATCCATTTTTACTATAAATGAGTCATAACGAACACTAATACTCTCCAAACAGTTTTGGGAAATGGCTAGACCCATTCTTGTCTTCTTGTTGGAACGAAAGTAATATTTGTTCAACGTCACTGTAATGTAATGTGAAATGTTTTGTGCATTATTTTGATCATGATCATGGTTTCATCTGCCTCTAAATATTTAACATGATTGTTTGACTCAATATTTATAGTAGTTAATCCTTCACTACAAGTTATAAATAATTTTTCAGCTGAGCACTTTTCAAATATGTCGTCAATGTTTTCTTCTTTTTCCACATTTTCCTCTTCATCATCATCTTTTTCTGTTTCTTCAACAATTTCCTGACTAATAGGCTCATATTTATTTTTAAGATCACCTTCATTATAATTTGAAATTTTTATAACTTGATCTTCTGCAGAATGTAGTGATTCTTCATGAATATCTTCTGAACTTTCTGAATCAGTTGAATTGTTCTATTGACTATGTTCAATATTCGGGAATATTGGTTTTTGCGTCAAATTAAACTTTTACAAAATGGTGTTTATCTTCTACATTGCTTTGTTATGATTATCTGTGGCCTCTCTATGGTTTAGCCAAATTTTTCTTTCTATCTGATCTATTGTGTCTTGAAGATTTTTGATGTTATGAGAATTTCCTGTAACCTTATCCTCAAGATTGGTTAATCTTTTAGTGAATTTATCGGAGTTATTATTGATCTTACTCTCAAGTTTGATCAATTTTTTGTTGAAATTGTCCATTGTCATTGATGAAGACATCGAGCGGCAGCGATTCGAGGCAACACATGTAAAAGCTGAAGGTAGCCAACATTGGCGTAGGTGCTTCCTTCCAGGTGAGAAGATCACTCCTCTGATACCAATGGAGCAACAAAGTTGTAGGATTGTTGACTTAAGTTATAAAATACACAAGAGGTATTGTAATAATAATATATTATATAAAAATGTATAAGAGATGATGATAAAATGTTACAATGAGGCCCTGCTTATATACCTACCCAGGTGACCTTTCATGAATGGGCATGTCTCTTAGACATTCCCTTTCACTAACTTAATGACTACATACATAATCCCTAATTGACTATTAATAATTATATTTATTATATTCGTTATGAATTATATTCATAATAGTGGATTTTTTTCCTTTCCCTCCAATATTTTTGATGATTTAAATGGTTAAAGGAAATTCATCAAAACCCTTAATGACTAGAAACCCTAAGTCCTCATGACAAACACTCTGTTTTGACCTCCAAACAATAATTTATCAGTCAAGAAGGGTCTCAATTACGGAAATTACAGTGATTTCAAGTGAAACATTCATCAAAGATCAAAGGAGATCAGTCATACACCTACACCTCCCTCTCACTGACTTACAAAAACTGCCTTGCACCATCATTTCATTTCACTCCTCCTACCAAGTTTCATAAGCATGCCTAGGGTTTTTTAAGGGCAGCACTAATCACCATGTCAGGAGATGAAGGGAATGTTAGCAATGAAGGATACCAAGTGCCTATGAGGTAGAGGCAAAAAGGTGGGAAGGTTAATAGATTTTAACCCCAAGACACTGTGGAGCTTACTACCTCTCCCATGATTCTCACATGCTTTCAAAATGTAGGGTGCTTTCAGTTTTGTGAAAAGGTCCAATAAGTGAAAAGTCACCACGAGCTCACTAGGTTGTTTTTCCTCAACCTACACAACAAAAAGGTAAATCTTGTAGGGGTAGACATTGAGATATCATCAGATACCATTTCCCATGCTACTCGCCTACCTGATGTTGGTGAAAAATGGTTCAAAAGAGAAAAGCTTGACATGAGCTGCTATGATCCATTCCTCAAACCTAGGTACAAAGAAGGCTGCAAGACTATTTTCCCTTTCTCACACTTGCTGGAGAGTTATGCACCCTTGATGAGGGTCATCATGAAATATTTTACCTGTCAGGGGAGATACTCTAGGCTATACTCCTACCATATCAGATTACTCATGCATTTTACTAGGGTTAAAATGCTTCATTTTACCTACTACTTGTATAGGATTATTGACAAGATGTCTTCTATTGTCCGAAGGAGGAATTATTCCCAGCAAATGAAAAGTTTTTTCCACCACTCCTTCATCAATATGATTATGCTACATTAGTTGGAGCAAAAGGGCATACCATGGGAGGTATTTATTACTCATGAGGTCTTCACAAACCCACAGCCCCATCATCAGCCAAATTTACCCTCATCATATCATCCTCCTCCCTCCACTCCTCCATCACCTCCTACAAATCATGCCTCATCATCTACACAAGTAGCCTCTCCTCAAGAAAACTTCCCTTCCCCAGCCTCTCCCCATGCATCAGATCAAAAAGAAAGTTGCAGTGAACAAGGAAGTGACCATGAAGGTGAGGGTAACAATGAATCAAACCAAAATGAAGATGAGGGTGATGATGGGTCAAGCCAACAAGAAGTAGAAAACAAGGAAACATAGGGAGATGATAATAGTGAAGGAAATGAGGAAATTGATAGTGGATATGAATTAAGCAGTGATGAAGAAGATGTCAGCAATGAAGCAGAAGACATGGAGGTGGATAATAATGAAGATGATGCAAGTGACAAAGAAACAGAGGATGATCCTAAGGACAATAGTGAGACTAAGAGCCCTAATGATAGTCAAAAAAATGAGGCTCCTAGTCATGACAGAGATGAGGGAAAAGATTAAGAGAGCAGCCAAAATGAATATGAAAATAGTGAGGAAAGTGAAGAGGTTGAAGATAGCATGGACACCAATGAAGCAAGCATCAGTGAGGAACAGGATAGAAAGGAAAATAACAGTCATGATAGTCATGAAAACAATGAAGAAAATGAAGACGATGATAGTGGAAATGAAGATCACATCAATGATGAGGCAAGCATCTACAATGAGGAACAAAATTAAAGTGCAGAAATCAATGAAGAGGTTAAAAGTGAGGGTGATGTTGAAGGTAAAGAGGTAAGCAACATTTCAAGTGATTAAGAGGAAGACATGGAAGTGAATGATGGCAACCATGATCAAGACACTGAAATGATCACAATCAAACCTCTTCCATTGACATATCAAAGAGGACAAAGGATTGTGTTTGTTTCCTCTAAAAGGAAAGGGACCATGGCATCCACCTTAGTTCAAAATCTTGACAAAGGAAAACAAAAGATCAAAGAATAAGAAGAAGATCAACATGAGGTTAAGAGAGAATTTGAAATCATTCAGATTGACAGTGACAAGGAAAATGAAGCAAGGATCTCAAAATTTCTCATCCAAAACAAAAATTCCCTAATTGAAGACCTCCAAGCAAAGCTAGATAGGGCCAAGAGTGTGAATGATGCCCTTGAGATGGAGAACAGGAAGCTAAGGGAAAAAAATGCAATTTATGAGGCTAGAGCAATCAGGGCCTAGAAAGAAGCTCAAAGGGCACAGGTAAAGCCTGAGGAATTAATGGGAACCTATGAGGAAAGTGAAGATGAAGAAGGGAAGTCTAGGAGGAGACCAAGAACTATGGGTTTAAATAAGGCCTTGGCAAAAAAAGAGAACAAGAATCAACCTTAGCAGAGCAGCTCCCTCTAAATGAGTTGCTTGCCATGGAGATAGAATATGATCGGGAGCCTAGGCTAGAAAGATAAAACATACACTTGGAGGCTAAATTGGAGAAATCCAATAAGGATTTTGATCTCCAAAGGAAGATGACCAAGCATTATGCCCAGAGAAACCAAATTGCAAGGGATAAACTCAAAAAGGCGCATTGCAAAATATAAGCATTAAAAGAGTAAAAAGACCAAGAAAACCTTGGAATCTTAGCTGAAGCTTCTCTACATGCTTCTCAAACCCCATAAGGAAGGTACACACGAATTTTGTGAAAATTTTGACAAATTTTGGATTTTTGCAAATTTTGAGGCCTCTAAGTGCAGCACCCTTGGCACTACGTTTTCATCTCAGACATCCTTAGGAGGAAAGCTTTGTATTTTTGGAAGCCTCAACTCAAGTACAACATGCTCACCAATTTTCAGAGCATTTGGAGCATTTTTGGTCCCTCAAAAGGCCAACAAACACCTCATTTTTCACCTTTCCGCCTCATTTTCAGGCTTGGCGTTGTTCCTAGAGCAGCTTTGGGAAGTTTAATTTTTGGATAGGTTAGTGGAGACAAATTAGAAAACCAAGGGCAGTTTTGGAAAGTAGACTCATTAGGCTTTCAAACGGCCATCACAAATCCAATTCGGACATTGTGAAGGTCATCAAAACTTAGTTGCACGTGGACCTAGTTTCGCTCATGTCGGCGCTATGTGTTCAAACCTCACTCTGCATTTTTGGCCAAAAAGTAAACAAAAGACACTCATTAATCTAAAAATGATATTTTAGTGTTTTTTGAGGAAAATCACTCCAAATTTAGGTGCTAGGAGTTATTTTTGCATTTATTTCATGAGATATTTTGTGCCTTGGGCCTTGCATGGTCTGTTGGGCATAAATGACATTTATGACTATTTTTGACATTTTCTGACCCTAGTTAGGGTTTTTCCCTCCTTTGCTAGATAAATAGAGCATGAGGTCCTTATTGTAAAATTTTGGCATTTGATGACTCTTGAGAGCAGTATATGGGTTTTTGGAGATTGAAGAAGAAATTGGTGTTGTGGAGTTTGTGAATGGCTTGTTTTGATTGATGTTGGAGAAAGGCTTGCTTGCAGGATCCCTGAGCTTGGTTAATGGTGATGTGCTTCTATTCAGTTCATGTTTTCTTATGTATCATGTTGTTTCATCCTTCTATATTGCAATAGGATAAAGGTTTTAGAGAAATTTTTTTCAAAGGCACCTTAGCTCTTTTTGTTCTTCACTGACTCTATGTTTTCCTCTGCTAGGTCAGTTTAGAGAATTCTTAGTTGCTCTCTAGACCCACCCAAGCTTGTTTATCTCATGAATGGTTCAATACAGTAAGCATCAAAGATGTTTTACGGTTATCCCTGCTTGTTTGATGTCACTAAAAAATTGTTCTTGAGTTCTTTCTTTGAAGTACCACTAATTAGGTTTTACCAAACAGGTTATGTTTCGATCATACCCTTTGTCCATGCTTGAATAGTTTTTTTGGAGATCTTTAAGGATATGATCAATGATGTTTAGGATTTCCCTCTTCTTTGATTAAATTTATATGTTTATATTAATTTTTTTCTAACCTTGAAGGTGAAATCACTGGAAGTTAAATGATTTTCTCTCCTTCTATATTTCATTGGATTGTTTGTCTTAAATGCTTATTTTCTTGAGTTTAATCAAACAGTTATTGGTGTGCCCTATCTTATGATTAATTCTTTATGCCAAATAGATTTCAAGGCCCTTCTTGTTAAAGTATTTGACAAATTATTCTTAACTTCCCTTTGCCCTACTTTTTTCACAAACTTGATGTTCATTTCATCTCACACAAACCTTGAAAATCCATTTGACCATGCTAGATTTTCACTGTGACGCACCCTAATTCATTGTTGAAATTTCCAAGACTTTTATTGACTCCATAGCCCAATGACTTGAATGTTTCCTCACTCTATCTATTCTACTTGATCATCTACCCAACCAAAATAAACAAACAAACCCTAAACTTAACAACTAGCCTAAAATCAAACCCTAAAAGAAAATAAGTTCACATCCTTTGCACAAAATAGAGAGAGTGCTCTCTGAGCCTAGGAAGGCTAGGTCATAGGACTCCAAAGACTGGTCTGATGTTACCATGTGCATTTTTTCTCACCAAACTAATAAATCATGAGAACTTAACATAGTAGAGGTGGGAAGTAGGGACGAAAGTGGTCCACATTGAATACCGAGTGCAGACCAAGGAATGGTGGAACACCGAGCTCGAAGGCATTGTTCCCTATCGCCTTGTTGATGGTGTATGACCCATATCCGAGCAGGCAAAGCTTGTGGTGGGGTCCACTGAGGCACTCCTTCTGAAAATTTAGCCACACTTTTTCACCCACCTGGAAGTTGTGTGGTGCCCAATGTTGATCATACCGTTTCTTGTACTTAGCATAGGTTTTTTCAAATATGTCATGAACTTGTTGGAAGATGTGCTGAATGCGCTCAATGAAGTTATTCACTTTGTCAGCTTTAGACTAGAAATGAGCCGAATCAGCTTGAGTAGCTGCAAATGGCATGGCTATGTTAATGGGACATAGTGGTTGAAATCCCAAGCCCACCTAAAAGGGGTTGTGGCTGGTTGAGCTATGGAGAGCCCGATTATAAATGTGTTGTACATAGGGGAGGCTCTCATCCCATGTGCATGGATTCTTTGAATTGTACATGCCCAGAATCTGTACAATCATCCTGTTGATGACCTCTGTCTGGCCATCAGTTTGGGGATGGAGAGCTGTGGACTTGGTGGGATTGGTGTCCAAAATTGACCAGAGGCCGGACCAAAATGTGTTGAGGAACCTACTGTCACAATCTGATATGATAAACTGTGGGATCCCAATGTGCACCCAAACTCGTTCAAATAAGAGTTTAGCAGTGGCTTCTGATGTGATGTTATTCTTGTAGGCTGCCATAATGGCCATCTTCGAGAATCTATCGACGACCATGAAAAAATAGTCATTTTCATGCTTAGTAGAAGGAAGGCCTGACATGTAATCCATGGAGATGGATTTCCAAGGTCGACTTGGGGTAGGTAGCGGAGTATAGAGGCCTTCCTTCTTGATGGTCGGTTTGGCAATGGTGCAATCATTGCAGGATCTGATGTACTTCCCGACATCCTATTGAAGGTTTGGCCAATAGAAATAAATACGCAGTATTGCCACTATTTTCTCGACCCTGAAATTCCCAGCCACTCGACTGTAGTGTGCTTCCCATATCATCTTCGCACACTTGCTTGAAGGAACACAAAGGTGTCCCAAGTAACATAACCATTCATCTTGGAGGTGAAAATTTGGAACTTGCTTACCCCCCAAGAGTCCCTTGTATGTGTGGCCAAATTCTGGATCGCTCTTGTAGAGAAGTGGCCAATCAGAAGTCTCATGCCCACAAGAGTTGAGAATGGTGGTTAGTGCCACGATCGGTGGTCAAAAGATGCAGTTTGCAACCTTATTGGTGCTACCCTTCTTTTACTTGATGTTCAAATGAAATTGTTGCAGATATGTGGACCACTTTTGATGGTGATCTTTTTGCAAATTCCCTTGTGTTTGTTGTAACTACAGGGGTCGGTGGTATGTGTGGATGATTGTTTCCTTCCCCAAAATTTAATGCTTCCATTTTCGACAAGCCTGCACAATGGAATACATTTATTTTTCATAAGTGGGATACTTTCGAACTATGTCGGACAATGTCTCACTGTGATATGCCACTGGATGCCCCTGTTGAGTAAGAACTGCCCCAATAGCATCGTCAGAGGCATATGTCTCGATCGCAAATGGTTGTTGCAAGTCTGGTAATGTGAGCACAGGGGCAGAACACAAACGATGTTTCAATTCTATGAACACCTTTTGTTGAGATTATGACCAAAATAATTTTGCTCTCGCTCCTCCCTTGGTGACTTGACTCAAGGGCCAAGTGATATGAAAGAATCCCAATAGAAACCTGGGGTAGAAATTAGCAAAACCCAGAAATTTTTGAAGCTCTGTTATAGTGGTTGGGGCTAGACAGGCTCGAATGAATTGGATCTAATCCAGGAGGATCGTGATCATTACATTTCAAAAGAAAATTCCAAGTCAACTCCAGTAGTTCGATGTCCAGTTCAGTCTCCAAATCCACAGTTTCATCAAATCTCTAGTGAAAAGGTCCTTCAGTATCATGGTTCAGTGTTAAGGTCATCATGTGTTTCGAGTTTGGATGAAAAGGGTGTAAAAGGGGACATGGTATTTATGGACCTAGTTCTAAGGTTTCCTATGGTGAAATACCTTATGAAATGTAAAAATACTATTCCTAAATACCTAAAACATATGTCAAAAATAAGACTTAAGGTTTAAAAACCTAACAAAATACTCTAGCCCTAAATCCTAGACTCTAACCTTAAAGAAGTAAATCCTAAGTCCTAAAACCCTATACACATGACCTAAGACCTAATCATAAGCCTAAGTGATAAACTAAGTCCTAAACTATGTAAAATTCCCTAGCACAAATTCAAAACCCTATTAAAAACTATATCATAAACCTTTATGCTAAGGTTGAAGGGTATAAAATTTGGGGTCATGAAATATATTAAAAACAATGATATAAACCTAAGTTATAAGGTTCAGGATATTAAAAATGTTGTTACAAATAAAATTTATAACAAAACCCACCACAACATTACGATAACCACGTGGTTTATGAAACCATGTCGAAGGTTTTCAAACAGCATGTGACCAGACTTGAAAACTGTAGCGAGGAAATGCAGTGTTAAAGTTTAAATTGCTAGTTGTAAACCACGCAGAGACCATGTCGGATAACATGTGATAAGGTCACGCCGTAACTACTGGATGTAACCGTGACCGCCGGAGTCACCGCAACAGTTAGGAAAACATCCCTACTCACATGTCAATGGTTGTCATCCTCTGCCCGATTAGCCTAATCATTAGGCTAAGTCTTTAATATAATTTTTAAAAGTGGGTTTTTAAATTTATTTCAGCGCTAAGGATTTGGGAACTTAATCCCTAGGTTTGTGTAAAGATAGGAATTTGAGACCCTCTATTTCTCAACCAATTTTTATTTTTGGTTAGCCAAGGTTTGATGCAACTTATTTAAGACATGACATTTCTTCTTGGGAATTCATCTTGGATTATTGTGAAGGCATAGTGCATTTGGAGTGTAGTTTCAGAAGGACATAAGTGATTTTGTTTGTAGCATTGCTCAGTCGTCGGTGGTCAGAATTGAGCACAGAGATAGGCATCGAAAAGGCGAGGAAGAGTAATTTCTGTTTACAGGGTTCAGAAGTGCCTACGAGCACAGTAATTTTTTTCCATTTCAGTGTAAAAATTATTCAATATCAATCCTAATAAAAATGGACGCCCACTTAAAAGCGGACCCGGAGATGTAGTCAAGGAGATATGAACTCCGTCATCAAATTGTTTTCCTCTTCTTCTCTCTGATTATTGCTATCATTTAATTCATTTATGCTGCTAGTTTATGTCAATTTTTATTAAAGAATACTTTAGTTAATAGTCAATCTAAAGGACAAACTAATCAAACTGCTTAAGCACTTTATTCGATCAGAAATGGATCATTTTTGGTATCAAAGTAGGTTGTGCTTGTAGTTTTTTTGTCATTGGATGTTAACCGGGTTGGGATTGCAATGTGGAAAAGGCGAGCTTGAATAATTCGATCCAAATATCGAAAGATGGAAAGTCGATCATAAATCAACGATGACAGGGACTGAGACCGTTGAGACTCCTAAAGCTACTGAAAAGAAACCCATGGATGAGAATCAAATCTAGAAGATGTTTCTAAACATGTAGCAAATGTTGGCAGAATTATATGAAGATAAGAAGATGAGGGATGCAACATCATCATCAAAGGCATCAAAGAAGGACAAGGGAAAAGGCAAGGCAGATAAATCTCCTTCTCCTCCATCATCTCCATCATCTTCTTCTTCCTCTTCTACTTCTAGTTCTGAATCATAAAAAGAAAAGAAACATAAGAATCCACTTTTGAAACTTGATGTTAAGTTTGAATTACCTGTGTATGATGGTGAAATAAACCCTAAGAAACTAGACAATTGGGTAAAATAGTTCGAATTCTATTGTCGTATTCAAGATAATACTGATGATAAGACAAAGATCTAATTAGCTACTCTTAGAATGGGGGGTACTGATTTGATCTGGTGGGAGAGTAGGACACAGATAGATTTAAAGCGTAAGGGAAAAGTTATCACCTCATGGACTAAGTTTATTAAAGCTCTAAGGAAACAATTATATCTATTGGGTCACACACAACAAGCTGTAATTGATTGGCAGTGCTTGTGACAAGGTAAGGGACATAGTGTTCAAGAGTTCACACAGGAATTCAGAAAGAAAGCATTAGTGCTCAGTATTTCTTTAAACACAAAAGAAACCTTGTTGAAGTATACTGGCAGTTTGCATTCATATTTGCAGCATACATTATTAATCTTCAATCCTAATGATTTTGATGAAGTTTGTGTTCAAGAAATTCATGTCGAATCGGGTGGTAGACCATTCAAGTTTACACCAAAGACATCCAAGAAGATGGAAACTGAAGACAGAAAAAATAAGGGCAAGTCAAAGGGAAAGAAGATTGCCACAGCTCAGAAGGAAGAAGATAGACCTATGTGTACACATTTCTAAAGGATCGTCCATGATGAAGCTAGGTGTTGGAAACTTCATCTGAAACTGAAGCTGAAGAAGTTTCAATCGAAGAAGGGTGAAAAGAAGGCTGAAACAGCAGTCCAGCAAGGCTTGGACTTGGGATTCGATTTAGGTGATGAAGGTAAAATCACTGTTATGGTTACAATAGGTAAAATTTCTTATGCTAGTACTTCTTCTTCTTAAAACATCAAACAACAGAATGAAGATAAAAGAATCGAGTTATTTCATATAAGGGTAACTTCAAAGCATACTAAGATAGATACATTGTTCGATACGGGATCACAGGAAAATTTGATTTATGAGTCATTGATTAAGCAATTGGGTTTGAAGACACATAATCATCCAAATCCATATCCTTTATGGTGGTTAAAGGAACAAATTCAAATTCATGTTACCAAATAGTGTCGGTTAAAATTTGCAATCACAGCTAACTATATCGATGAAGTGGAGCTAGATGTGATACCGTTAGAAATTTTTGGAATTGTCTTAGGTAGCCCTTATCTCTATGACCGTGATGTAGTATTTTATAGAAAATAACATGTGTATAATCTCGGGAAAGATGGGATTAAGTACATCGTTCGGGCACATAAAAAAAAAGATCACTTGAATTCAATTAATGCTAATCAGATGAAGCACTTAATAAGTTCAAGTAGGAGATACATACTCATGTCGATAAAAGAGAAACATAAGGATCTTAAGGATACTTGTTCAGGATGTGAAATTCAGTATGAACGTAATTTGGTTAAAAAGGTAGATTCATTTCAGGATCTAATTAAAGAACCAAAACATCTACTTCATAAAATGGAAATATCACATGAGATGCAGTTGATGTTTGATGCCTCTAATAATGAAATGTATCACAAGTCAGTTATAGAGAATAAAGAAATAAAGCAACAAATTCCAAGGAAGGTTGGAAAAGAATTAATGCGACTCAGATCATCTCCATACAGTTCACTCATAATTTTGGCTCATAAGAAAAACAGGGCATGGGGAATAAGTGTCAATGTTAAAGTTGATTCAATTAGGCAGAAAATTTTCATGGTATTGATAAATCATCAACAACCATATGAAGATAAAACAAATTTTAAAGGATATGCAATGGAAACAGTGATTCACATAGATTATCAACTGCTTCAATACTTTTAGTCATATACTAAGATGCGACAATCTCACTACAATTGGATGGGATTCCTTCAGCAAAATCACTTAGTAATAAAGGAAAGAGAAGGTGTAACAAGTAAATTAATTGATATGTTTTCTTTGAATGCTTCATTAGTACTGCATAAAATTTCATTGGTTTATGAAATTTATTTAGAACAGTATAGTACTGATAATTATTTCAAAGATACTTTTGAATCACTAACTCATAATGCTCAGATAGAAAAGGTACAGGTTATTCAGGAAATTTATCTTTCTCGGATTGTAGGTGTAAGAAAGACTATGACACAAAGTCAAAAATATTGTTAGTAGCCTCATATGTATGAAAAAATTGTGAATTACATAAAGGGATGTGTAATGTGTTCGACAAGCAATCCATGCAATCGAAATATTGGTTTGCACATGCCACTTCCAGTTCCTTTGCAACCATGGGGCAACATGGATTTGATTCAAGGACAGCCATAAATGGTGAACAGAATCGGGATACATATTGTTCGAGGTAACTATAGTATACATCCTAAGATGTGGGATAAATTTGTAACTTATGTGCATCAAGCTTACAATCAAGCCTTACATTTTTCTACACCGCGGCAAGCATTAAGTCAAGACAGGTTCAAATTGTGCCATGATAAGCATCAGTTTCAGGTCAATGAGCAGGTATGGTTGTATGTCATCAAAGTCAAGATGAAAGTGAGAATTTTGTATTCTCACTTATTGTAAGTTTAAAATCAAGCTTTTGTGGTCCAAAAGCTTTTTAAGTGGAGAGGATTGATCTAGGAGGATCGTGATCATTACAGTTTAGCATAAATTTCAAAGTCAACTCCAGCAATTCGATGTCCAGTTCAGTCTCCAAATCCGTAGTTTTTTCAAATCGCCAAAGAAAAGGTCCTTCAGTATCATGGTTTAGTATCATGGTTCAGTGTCAAGGTCATCATGTGTTTCGAGTTTGGATGAAAAATGTGTAAAAGGGGACATGGTATTTATGTACCTAGTTCTAAGGTTTCCTATGGTGAAATACCTTATGAAATGTAAAAGTCCAATTCATAAATACCTAAAACATATGTCAAAACTAAGACTTAAGGTTTAAAAACATAACAAAATAGTCTAGCCCTAAATCCTAAACTCTAACCTTAAAGGAGTAAAACCTAAGTCCTAAAACCCTATACACATGACCTAAGACCTAATCATAAGCCTACGTGATAAACTAAGTCCTAAACTATGTAAAAATCCCTACCGCAAATTCAAAACCCTATTAAAAACTATATCATAAACCTTTATGCTAAGGTTTAAGGGTATAAAATTCGGGGTCATGAAATATATTAAAAACAATGATATAAACATAAGTTATAAGGTTCGAGATATTAAAAATGTTGTTACAAATAAACTTTATAACAAAACCCACCAAAACGTTATGATAACTGCATGGTTTATGAAACCATGTCCGAGGTTTGCAAACAACGTGTGACCGAACTTGAAAACCACAGTGGAGAAATGCAGTGTTAAAGTTTAAACTGCTAGTTGTAAACCATGTAGAGACCATGTCGGATAACATGTGATAAGGTCACGCCATAACCGTCAAATGTAACCGTGACCGCCAGAGTCACCGCAACAGTCGGGAAAACATCCCTGTTCACATGCCAACGGTTGTCATCCTCTGCCTAGTTAGCCTAACCATTGAGCTAAGTTTTTAATATAATGTTTAAAAGTGGGTTTTTAAATTTATTTCAGCGCTAAGGATTTGGGAACTTAATCCCTAGGTTTGTGTAAAGATAGGAATTCGAGACCCTCTATTGCTCAACCAATTTTTATTTTTGGTTAGCCAAGGTTTGATGCAGCTTATTTAAGCCATGACATTTCTTCTTGGAAATTCATCTTGGATTATTGTGAAGGCATAGTGTATTTGGAGTGCAGTTTTATAAGGACATAAGCGATTTGTTTGCAACATTGCTCAGCCATTGGTGGTTGGAATTGAGCATAGAGATAGGTATCGAAAAGGCGAGGAAGAGTAATTTCTGTTTACAGGGTTTAGAAGTGCCTGGAGGCATAGTCATTCTATTCCATTTCAGTGTAAATATTCTTCAAGATCAATCCTAATAAAAATGAACGCCCACTTAAAAGCAGACCTGGAGATGTAGTCTAGGAGGGACGAACTCCATCATCAAATTGTTTGCCTCTTCTTCTCTCTGATTATTGATATTATTTAATTCATTTATGATGTTGTTTTATGTCATTTTTCATTAAATCATACTTAAGTTAACAGTCAATCTAAAGGAAAAACTAATCAAACTACTTAAGCACTTTATTCGATCAGTTCCAGATCAGTATCTTGGTTGGATCCACATGCACCCCCCTTTCATCAATAATGTATCCCAGATATTGAACCTGGGTCATGCCAAAAGTGCACTTCTCCAAATTGGCACACAACTTGTGTTACCGTAGTATTTGGAGGACTTGTCGGATGTGGTGGAGGTTCTCTTCCCAAGTCTGGCTGAAGACTAGAATTTCATCGAAGTACACTACTACAAATGAGTTAGTGAATGGCCTCAAGATGTTTTCCATCAAACCCATGAAGGTTGCGGGAGCATTCGTCAACCCGAAAGGCATGACCAACCATTCGAAAAGGCCCTCCTTAGTTTTGAAGGTAGAATTCCACACATCGGAGGGTTCGACATGTACCTGGTGATACCCAGACTTCAAGTCGATCTTGCTAAAATATTTAAACCATTTGAGTTGGTCTAGAACGTCATCAATCCATGGGATCAGGTACCTATTCTGGAAAGTGATCTTGTTCAGCGCCCGATAGTAAATACAGAGTCTCCAAGTCCCATCCTTCTTCTATACTAACATGATCAGGCTCCCATAGGGCGATGAACTTCTCCGGATGTGAATTTTCTACAACAACTCCTAAATTTGTCTCTTGATTTCATCGTTCTCCAGAACAGACCGCTGATAGATCAGTCTGTTGGGTAACGGTGCACCTGGGGTCAGATCATGGTGTGCTTGACCTGATAGTGCAGAGGAACCCCTGTGGGTGAGGTGAAAATGTCCCCGTACTCCACCACAACCTTGTCCATTTATTGTTTTCATGTAGAGGAACCATGTCTGAAGTTCATGGCCACAGTATTCTTCTTGCCCTGGGGGTGGATCATCAGGAAAAAAAATTTCCTGGTTTGGGAAATGTGCTCACTACATTGTTTTGCAGTAACCAAAGAGATAGGGGTAGGCGGTGGTACCTCTGGTATCCTGTATAACTTATTTCCCAATGTAATAATAACACCGCGAGGCTATGACTCATACATAGCATGTCCCTTCCACAAATATGGTTGGCCTAATAATACATTAGAAAAATCAATAGGAGAAATGTCACATAATATCTCATCCATGAAGGGCTTGATGTTATAGGGAAGGCGACACTGTTGGCTGACACGAAGATTCCATCCTTGGTAAAGCCACCCAATGGTGTATGGTTGTGGGTGTGTTTTGGTCAGCAAGCCCAACCAATTCACGACATCTAATGAAATGAGGTTCTTTTGGCTCTCATTGTTGACAATGAACTATAGCGGGGAACCTTTTACCCACATCTGGGAGTGGAAGAGATGTTCTGCCTCCTTTGGATCTTCTGGTTCCTCCTTCTACATCTTCGCAGTGTCAACAGTGGCGTTGGGCTCTGCATAAATAATATGTTTCCCTTTTTAATTCCCCTTGTCCAGTTCTGATTCAGAGTCGGAGCACGCATCTAATTCATATGCCCTCATCTCAACCACGAGTGACTTCTTGGCCCCGACACTCACTTGTGTTGTGAATGGAGCTCTTATGGAACTCACACCACTTTCCCGTGTCCTTCTTTGGCTTCGTGTTTTTTTTATTTTCTTGTGGCTTTGGCAGGTTTTCTTGGGCCACCATTCCTTGGCTTTGTCATTTTTTCTGCAGTTTAGAGGCACCTTTCCCTTGCTTTTGATTTGAAAATCCAATGTATCACTTCTTCTGCTTGAATTTCTGCTCAATCTTGGCAACATATCGGTATGTCGTACCAAGCGAGGAGATGTTGAGTAACTCCATTTCATCCTGAATGTATCTGTGTAGACAGTTGTGATACTTTAGCACCAAATTTTTCTCTGAATCTTTGATACCCAACTTTGTGCACAGTGTATGGAACATATTCGTCAGCTCATGCACATCTTGATCCCTTTGTTGTCGCGGCATGGTCCATTGTATGTACTTGTCCTCATAGCTCCCCATGGGATAGTATTGTTCCTTGATCGCATCTCGAAAATAATTCCAAGTGGGTACATTTGAGAATAGAGAGGTTTTTGTCTCATCCTTTTTCTCACAGTAGGTTTCCCACCAGTCCTTGACATGGGGGGTAGCTTTGAGGAGTGAAAAAATAATCTTCTCCCTGTCGGAAAAGTCATGGACCAAGAAATATCCTTATAATAGATTCAACCATATATCTACAAATGCATCTATTTGAACCTCAAATATGGGAATGTCAAAGTTTAATTGTACCATAAAGGGAGTCGCACCTCCAGAGTGGCTGTTGCATGCAGATGCGCCGTCGGTGGGCAAAGCTATCCATCATCTCATTCCTTTGCTTTTCGAGAGCATCCTCAAGCAATATTTTGATAGGAGATCCTGCTCCCTCATATTTGATTTATCCCCCATGGGCTGCCGTCAGGGTTTGTGAGGCCGATCTTTCAAAGGTTTAATCAGATCGAGCCCCAACTCCTTATACCCCAACCTCGTTGGGGACATGAGAAGAAGGATCGAGAAAAAGTAGACCACACTGATACCACTGATCCAGATTTATGCATGAATGCAACAAAATACACATGTAACCATAAATACAAATATGCAGTGGAAATAACACTTCATTTCATTAATATCAAAGAACTGAAATTTGCTTACAGACATAATAGAAATAAACTAGCTAGGGTGCTGGTAGCTTACCTTTGAGAAGAGATGTGGCGGCTACAGGCCTCTGAACTGAGTTAAAATGAGGCTCTAGGGCCTATTTATTATTTAAAAATAATGGAAAACCCTAAACATCCAAAACACTAACCCTAGGAGATGAAGCGCCAAAACTATGGGCCCCGTTTGGGTAAATTGGTCTTTCAAATTCCCGAGGACGTAACTTTGGCATACAATATTTGTTTGACTCGCTAAATAGCTAATTAGAAAGATATATCTAAGGATTAGAAGTGTTGGTGTAAGACACTTTAGTTTTTCCACTCTCGATTTTCCCAAAAAACGTCTTTTAGGGCCTCAAAACGGCTCCGGAAGTTCAGGACCCGAAAAACTGTCAAAAATAGTAAGTTGTGCTGAAACTAAAAAACTGAAAGAGACAATGGTGGGGCCCCGAGTTGAATATGTGGGTGGCCACCAATGTCCACCTAGATCATTCCTCCCCCCTTAGGAAGCAATGGTCCCCATTGCGTTGAGTTCCTCAATGAGATGAGGCAACTTCTGTTGAACTTGGTCCCTGGTCAACCACTTGCCTTGGTGCAAGAGTTGGCCAACTTTGACAACCCGATATAGTTGGATCTTCTGCTAGCGAGTGTTATTAATTTGCATGTCCATGATACAATCTGTGGTGGCATGTTCCATGCAGTCTGGGTTTAACTCTATTTTTGTGAGTTGTTTTGCAATGTCATAGGTGTCCAGTAGAGGTGGGAAGTAGGGACGAAGGTGGTCCACATTGAATACAGGGTGTAAACCAAGGAATAGTGGAATATTGCACTCGAAGGCATTGTTCCCTACTGCCTTGTTGATGGTGTACGACCCATATCGGACTAGGTGAAGCTTGCGGTGGGGTCCACTGAGGCGCTCCTTTTGCAAATGTAGCCACACTTTGTTGCCCACCTGGAAGTTGTGTGGTACCCGATGTTGATCATGTTGTTGCTTGTACTTAGCATTGGCTATGTCCAATATATCATGAACTTGTTGGAAGATGTGCTGAATGCGCTTGATGAAGCTATTCACTTTGTCAACTTCAGACTGGACATGAGCTGAATCGGCCTGAGTAGTCGAAAATGGCATGGCTACGTCAATGGGACATAATGGATGGAATCCCAAGCCCACCTAAAAGGGGTTGTGGCCAGTTGAGTTGTAGAGAACCTAATTATAACTGTGTTGTACATAGGGGAGGTTCTCATCCCATGTGCGTGGATTCTTTGAACTTTACATGTGAATAATGTGCAAAATCATCTTGTTGACGACCTTTGTCTGGTCATCAGTTTGGGGATGGAAAGCTGTGGACTTGGTGAGCTTGGTGCCCAAAATTGACCAGAGGCTGGACCAAAATGTGCTAAAGAACCTACTGTCGCGATCTGATATGATAGACTGTGGGATCCCAAAGTGCACCCAAAATTGTTCAAAGAAGATTTTAGTAGTGGCTTCCATGTGATGTTCTTCTTACAGGGTGCCATAATAGCCATCTTCGAGAATCTGTCGACGACCATGAAAAAATAGTTTTTTCCATGCTCAGTAAAGGAAGGCCTGACATGTAATCCATGGAGATGGATTCCCAAGGTTGAATAGGTGTAGGTAGCAGAGTATAGAGGCCTTGCTTCTTTATGGTCGGTTTGGCAATGGCGCAAGTAGTGCAGGATCTGATGTACTTCCCGACATCCCATTGAAGGTTCAGCCAATAGAAATACATCTGTATTACTACCACTATTTTCTTGACCCCGAAATGCCCAGCCACTCGATTGTAGTGTGCTTCCCATATCATCTTCGCACGCTCACCTAAAGGAACACAAAGGTGTCTAAGGTGACATAACAATGCATCTTTGAGGTGAAAGTTTGGAACTTGTGTACCCCCCAAGAGTACCTTGTATGTGTGGCCGAATTCTATATTGCTCTTGTAGAGAAGTGGCCAATCAGAAGTCTCGTGCCCACAATAGTTGAGAATGGTAGTTAGTGCCACGATCGGTGGTCGGGTGAGGAAATATGCAACATTATTGGTGCTACCCTTATTTTACTTGATGTTTAAATGAAACTGTTGCAGATATGTGGAACACATTTGATGGCAATCATTTTTCAAATTCCCTTGTGTCTGTATGAACTACAGGGCTCAGTGGTTTGTGTGGATGATTTTTTCCTTCCCCAAAATGTAATGCTTCCATTAGCGACAAGCCTACACAATGGAATACATTTCTTTGTCATAAGTGGGATACTTGCGAACTGTGTCAGAAAATGTCTCTCTATGATATGCCACTAGATGCCCCTATTGAGTAAGAACTGCCCCAATAGCATAGTCAGAGGCATCTGTCTCAATCTCAAATGGTTGTTGCAAGTCTGGAACTGTGAGCATGGGGGCAGAACAGAGGCAATGTTTCAATTATATGAACACCTTTTGTTGAGATTTCGACCAAAAGAATTTTTCTCTTGCTCCTCCCTTGGTGACTTGACTCAAGGGCCAAGTGATATGAGAGAATCCCAACACGAACCTGCGGTAGAAATTAGCAAGACCCAGAAAGCTACGAAGCTCTGTTATAGTGGTTGGGGCTGGCCAATATTGAATTAATTGGATCTTGGTTGGATCCACATGCACCCCCCTTTCATAAATAATGTATCCCAGATATTGAACCTGGGTCATGCCAAAAGTGCACTTCTCCAAATTGGCACACAACTTGTGTTGCCGTAGTGTTTGGAGGAATTTTCAGATGTGGTGGAGGTGCTCTTCCCAAGTCTGGCTGAAGATCAGAATTTCATCCAAGTACGCTACTAAAAATGAGTTGGGGAATGGCCTCAAGATGTCATCCATCAAATTCATGAAGGTTGCAGGAGCATTCGTCAACCCGAAAGGCATGAACAACCATTCAAAAAGGCCCTCCTTAGCTTTGAAGGTAGTCTTCCACACATCGAAGGGTTCGATGGGTACCTGGTGATACCTAGACTTCAAGTCAATCTTGATAAAATATTTCTCCCCTTCAAGTTGGTCTAGAATGTCATCAATATGTGGGATCGAGTACCTATTCTGGACAGTGATCTTGTTCAACACTCGATATTCAATACAAATTCTCCAAGTCCCATCCTTCTTCTGTACTAATACAATCGAGATCCCACAAGGCAATGAGCTTGGCTGGATGTGACCATTCTGCAGCAGCTCCTAAATTTTCTTCTTGATTTCATTGTTCTCTAGAATAGAGTGCTGATAGATTGGTCTGTTGGGTAGCAATGCACTTGGGGTCAGTTCAATGGGGTCCTTAACCTGACAGTGCAGAGGCACCCCTACCGGTGACAAAGATGATATCATCAACATATACAACCACAATCAAAAGTTTATCATTTTCAATTTTTGTGTATAAGTTGCTATCAGCAGACCCCTTTGAAAATCCTTGTTGATGAAGATATTTGTCAAGACGATAATACCATGCCCTTGGAGCTTGTTTGAGACCATATAGAGCCTTTTAAGTCTACAAACAAGATTTTCATCATTTCCCAAAATGAATCCTTCTGGTTGTTCTATATAAACTTCTTCTTCTAGATCACCATTGAGAAATGTAGATTTAACATCCATTTGATAAACTTTGATTTGTTGAAAGCTTGAAAAGGCAAGAAACATTCTTATGGCTTCAAGTCTAGCTACAGGAGCAAAAGTTTCTTCAAATTCTATACCTTCTTGTTGAGTATACCCCTTACAAACAAGTCTAGCTTTGTTTCTTACAACATCCCCATTCTCATTTAACTTGTTTTTGAATATCCATTTAGTTCCAATGAAATTTTTGTTATGAGGTCTTGGTACTAATTCCCAAGTGTGATTCTTTTCAATTTGATCAAGCTCTTCATTCATGGCTTGAATCCAACATTCATCTTTGCTAGCTTGATTGACATTGTGTGGTTCAATAGTGGATAGAAATGCCAGATAGCTAGAAGATCCCACAAGAGTCCTTCTTGTTTGTACACCTGATCCTTTATCTCCCAAAATTTGAGATTCTCGATGATTCTTTTGAACATATCTGGATGGAGATTTTTTAGATAACTCATCTTCAGGTTCTTCATTGGGTTCACTGTCTATATCATTGCTATTTGATGTAGGAGGACATATGTCACCATCGTCTTCATTTGTTGTTTGTTTTTCTTCTTTTGGGGCTGCAGGAGACTCATCAATAACAACATCAATACATTCAACAATCTTCCGAAGTCTTTTATTGTAACATTTATAAGCTCTAATCGTAGAGGAGTAACCAAGAAGTATTCCTTCATCCGCTCTAGGTTCAAACTTGCCAAGTTTTTCATCATTATTTTTTATAAAGCATTTACTTCCAAAAACTCTAAAATGCTTCACAGAGGGAGAATTACCATACCAGAGTTCATATGGAGTTTTTTCACTATTTACACGAACATGTGCCTTGTTGAGAATGTTTACCGCTGTATGTGTTGCTTCTCCCCAAAATGTGTCAGGTGTTCCAGAATCATCAAGCATAGCTCTAGCCATTTGTTGAACTGTTCTATTCATTCTTTCTACTACGCCATTTTGTTGTGGAGTTCCAGCTACAGAAAATTGTCTTTTTATGCCATGTTGTTCACAAAATTCAAGGAATTCATTTGAAGTATATTCTCCTCCTCGATCAGATCTAAGACATTTGAGTTTTAGATCTACTTCATTTTCAACTAGAGCCTTGAAGATCTGAAATTTCTCAAATGCTTCATCTTTTTGCTTCAGCAACCCAATCCAACACATTCTAGAGAAATCATCAATAAATAAGATATAGTATTGTTCACCACGAGGTGACTTTTTCCTCATAGGTCCACATATGTTAGTATGAATGAGTTCAAGAGGCCTACTTGATGATCCTTCCTTGGCATTAAATTGCACTCTGGTCTGCTTGCCGAATTGGCACGATTTGCATATGATACTTTCAGGTAGAGTAATATTGGGAAGACCATGAACAGCATTAAGTCTGCTTGATTTGTTGATTTGAGAGAATCTTAGATGCCCCAACCTTCTATGCCATAGCCAGTTTTCTGAAGATTTACTCAAGTAACATTGTTCTTTGCAGTTCTTCAATACATACAGGTTTCTTGGAGTTCTTTTTCCTTTTATAATTGTTTTACCTGTATCAAGATCACGTACCACACATTCTTTTGAACTAAATACAACTTCAGTTCCTTGATCACACATTTGACTTACACTTAACAAGTTATGCCTTAATCCATCCACATACATGACATCATTAGCCTTCACCTTTTCTTTTAGAAACACATACCCTTTTCCTTTAATTACAGCAGGAGTATCATTTCCAAAAGTAACTTTCTTTTCCTTTTCTAGTGTACTATATGCACGAAGTTTGGTTTTGTCACCTGTCATGTGTCTTAAGCATCCGCTATCAATGTACCATTGATTTTCTTCACCTTCTGCAAATAACACTATGCCACAATTTTCAACCTGTAATTCCTTCTTTTTCCATACTTTGGAGCTTGAAGGAAAATGCTCTCTTGGCTGAACTTTGCTCCTGCATTCAGATTCTTCATGCCCAAAGTTATTGCAATAAGCACATTCAACTTCATTTAGAAGAGGAGAAAATTTGTTATAGGTATTCTTCTTTGTTTCAATATCAATCCTTTTCTTTCTTGCTTCTCTTGTCATGATGGTTTTATATGCAACACACTGAACAGCTTTATGACCAAAATTGTGACATGAGAAACATTGTCCATTGAAGAAGAAATTTATGCGATCATGAAATCTTCTACTTGAATTTACCTGTTGATTGGTGTTTCTTTGAAAGATATTCCTATTAGTGTTCTTTGAATTGAGATGATCATGCTTTACCTATAAATATTCTTTATTCCCTTGCTGAGTGGCAGAATTTTGTAATCCAGCTGTAGCTGCTTTTAGATAATTTGGTGCTGAAGCCTGAGAAGATTCCCCGGTATATCCAAGACCTGTCTTTACAAGAGGAGAGCGTTGTACCTTGATAATCTCATTTAAGGTTTCAGATCCTTTACCAAATCTAAGATTCAGAGTCTTTTCTTTCTCAAAATATTTTCTTAGACTTACCACTTCACATTCTAATTTCTCAATGTGTTTCTTTTCTTCTTCAAACTGCCTTTCCAGAGTCTCTATGGTTATTTTCCTTTCTTCTAAGAGTATTTTACTTTCTTCTAAGTGTATTTTGAGTTGATTGTTTTCTTCAACAAAATCATTGTCTTATAGAGCATCCATAAAAGTTTCATTTTCTTCTCTAGATTGAAATGCCATGAGAAGTCTAAGATTTTGTTCACATTCTTCCTCACTATCAGATAACCCATCACTATATTCATGAGTATAGTAACTTTTTCTAGTGCTAGACCGGTTCTTATTCCTTCTTGCTACTTCTTTTCCTTTTGCAGATATTTCTTTATAAGGACACTTAGCAGCATAATGACCAACTCTTCCACAATAAAAACATTTGAAAGGAAGCTTACCTCTGAACCGTCCTGTGCCAAGTTGAAGTTTCTTTACAAAATTTACCTCATCTTCTTCTGAGATATATCTTGATCCTTCTGCTTCTTGCACTTCTTTCCCTTTTGTAGAAGCTCTAAAGATGGCTTCTTTGACTTCAAATGGTCCTCCTCTTCTCATTTCATATGCAGTTAGTATCCCATGAAGTTGCACCACAGTAAGATTTTGAAGATCCTGTTTTTCTTCAAGAGCAGAAACTTTTGACTCAAATTTTGTCGTTAGAGATCTTAAAATTTTCTCAACCAAAGTAGATTTGGTTATTGTTTCTCCCAGATTTCTCATACGATTTACAACATCATCAAGACGTAAAAAGAAACTGGCAATACTCTCATCATTATGCATCTTCAAATTTTCATATTCAATTCTGAGAGTTTGGAGTTTTGCACTTTTTACCTTTGCATCACCTTCATAACTTAGAATGATTTTGTCCCACATTTCCTTTGCTGTATTCAGCTGCATGACTTTGAAAAATTCAGATTCAGTTAGACTTCCTATTATAGCATTGACTGCCTTTGCATTTGATTCATAATTCTTCTTTTCCGTCGGATCTGTTGGTACTGTGGCTGGATATTGATATCCTCCTTCAACAATGGCCCATACATCTGCTCCCAGAGACTGAAGATAGGATCTCATCCTTATTTTCCAGAAGATTAAATTGTTTCCGTTAAAGAGCGGAGGCTTGATAGATGCTATTCCTTCTTGATTGCTCATTTTTCTTGATCTTCCTTCTAGTGGCTAATCCTTTTCAGAAGGACCTTCTTTGAAACCAATTGTTGGGAAAAATACTGAGAGGGGGGGTGAATCAGTTTTTAATGCAGACTGAAAACTTTTTTATTTTTTCTTTCTCTACAACCCATACACTACTTTACTGAATAAAACTCGCGTATACACGTGGATATCCTTCATACAACTCGCGTATGTCCAGAGATATAGTTATTGCATTTAATTCTTAACTTGGATCATTGCATTATTCATTCATCAGGTGTATAGTAAGCAGTAAACAGATGCAGTAAGAAAAAAATAAATCATCATACATAAGCAACACACATGAACACCAGGATTTAAGGTGGAAACCCAATTTGGGAGAAAACCACCGCTGCCGTCATCTCAGTCTTCAATATTTATTATGTAAATAAAACTTTTTACAACCATGTAATGGCACAGACTCATACCAGCACGCAGGCACCCACCTACAGAAGGCCACAACCTTCTCTCGTTTACCAGCCTCTCCTAGAAGGGAGCTACAACCCCCTACTCTCATTTACCAGCCTCTCCTGGAAGGGAGCTACTACCCCCTGCTCTCGTTTACCAGCTACTACTGGAAGGGAGCCACTACCCCCTCACTGAAGGCTTGACCCTCAACACCACTGCAGACCACGTTTCATCAATTTTCAAACTGGATCAAACAGCTTCAACTCAACCCTTAATTTTTCAACAAACATACTTTGCCCAATGCTTCAAACAGAATAGTGAAACCACTGTAACCAGAATATTAGAGATTACCCAGACTTCAAAATAGATATGCAGAAACACATTCAACCATGAGCAACTATTAGTTCAAATTCCATACGTGCTTTTATTTAATCAGACCCGCGTATACACGTGCTTTTCATTAAACGAACCCATGTATACATCTGTGCATTTTTCAGTAAACCCTAACTTCCCATACGCTCTTTTAATATATCAGATCCGCGTATACATGCGATTTTTCCACAAAAAACTCGCATATAGATCTGTAAATGAAAGCTTTGCAGAACAGATCAGATCTATAAAATTACTCAGATTTCTTCATTACCTTCAGCAAACTTTGCGCCAGATTTTCACCAGTTCTTCTTCTGCAGATCATCTTAGATATTCATCATCATTAGATCTAAGGATTTTGAAACATCCACGGGTGCATCATAGATTCAGATTTATCAATCAAGAACAAGGTTAATTCATGCAGATATACTTCAAAGTGAAGTATTCATTCAATACCCAGACACATGCACACCTTGCACTATTATTCTTTACTCCCTATATAGGTTTATACTTTATGATACCATGAGCCAAAACCACACCACTTTCGATGGTATTCCTGGACGATATCAAATAGATAATCCAGCACTCAATACAATGGGTCAATACCATGGTAGATTCCCCTGGTTATATAAATTTAGAGCGCAATAGGGCATACGCGACTTGGAACGTACTTTTCCGCGTACATACGCTACTTCTCCTCATAAAACCCGCATATGCATTGTGACATACTTTGTTCAACATTATTCTGGCACTTTCTGAATTCCATCTCCACTAAGAACAATCTTCATCAAATAGGTTGCCATCAAGGACAACACATTGCATCATATCGCTAACAGTCTTATTTCATCAAGTAGGTTGCCATCAAGGACAACACATGCCAACACAAAGAAGGACATGGGAAAGTGGTGTGAGTTCCATAAGAGCTCCACTCACAACACAAGTGAGTGTTAGGCCAAGTAGTTGCTTGTGGCCGACATGAGGGCTTCTGAATTAGATGCATGCTACAACTTTGAATCAGAACCTGACAAGGGGAATGAAAAAGGGAAAAAAATTATTGATGCATATCCCAATGCCACTGTTGCCACTGCAAAGATCCAGAAGTAGGAACCAGAGGATCCAGAGGAGGCGAAACGTCTCTTCCACTCCCAGATTTGGGTAAAGGGTTCCCCAGTATAGTTCATTGTCGAAAATGGGAGCTAAAAGAACCTCATTTCAGTAGTTTTCATGAACCAATTGGGATTGCCAACCACAGTGCACCCATAGCCATACACCATCGGGTGGCTTCACCAAGGACAGGATCTCCGTTTCAACCAACAGTGTCGCCTTCCCTATAGCATCAAGCCCTTCAAAAATGAGGTATTATGTGACATTGCTCCTATTGATGTTTCTGATGTGTTATTAGGCCAACCATACTTATGGAAGCGAAATGTTTTGTATGAGTCACGACCTCGTGCTGTTATTGTTACCTTGGGAAATAAGTTGTACAGGATACTAGATGTACCATTGCCTACCACTATCTCTTTAGTTACTGCAAAAAAATGTAGTAAGCTCATTTCCCAAACCAGGAAATTTGTTTTCTTGGTGATCTGCCCCCAGGGCAAGAAGAAGACTGTGGCCACAACCTCCAGGCATGGCTCCTCTACACGAAAACAACAAATGGAGAAGGTTTTGGAGGAGTACGGGGACATTTTCACCTCACCCACAGGGGTGCCTCTGCATTGTTAGTTCAAGCACCCAATTGATCTGACCCCAGGTGCACCGCTACCTAACAGACTGATCTATCGGTGCTCTATTCTAGAGAACGATGAAATCAAGAGGAAAATTCAAGAGCTGTTGCAGAAAGGTCACATTTGGCCAATTTCAATGCCCTGTGGGAGCCTGATCGTGTTAGTATAGAAGAATGATGGGACTTGGAGACTCTGTATTGACTATTGTGCGCTGAATAAGATCACTTTCCGGAATAGGTACCTGATCCCACAGATTGATGACCTTCTAGACCAACTCAAAGGGGAGAAATATTTCAGAAAGATCGACTTGATGTCTAGGTATTACCAGGAACCCATCGAACCCTCTGATGTGTTATAAAAATATATGTTACAGAGCAATGCAACACATAAAGCCAAAGAGACAAAGATATATTTTGTTCACCCAGTTTGGGCTATTTCCACCCTGAACAACGATTACTTCCTTTCTATTATCCAGCAAAATGAAGAGACACAACCTACATCAGATTCGATGTAATATCCTCTGTTCTCTCTCAAAGTCTCCCTATCTATTTCTCGCTCTGAGAATACACACACAAAATACACACCCGCAATACAATACCCTCATACGAAGCGAGGGGTTGCCTTCTAGGGAAAAAAACCCTAAACTAAACATAAATTCTACTGTCATATCATCCACCTAATGAACATCCCAGATTGACTATAAATTACTATACTTTTACAAGGAATTTTTACATATGATTTTAGCTTTGGGGGTGCTGCCCCCGAAACCCCCCGCCAGGGGGGGCTCCATAAAGTTGTAGCCCCCCCCCAGACCCCCCAGGCAATGTTTAATTATGGGTAGAGTTGCCACCCCCATTAAGGTACAGGGGTCCAACACTATGATACAAAATAAAAAAGATAATCAGGCTCCACACCCAACAATCTCCCACTTGGAGACTGATTGTAGCAACTCCACCTCTGCTTCATTTGCTGGAAAATGACTCCTCTTTGGACCTGGATATTTCTCATCTTCATCGTCATCCTTGAAGACCGATTGAAACTGAGCATATTCTCAGTTTCTCCCTGGTTCCAACTTTTTTTAGCATATCTGTAGGATTCTAGCTAGTGTGTATCTTTTCCAGCTTCAACTGTCCATCTTCCAATACTAACCATATGAAATGGTACTTGAGCTATATGTGTTTAGCCCTGGAATTAAATGCTAAGTTCTTTTCAAGATGAATGGCACTTTGGCTATCGTTGTATAATGTTCCCATATCATGCTTCTTACCCAATTCATCCATAAACTATTGTAACCAAATCATTTATTTACTAGCCTCTGTAACAGCAACATACTCTGCTTCTGTTGTTGAAAGTGCAACAACACTTTGGATTTTTGAAACCCAACTGATAGATGTTCCACCTACAGTAAATACATACCCTATAGTGCTCCTCCTATTATCTCTGTCACCTGCAATATCTTCATAAACATATCCCTGGAGAGCAATGTTTGAACCACCAAAGAATAATGCTTGATTTGTGGTTCCTCTCAAATATCTGAGAATCCATTTCACTGCCATCCAATGTTCTTTTCCTGGATTCTTCATGCACCTGCTTACAACTCCCACTGCATGTGCAATATCAGGCCTTGTGCAGACCATTGCATACATTAAGCTTCCAATTGCTGATGCATATGGAACTTTAGACATATAATCCATCTAAGTTTGAAATGGTTAGCAAAAGGTGTACTAATTGGTTTTGCATTCTACATATTAAATATTTTCAACACCTTTTGTATGTACTCATTCTGAGACAGTGTTAATTTGTGAATTTTCCTGTCTCTAGTTATTCTCATATCAAGGATTTGTTTTGCAACTCCCAAATCCTTCATTGAAAATGAATTTGCCAATTTTCTTTTGAGCACATTTATTTCCTGCATGTTAGACCCTGCAACAAGCATGTCATCTACATACAATAACAATATAATATAGCTGCCATCATTTTTCTTTTTCAGATAAACACAATGATCAGAGTGACATCTAGTATAACCTTGTTCAGACATAAACCTGTCAAATTTTAGATACCACTGCCTTCGAGCCTGTTTTAATCCATACAAGCTCTTCTTTAACCTACACACTAATTTTTCTTTCCCGTTGACCTCATATCCTTCTGGTTTCTCCATATAGATCTCTTCCTCCAAATATCCATGGAGAAATGTTGTCTTTACATCTAACTGTTCAAGATGTAAATCTTTCGTTGCTACAAGACTTAAAATAGTTATGACTGAAGTCATCTTAACGAAAGGAGAAAATATTTCATCAAAATAAATACCTTTCTTCTATGCAAACCACTTCACCACAAGTCTATCTTTGTACCTATGTTTTCCTCCATCCTTTTCCTTCAACCTGTAAACCCATTTATTCTGCAATGTAGTTTTACTTGCAGGAAACCTGACTAAGTCCTAAGTTTGGTTATGCATTAAGGAGTCCAAATCTTCTTCCATGGCTAGCTCCAACTTCTTCGTGGTTTCAACCTGCATTGATTCTTCATAACACTCGGGTTCACTAGAATCAATGAAAAATAAATGATATAATGAAGGAGAGTATCATTCAGGGGGTCTACTTATCCTGGTACATCTTCTGACACCACTTTTAGGTGTTCGAGGTGCATGTTTCTATTTTGGTGGTTTTTGTTGTTGTGGCTTTTGATTATTGTTATTTTCAAGCACCTTTACTTTTTCTATGATCTCATCAAGAACTGTGTATTCTTTATTTCATTTTTCCTGTTTCTTTTCCTGCAATTGATTCTTATACAAGACCTTTTCATTGAATATTACATATCTACTCCTAATGATTTTGTGATTTTCATAATAATATAAGTGATAACCAAAATCATTAACATCATATCCAATAAACGTACATTTCTTTGATTTTTCCTCAAGCTTTGTTCTATTTTCTTTATTAATGTGGACAAATGCCTCACAACTAAAAGGCTTTAAAAAAGAGTACTTTACCTTTTTACCTGTCCATGCTTCCTATGGAATACCACCATCCAAGGAAATTTAAGGCCCTCTGTTTATTAGATAAACAACAGTATTTACAACATCTACCCAAAAGTGTAAAGGTAGTCCTACATGCAATCTCATGCACCTTGCACATTCCATGATTGTTTTGTTCATCCTTTCTGACACACCATTTTCTTGTGGTGTTCTCGAAACTCTCTTCTGTTTGCGAATTCCATGCTATGAATAGTACCTATCAAACTCTTTGCTGCAATATTCACCTCCATTGTCTAATCTTAGACACTTCAAATTATTTCCTATCTCAATCTCAACCAAAGTTTTCCATTTCTTGAAGTATCAAATACATCATATTTATTCTAAATACAATAAATCCAAGTTTTTCTAGTTGCATCATCAATAAAAGTAACATAATAAGGAGAGCCACTGAGAGATGATACCTGAGCAGGTCCCCATACATCTATATGTACAATCTCTAATTTTTTGCTCTTCTTTTCTTTCCCAACTCTGAGAATTCTGACTCTCTTTTGTTTTCCATAAATGCAATTCTCACAGAAATCCAAATCGATATTCTTCAAATCTGGCAACAAATTCCTTGAGTGAAGAATCTTCATCCCCTTCTCACTCATGTGTCCAAGCCTATGATGCCATAATGTTGCATCTGCTCCTTTGGAAGTTAAATCATTAACAAAGTTAGAAATACCATTGCATAAATACAATGTACCAACCTTTTCGCCTTTTTCTATTACTAGGACTCCTTTGGTGACCTTCCAAGTTTTATCTGTGAAATTTGTCACACAACCTTCACCGCCTAACTACCCTATTGAAATCAATTTTTTCTTCAGATCTGGAACATGCCTTAGCTCCTTTAATAGCCATTTGTTTCCATTCTGTTGTTTTCCAAGAACTTTGCCCATTGCAACAATTTTATAGGGTTTATCATCACCCAAACGAACTTGTCCAAAATCTCCTTGAACATAGTCATGAAAATATTTCTTATTAGGTGTGGCATGGAATGAGGCCCCTGAATCTACTATCCAGGAATCAGTAACATTTTCGAAAGAAAGAATCAAAGCATATTGTAACACATCACCTATCACATTTGCTTCATGATTGTTTTCTTGCTGTGAATCTCCTTCTTTTCCCTTCCGAGATCTACAGTCTCTCTTCATGTGTCCTTTCTTTCCACATTTCCAGCACACTATCCCCAATCTGGACTTGGATCTGCCTTTCCTTGATTTACTGCAATATCCTGATCTCTTTCCTCTTTCCATTTTTATTCCCATAGACTCTCCACTCAAAGCATTTCCCAATGTCTCACTGGAGCTTTTCTATCACATTTCCTTGCTAAGGATAGCACCGACAACATCATCAAACTTTAAAGTACTAGATCCATAGACAAAGTTACTAATGGCCATAACTAAACCATTCTAGCTTTCTAGCAATGAGCACAGAAATAAAAGAGCCCTAACTTCATCATCAAATTTTACCCCTATATAACTTAACTGACTGGTAACTATATTAAAATCATTTAAATGGTCTGCAATGGATCCACCTTCCGACATCTTCATATTAAATAAAAGTTTCATAAGAAATACCTTGTTTGAGGCCGAGGTTTTTTCCTATAGTTTCTGCAATGCCTTAATCAAACCCTTTGTTGTTGTTTCCTTCGAAATATTGAAGGCTACCAACATCGCAAGGCACAACCGTACTATTCCGAGTGCCTTTCTATCGAGAATCCCCCATTTTGTGTCTATCATAGCCGTTATCTTCTTTGTTTTTCCACTCAATGGTAGGTACATATCCTTCTGATACAAATAATCTTCCATCTGCATCTTCCACAGTGGGAAGTTTTGGCCGTTAAATTTCTCGACCCTAAACTTACCATCTTCCACCATTGCTCCCACTCGAACCAGGAACCCTTCTTTCCTGCGAGTTTATCAGCCAAATAGACCTTCGGCTCTAACACTAGTTTTTAGAAAATAATATATTACAGAGAAATGCAACACATAAAATATGTGGAAAAAATAAGCACACAAAACACATAAGACCAGAGAGACACAGATATATGTGGTTCACCGAGTTTGGGCTATGTCCACCCGAATAGCCAGTCCTTCCTTTCTATTATCCAGCAAAATGAAGAGACACAACCTACAACAGATCCACTATAATATTCTCTGTTCTCTCTCACATTATCCCTATCTGTTTCTCGCTCTGAGAATACACACACAAACTACACAGGCACAATACAATACCCTCATACAAAGCAAGGGGTTGCCTTCGAGGGAAAAAAACCCTAAACTAAACATAACTTATACCATCAGATCATCCGTCTAATGAACATCCCAGATTGACTAGAAATTAATATACTTTTACAAGGAAATTTTACATCTGTTTTTAGCTTCAGGGGAGCTGCCCCTGAAACCCCCCACCAGGGGGGGCTCCATAAAGTCGCAACCGCCCCCCCTAAACCCCCCAGGTAGGGTTTAATTACGGGCGGCTTTTTCGCCCCCATTAAGGTACAAGGGTCTAATGTTGTGACACAAAATAAACAAGATAATTAGGCTCCAGACCCAACACGATGTGTGAAATACTGCCTTCAAAGCTAAGGAGGGCATTTTCAAATGGTTGGTTATGTATTTTGGGTTGACGAATGCTCTCGACCCCTTCATGAGGTTGATGGATGACATCTTGAGGCCATTCACCAACTCATTTGTAGTAGTGTAATTGGATGACATTCTAATATTCAGCCAAACTTGGGAAGAGCACCTCCACCACATCTGACAAGTCCTCCAAACATTACAGAAACACAATTTGTGTGCCAATTTGGAGAAGTTCACTTTTGGCATGGCCCAGGTTCTATATTTGGGATACATTATTTATGAAAGGGGGGTGCATGTGGATCCAACCAAGATCCAAGTCATTTGAGACTGGCCAACCCCAAGCACAATAACAGAGCTTCGCAGCTTTTTGGGTCTTGCTAATTTCTACCGCAGGTTCGTGTTGGGATTCTCTCATATAACTTGGCCCTTGAGTCAAGTCACCAAGGGAGGAGTGGGAGAAAAATTCTTTTGGTCAGAATCTCAAAAAAAGGTGTTCATATAATTGAAACATCGCCTTTGTTCTGCCCCCATGCTCACATTACCAGACTTGCAACAACCATTTGAGTTCGAGATAGATGCCTCTAAATATTCTATTGGGGTAATTCTTACTCAACAGGGGCATCTAGTGGCATATCACAGAGACATTTCCCGACACAGTTCGCAAGTATCCCACTTATGACAAAGAAATGTATTCCATTGTGCAGGCTTGTTGAAAATGGAAGAATTACATTTTGGGGAAGGAAAAAATCATCCACACAAATCACCGAACCCTACAGTTCATACAGACACAAGGGAAGTTGCAGAACGATCACCATCAAGAGTGGTCCACATATCTGCAACAATTTCATTTGAACATCAAGTACAAGAAGGGTAGCACCAATAATGGTGCAAACTTCCTCATCCAACCATCAATTATGGCACTAACCACCATTATCAACTCTTGAGGGCACGAGACTTCTGATTGGTCTCTTCTCTACAAGAGTGATCTAGAATTTGGCCACACATACAAGGCACTCTTGGGGGGTACGCAAGTTCCAATATTTCACCTCCAATATGCAATGTTATGTCACCTGGGACACCTTTGTGTTCCCTCAAGTGAGCATGCAAATATGATATGAGAAGAACACTATAGTCGAGTGGTTGGGCATTTCAGGGATGAGAAAATAGTGGCAGTACTGCAGAAGTATTTCTATTGGAAAAACCTTCGACAGGATGTCGAGAAGTACATCAGATCCTGCATTGCTTGTGCCATTGCCAAACTAACCATAAATAAGCAAGGCATATATACTCTGCTACCTACCCCTAGTCGACCTTGGGAATCCATCTCCATGGATTAAATTTCAGGCCTTCCTTCTACTAAGCATGGAAATGACTGTGTTTTCGTGGCCGTCTACAGATTCTCAAAGATGGCTATTATGGCGCCCTACAAGAATAACATCACAGCAGAAGCCACTGCTAAACTCTTCTTTGAACAATTTTGGGTGCACTTTGGGATCCCACAGTATATCATATTAGATCATGACAGTAGGTTCCTCCGCACATTTTGGTCCAGCCTCTGGTCAATTTTGGAAACCAAGCTCACCAAGTCCACAACTTTCCATCCCCAAATTGATGGCCAGAAAGAGGTCGTCAACGGGATGATTGTACACATTCTACACATGTACAATTCAAATAATCTATGCACATGGGATGAGATCCTCCCCTATGTACAACATAGTTATAATCAGGCTCTCCATAGCTCAACTGGCCATAGCCCCTTTCAGGTGGGCTTGGGATTCCAGCCACTATGTCCCATTGACGTAGCCATGCCATTTGTGGCTACTCAGGCTGATTCAGCTCATGTCCAGTCTAAAGCTAACAAGTAAAAAAGACTCATCGAGTGCATTCAGCACATCCGCCAACAAGTTCATGACATATTGGACATATCCAATGCTAACTAAAAGCAACGACATGATCAACATCAGGTACCACACAACTTCCAGGTGGGTGAAAAAGTGTGGCTACATTTGTAGAAGGAGCGCCTCAATGGACCCCACCTCAAGCTTCGCCTGATTTGATATGGTTCATACACCATCATAAGAGTGGTAGGGAACAATGCCTTTGAGCTCAGTATTCCACCATTCCTTGGTCTACACCCGGTATTCAATGTGGACTGCCTTCGTCCCTACTTCCCACCTCTACTAGACACCTCTGACATTGCAGAACAAATCACAACAATAGATTTAAACCCAGACTGCATGGAACAAGCCACCATAGATTGTATCATGGACATGAAAATCAATAACACTCTCCAATTGAAGGTCCAACCATATCGGGTTGTTAAAGCTGGCCAACTCCTACACCAAGGCAAGTGGCTCAAAAGGGACCAAGTTCAGCAAAAGTTTCCTCATCTCATGGAGGAACTAAGTGCAATGGGGAAAATTTCTTCCTAAGGGGGTAGGAATGATCTAGGTGGATATTGGTGGCCACCCACCTATTCCACTTAGGGCCCCACCATTGTTTCTTTTAGTTTTTCAGTTTCAGCACAACTTACTATTTTTGACAGTTTTTCAGGTCCTGAACTTCCGGAACCATTTTGAGGCCCTAAAAGAAGTTTTTTGGGAAACCTGAGAGTGGACAAACCTTTATTTTTTGTACAAAAAATTTTACTCCTTGGATATATCTTTCTAAAGAGATATTGAGCGCATTAAACGAAGATCATATGCCAAAGTTACGTCCCTGGGAAGTTGAATGTTTAGGGTTTTGGATGTTTAGGGTTTTCCATTGTTTCTAAATAAGAAATAGGCCCTCAAGCCTCATTCTAACTCAGTTCAAAGGCATGTAGCCACCACATATCTTCTCAGAGATAAGCTACCAGTGCCCTCGCTAGTTTATTTATATTCTGTCTGTAAGAAAATTTTAGTTCTTTGATATTAATGAAATGAAGTGTTATTTCCACTGCATATTTGTATTTATGGTTATATGTGTATTCTATTGCGTTCCTGCATAAATCTAGATCAGTGGTATCAGAGCAATCTAATTTTTCTCGATCCTTCTTTGCATGTCCCCAACGAGGTCGAGGTATAAAGAGTTGGGGCTCGATCTGATTGAACCTTTGCAAGATCAGCCTCGCAAAACCCAATGGTCACCCATGGGGGACAAAAAGAAAGATGAGGGAGCACAAGATCTTATCAAAATATTTCTTGAGGAGGCCCTTGAAAAAAAAAGGAATGCGATGATTGATAAAATTACCTAGATCCTTCAACCACTTCCCACTGGCGGCACATCTACATCTAACAGCCACTCCGGAGGTGCGACTCCCTTTAAGGTACAAGTAAATTTTAACATTCCCATATTTTAGGGTCAAATAGATGAAAATGGCATAGATAGATGGTTGAATCTATTAGAAGGATATTTCTCATTCCATGAATTTTTCGACCGAGAGAAGATTATTTTTGCACTCCTCAAAACTACCCCCCATGTCAAGGACTAGTGGGAAACCTACTGTGAGAAAAAGGTTGAGACAGAACCCTCTCTATTCTCAGTCGTACCCACTTGGAATTCTTTCCAAGATGCCATAAAGGAACAATATTATCATGTGGGGAGCTATGAGGACAAGTATATACAATTGACCACACTGCGGTAACAAAGGGATCAAGATGTGCATGTGTTGATGACTCTGTTCCATACCCTGCGCACAAAGTTGGGTATCAAAGATTCAGAGAAATTTTTTTTGCTAATGTATCACAGTTGTCTACATAGATAAATTCATAAGGAAATTGAGTTCCTTAATACTTCCTTGCATGGTATGGCATACCAATATGCTGCCAATATTGAGCATAAATTCAAGCAGAAGAAGCGAGACTTTGGATCTGTGAATCAAAAGCAAGGGATAGGTGCCCCCAAACCACAGAACAAAGGAAAAATCCAAGACATGGCAGCCCAAGACAATCTACCAAATCCACAAGAAAATAACAACACCGTGAAGCAAAATAAGGACCTGGGAAAGTGGTGTGAGTTCCATAAGAGCTCCACTCACAACACAAGTGAGTGTCGGGCCAAGCAGTCGCTTGTGGCCGAGACAAGGGATTTTGAATCAGATGCATGCTCTGACTCTGAATCAAAACATTACAAGGGGAATGAAAAAGGGAAAAATATTATTTATGCAGAGCCCAATGCCACTATTGCCACTACAAAGATCGAGAAGGAGGAACCAGAGGAACCAGAGGAGGCGGAACATCTCTTCCACTCCCAAATGTGGATAAAGGGTTCCCCAATAAAATTCATTGTTGACAATGGGAGCCAAAAGAACCTCATTTTGGTAGATGTCATGAAGTGGTTGGGCTTTCCGACCACAACACGCCCACAACCATACACCATCGGGTGGCTTCACCAAGGACATGATCTCCGTGTCAGCCAACAGTGTCGCCTTCCCTATAGCAACAAGCCCTTCACGGATGAGGTATTAAGTGAAATTGCTCCTATTGATTTTTATAATGTATTATAAGGCCAACCATACTTGTGGAAGCGACATGCTATGTATGAGTCATGGCCTCGTGCTATTATTGCTACCTTGGGAAATAAGTTGTACAGGATACCAGAGGTACCACTACCTACCACTATCTCTTTGGCTACTGCAAAACAATGTAGTAAGCTCATTTCCCAAACCAGGAAATTTGTTTTCTAGATGATCTGCCCCCAGGCCAAGAAGAAGACTATGGCCATGACCTGTAGACATGGCTCCTCTACACGACAGTAACAAAAAGACAAGGTTGTGGATTAGTATAGGGACATTTTCACCTCACCGGTAGGGGTGCCTCTGCACTGTCAGGTTAAGGACCCCATTGAACTGACCCCAAGTGCATTGCTACCCAACAGACCAATCTATCAGCACTCTATTCTAGAGAACAATGAAAGTATGGCATGGAAGAATGCAAACCTGTAAGTACACCAATGATAACCGGATGTAATCTCAGTTCTCATGATGATTCCCCCACGGTGAATCAACCAGAATACAGATCTATGATAGGAACTCTACTTTATCTCACTGGGACTAGACTGGACATTATGCATGCTGTTGGGATTGTGGGATGATTCCAAGCTAATCCAAAAGAGTCTCACCTTCAGGCTGTCAAAAGAATATTCAAATATCTACAAGGAACTCAAGACTTTGGACTATGGTATCCAAAGAATGCTGATCTTACTCTTCATGCTTACACTGATGCAGATTGGGCTAGAAATGTTGATGATCAGAAAAGCACTAGTGGTGGAGCATTCTATATGGGGCCTCGGTTAGTATCTTGGTTCAGCAAGAAGCAAAACTCTATTGCCTTATCTACAGCAGAAGTAGAATATGTGGCTGCCGCATCATGTTGCACGCAACTTCTTTGGATGATGCAAACCTTACAAGACTTTCAAATCAAGTGCTCACCTCCTATCTCCATTATGTGTGATAATACAAGTGCCATTAGTATTTCAAAGAATCCTTTTATGCATTCAAAGACCAAGCACATTACCATAAAGTATCACTTCTTACGTGAACAAGTGCTTGAACAAAAGGTGAAGCTGGAGTATGTTCCCTCCAAAGAACAAGTGGTTGATATATTTACCAAATCTCTGCCCAGGGAAGCATTTGAATATCTCAGACAGAAGCTGGGAGTAGTCTCTGCCATGAAGAAAATCAAAACTGCTTAAATTCAGAAGATTAAATTGGATACGCGGGTTTCCTGAAAGATAGTCGCGTATATACGCGAGTTTATACAAAGAAAACCACGTATGGTTAATTTCTGACAAATTTTACTTGGGGTTAGCATTCTTCAGCACAACTGCAGTGCTGTTGGATATCTCTGATGCTGTTTGGAATCTATGATGATGTTTCAGCTCTTATATTTCTGTTTTATTCTCTGATATTGGGTGAAAATGCCTTGATGATTGGTTGTTGAACGTGTTCAGGTTGCACAAGCTAACGAGGAGTTTTGGTCATATGGAAAGGATGCATTGGATGCACAGTTTCAGGGGGAGCATTAGCCTTGCTGAATGTAATGCATTTTTGGCATTATGATGATTCTAATATATGATCTCTTTCTTGAGGTCCTTTGGTATTTGGTGTAAAAGGTCATATTTGTAATTTGATGAAAAGGTCATGTTGAGACCTATGATGTAAAATTGTAATATTTAGTCATGTAAGGACTTGAGTCAAATTTGTAAACCCACTTGGTTGGGTACTTGAGTCACATATGTAAATCCACTTGGTTGGATCACTGATGTAAGTATGAGTCCTTGGTGATAGGAAAGTTCATAAAGTCATGTACTTCATTGAAAAATATGTTTGAAGACTCAGCATGAACTCATGGGGAGCATGGTAACTTCAGTACACCTGAGAAGAAAAACCTTGTTTTGGTTGTTGATCCGCCCTTTGCCCTTGATGTCAAAGGGGGAGAGTAACATGGTGTTTGACTAGGGGGAGAGTTTCATGATGTTTGAATAATGGTTATAATCAATGTATCTATCTGTTGTAAACACCATCATTGGTTGCCATCAAGTCCAAAGGGGGAGATTGTTGGCATGTGTTGTCCTTGATGGCAACCTACTTGATGAAATAATACTGTTAGTGATATGATGCAATGTGTTGTCCTTGATGGAAACCTATTTGATGAAGATTGTTCTTGATGGAGATGGAATTTAGAAAGTGCCAGAATAATGTTGAAAAAAGTATGTCACAATGCATACACGGGTTTTATGAGGAGAAGTAGTGTATGTACACGGAAAAGTACGTTCCAAGTCGCGTATTCCCTATTGCGCTCTAAATTTATATAACCAGGGGAATTTACCATGGTATTGACCCATTGTATTAAGCGCTGGGTTATATATTTGATCCCATCCAGGAATACCATTGGAAGTGGTGTGGTTTTGGCTCATGGTATTGATAAAGGCTAAACCTATATAAGGAGTAAAGAATAATAGTGCAAGGTGTGCATGTGTCTGGGTATTGAATGAATACTTCACTTTGAAGTATATCTGCATGAATGAACCTTGTTCTTGATTGATAAATCTGAATGTATGATGCACCTGTGGATGTTTCAAAATCCTTAGATCTAATGATGATGAATCTCTAAGATGATCTGTAGAAGAAGAAATGGTTAAAATCTGGCGCAAAGTCTGCTGAAGGTAATGAAGAAATCTGGGTAAGTTTATAGATCTGGTCTGTTCTGCAAAGCTTTCATTTATAGATCTATACGCGATTTTGTTGTGGAAAAAGCGTGTGTATACGCGGATCTGATATATTAAAAGAGCGTATGGGAAGTTAGGGTTTACTGAAAAATGCACAGATGTATACGCGGGTTCGTTTAATGAAAAGCACGTGTATACGCGGGTCTGATTAAATAAAAGCACGTATGGAATTTGAACTAATAGTTGCTCATGGTTGAATGTGTTTCTTCATATCTATTCTGAAGTCTGGGTAATCTCTGATATTCTGGTTATAGTGGTTTCACTATTCTGTTTGAAGAATTGGGCAAAGTATGTTTGTTGAAAAATGAAGGGTTGAGTTGAAGCTGTTTGATCTAGTTTGAAAATTGATGAAACATGGTCTGCAGTGGTGTTGAGGGTCAAGCCTTTAGTGAGGGGGTAGTGGCTCCCTTCCAGTAGTAGCTGGTAAATGAGATCAGGGGGTAGTAGCTCCCTTCCAGGAGAGGTTGGTAAACGAGAGCAGGGGGTTGTAGCTCCCTTCCAGGAGAGGCTGGTAAACGAGAGAAGGTTGTGGCCTTCTGTAGGTGGGTGCCTGCGTGTTGGTATGAGTCTGCGCCAGTACATGGTTGTAAGAAGTTTTATTTACATAATAAATATTGAAGACTAAGATGACGACAGCGGTGGTTTTCTCCCAAATTGGGTTTCCACCTTAAATCCTGGTGTTCATGTGTGTTGCTTATGTATGATCATTTATTCTGTTCTTAATGCATCTGTTTACTGCTTACTATATACCCGATGAATGAATAATGCAATGATCCAAGTTAAGAATTAAATGAAATAATTATATCTCTGGACATACGCGAGTTGTATGAAGGATATCCACGTGTATACGCGAGTTTTATTCAGTAAAGTAGCGTATGGGTTGTAGAGAAAGAAAAAGTTAAAAAGTTTTCAGTCTGCACTAAATACTGATTCACCCCCCCTCTCAATATTTTTCCCAACACTTTGGCTTCACAGTGTTGTTCTTTTCTTGTGGCTTTGGCAGGTTGTCTTTGGCCACCATGCCTTGGCTTTGTCCTTTTTTCTTTAGTTTGGGGGCACCTTTCCCTTGCTTTTGATTCGTAGATCCAAAGTCTCGCTTCTTTTGCTTGAATTTCTTCTCAATCTTGGCAGCATATCAGTATGTCGTACCAAGAAAGGAGATGTCAAGGAATTCCATTTCCTCCTAAATGTATCTATGTAGACAATTATTATACTTTAGCACCAAATTTTTCTTTGAATCTTTGATACCCAACTTTCTACGCAGGGTATGGAACAGATTCATCAGCTCATGCACATCTTGATCCCTTTGTTGCCACAGCGTGGTCCATTGTATGTACTTGTCCTCATATCTCCCCATGGGATAGTATTGTTCCTTGATAGCATCTCAGAAATAATTCCAAGTGGGTATGGCTGAGAATAGAGAGGGTTTTGTCTCATCCTTTTTCTCACAGTAGGTTTCCCAATAGTCCTTAACATGGGGGGTAGCTTTAAGGAGTGCAAAAATAATATTCTCTTGGTCAGAAAAGTCATGGATCGAGAAATATCCTTCTAATATATTCAACCATCTATCTACGACATCTGCATATATTTGACCCTCAAATATTGTAATGTAAAAGTTTACTTGTACCTTAAAGGGAGTTGCGCCTCCAGAGTGGCTGTTGGATGAAGATGTGTCGTTGGTGGGTAGTTGTTGAAGGATCTGGGCAAAGTTATCCATCATCGCGATCCTTTGTTTTTCGAGGGACTTCTCGAGTAATATTTTCATAGGATCTCCTTCTCCTTCATCTTTCTTTTCATACCCCATAGGCATCCATTGGGGTTTACGAGGCTGATGTTGCAAAGGTTCAATCAGATCGAGCCCCAACTCCTTATATTGTGGCCTCGTTGGGGACATGCAAATAAGGATCGATAAAAAGCAGACCGCTCTGATACCACTGATCTAGATTTATGCAGGAACGCAACAGAATACACATGTAACCATAAATACAAATATGCAGCGGAAATAACACTTCATTTCATTAATATCAAAAAAATGAAATTTGTTTACAGACAGAATAGAAATAAACTAGCTAGGGCACTGGTAGCTTATCTCTAAGAAGAGATGTGGTGGCTACAAGCCTATGAAATAAGTTATAATGAGGCTCGAGGGCCTATTTATTATTTAGAAACAATGGAAAACCCTAAACATCCAAAACCCTAACCCTAGGAGATGAAGCGCCAAAACTATGGGCCCTATTTGGGTAAATTGATGTTTCAACTTCCCTGGGATGTAACTTTGGCATACGATCTTCGTTTGACGTGCTCAATAGCTCATTATAAAGATATATCTAAGGAGTACAACTTTTGGTGCAAGTGGGAGATACTTTTCTGCTCTCGGGTTTCCCAAAAAATGTCATTTATTGCCTCAAAACGGCTCTGGAAGTTCAGGGCCCGAAAAACTGTCAAAAATAGTAAGTTGTGATGAAACTAAAAACCTAAAAGAGACAATGGTGGGGCCCTAAGTGGAATAGGTGGGTGGCCACCAATATCCACCTAGATCACAATTTCACCTAAAACCATCAATTAAATGTTACTCATTCCTGAAAATGAGTCCCTCCATTTTTTTACCGTTGCCCTTATGGATTTGTACCATAAGCTCACTTTCTCTCAGAGAGCCCATATTTTTGAGATTTTCTCCCAGAATATGCCTAGATCCCCAAGGAAAACCCCCTATTGAGCTTCCATGTTCTGAGAGAAACCCAAAAATATTATTTCTTTAGTTTCTTTTCTTTTGGGATACCAATCAGCCTAGTGGGTGGATGATCATATTTTAGGCTTTCTATCCATTTTTTCCAAAGATCATATGCCAACATTCATGTTTAATTTCAATCACTTTTTTACTGATAATATGCATGAAAAAATGATGATTATCACTATAGAATTCATGTTTAAATGTGCATCTGTATTAGTCTACATGTTTCTTTTTCATCCGAGGGACAAATTTCCAATAACACTACCCAAACAAGATGATCAAGGAATCAACCAATCAGTGATACAATGGACGTCATTAGTGAGAAAAAATTAAACAGATTTTATTTTTGTAGACTTCATAGATAGTTTTATTCATACAGATGCAGGGCTTCTCAACAGTCAGGGTGATCCTAGAATTAGTTTAGAGATCAAAAGAATTTTACACTTAAGTGAGCAGACCAAGATTGGAGATTGGTACCTATACCAGAATTATACAGAAATAAGAGTGTATGGATGTGAAACGACACCTTACAAGCTATCCAAATATGTTCCAATGAGGATTTTTTCTCTGGAATATACAAGGCAAGTTATTAATATAGATGAAATCCACTTTGTTTCGAGTAAAAGGAAGTCAATTTAAAATCAAGACACAAGTGGGATCTTGTCTATGAAATACCAGGACAATAGGAAATGAGGTATATTTATTCCTAAAGAAAATGAAATTCCAGCCAAGTTTCACCTCATCATATGAATCATTCAGCATAGTATCTAATTTAAGTGTGGAGCACAAAACCACACCTTACAATCATACTCCTAGACCAGATATCAAAAAATTTATGAATCAAGACTAATGGGTGGAGGATACATTACAGGAAGTAGAGGAGAATATTCTATCAATATCCACCTCCAAAAATCCACTTCCTCAAGAAAATTAGGACAAAAGACCAAGGGAAGAAACAACCTCAACAGTTACAGAAATTAGTGCCAAATAATTCATCATTTATCAGAAAAGGTAGAAGAAAAACCCTAAATAAGTCATCATTCAGAACAAAGGAGGACATGCCACCATTTTCATGGTTGGTTCATAGGTTTCAACTAGGTTAGAGGATATTTACCCTAATACTCCATCCTCCTCAACCTCATAGGATCCTTCAGAAATAGTGCAGTCAACAAAATTGGGTGACAACCAAGATAAGCCCAACATTTTCAATAAATTTTTGGAAATTAAATAGAAAAATGAAGTACTCAAGGTCAATACATATGCACAATTCTATAAGAATACATCTACTTTTGAGCATATATTATTAGCGTCACTTGATAGTGAGAAAGGAAGAATGAAAATGGAATTCTTGGAGGCTTAAGTGCCATTTCCAAAAATCCCTTCAAATTACAAGAAAACTATTTTCTCATTTGATGCAAAATAGATAGATCCTATAGATCAAATGGATATGCATAGACGTTTTGGAGAAATGCCTTTCTCCACCATGAACAACACTGATATGGTAGCTTCAAAGCTAAGGAAATCACTTAGTAATGTCCAGACATAGTTAAAGCTGTAGAAAATATCCTCATTTTCAAAGGACAACAAAGTCAAATCATTGGAGGAATTTTTTATCAAACTGGGATATGATACCAGTGATGTCAAAGTAGTGGAATAAATTTGTAAGAGGAAGAATGAAAAGATAGAAACACTTAGGAGCACAAAGAAGACATGCTCAAACAAATTATTGAGAAAAATGTATAGATTAAGGAGATGGAAGATCAAATAGAAACACTACTGAAGGAAAAAGAACAGGTTGCACAATCAGCCCTAGATCCAGTGATATACATACCAATTACATTTGCAGGAACAACATGAGATTCAACATAAAAATCAAGTGATTTGAGAAAATTTATACAAGACCTAAATATTCAGAGATAAGAGAATGACAAAATATAGGATAAGCTAAAGAATTTGGAAGGACAGAAGATAAAAAATGACACCCTCTATGTAGCTGAGATGCAAAAATCTCACCAACTTGCCAAGAAAGTTGAAAAAATAGAAAATGAGTCACCGATGGCTCAAAATTTGGTACAAGCCAAGGAGAATGCTTGGATAGAAATCAATCAAGCCATAACTGAAATTTGGCCATCCATTCAAATAATTTTTTAGCAAGAGGAGTTAATTGACAGGTTAAAAACAACCATAGAACAAGTCAGAACAACATTAGGAAAAAATCTAGGTGAGACCATAAGCATGATTAAAGTGTTGAATTCAAATACCATATTAGAATTAGAGCATATCTAGATTGCAGATAGGACAGAGACCATCCTAGAAATCAAGAAAGTGTTGTAGAAAAGTAATTTAATGACTTGATTGGAGAATACATATCAAAATTTGGAAATTGTTGTCTAGAGATTTCATATTAAATTTAATTTTTTGAACCAGAAATGATTGCCAGGGTTAATAGCACTGAAGGAAAGATTAATTAGCCTGGAAGATTACTGTCAAAAAATCTACACTATTGCAATAGAAAAATCCAAATTTTCAGGTATCAAAGTACATGTCACATGGAAACTTTTCTTAGAAGCTTTGGAGTTTGATTTAACTATCAAACATGAAATCAAACACATTTTCATCAAAAAGACATCTTTTGAAAAATATAATGAACTATATGAAGTTTATATAAAGTTAATGAATCTTTCTATCCCCAGTGATGAAATGTGGGATCAATTATGTGATACCATCGATTGAAAAATTGTTTATCTCCAACAGACAGACAACAAGGCAACACATTTTGGGGCCAAGTCATCAATCAATTTCTTCAAAGTCAGGGCCAGCAACCAAAACAATTTCTTTTTTTTGTAAGTTTGTTAAGACCTTTTATTTTCTCTCCTCCATTTTCATCAACATGTCCAGATACATCACCCCGATCGGGGAATGGAATTGAACCTGCGACGAGTGCCATAACAGCCCGCTTCATCATTGTTTAACCAAGACCCCATGGACTGCAACCAAAATAGTTTCAACACTAGGCTTCATCCTGATATTTTAGATCAAGATATTTTTTATAAATCATAAAAATAATTCTTAGTTAGAAGTAGTATAGGTTTATTTTCTGCATCAAGGAACACTATTTTAAGTTTTTCCACAAAGTTCCAGTGGAAATTTCAATAATAAATAAATCTCTTTCACATGATTCTCTATCTAATTGTTTATAAAGTGATTCTCTCTTGTGTTTATGTGTTTCTGAAGTAATTGATCATTGTTTTCCATTCTCTTTTATTCAAAAGAAAGTGAAGACTTAGAATTTGTTTAAATACACTCTATCTATGTCTTTTGAATGATTTAAATTTTTTCAACTGAAATTAAGAAATGAATTCTTAATTTCTATTTACTTAATGAAAACTCAAATTTTTTTTCTTTTCCATCTCATTTAGCTTACATAATCCAAATAATTTGGCTACTTTGCCTATGAAATCTATCTTTAAAAAGATGAAACAAATCCACATTTAAGTAATTGACTCCATTTCCCAATGGTAATTATGGCTTTAATCAACCAAAAAAACTATGATTTTGATATCTAACCTAATATCTTAAGTCAAACAAATATAAATTTGATAGAGAGATCCCTCTTTGAAGTTGGCAGGGCTAGGTCCCAGTTTCCAAAGTGGTTTTGTAGTTACCTTTGTGATTTTTTCTGCAACCTCAAAAATTACATAGTGGCAACAAATTCTACCCACAAATATGCTTTATACAAGACCATTGATCTCAAAAAAATAAAAAATTGTATGTGCCTTTCATGAAGGGTAATTGGCTTCCTAATCCTCTTTTTTTCATAATATTTAGTTTTATAGGAAGATTTAGTCGTGCGCTTAGGCACCACATAGATCCATTTTTTTAATTATTTTCCCAAATCTTTAAATGTTATGAAACTAGCTCCAAAAATAGAAGAAAAGAGAGATCAACGCCTTAGAAATAAACCGCTTCGAGGGCGCAACCTGCTTTACATTACATATATGAACAATTCTTGGATGATACAAATGACAAAACCTCCTTTCTATATATAAGAGTCCATGGGGTCACAATATAATCCTATTTGACCTATCAATAATAATGTAAGGGAAAAAAAATAACAATATAGGGGCTATAGGGGTACAACAACAATAATAAGGGGGATACACTAACAAGAATAAGGGACTACACTAGTAATATATGGACCTAACATTCCCCTCTCCTTCAAAAATATGTTGTCATCAACGCTTGAGTAGCTATGGATGCTTTTGTATAAAATTATCATCCTCCCATGTGGAATCTTCAGTGGGTAAGTTCTTCCACTTGATGAGATACTCTGAAATTGATCGATTTCGTAGCCATCGAGTTCTTGTTTTAGTGACTGCTTCAGGTTCCAATATGATTTTTCCTTCTTCATCAAGTTCTAGAAATATTGTTTGAACTGGAAGTTTGTCACCTATAACCTTCTTTAAGCATGAAACAAGGAAAACTGGGTGTACTCGAGAAGAAGTAGGAAGCTCCAATTTGTATGCCATAGTACCAATATTTTGCAACACTTTGTAAGGACCATAGTACTTTGGCGAAATTTTATTATCCTTCTTAGCTTGATTGAGGGACATTTGTTTGTATGGTTGTAGCTGTAAAAATACCCAATATCCTACATTAAAAATTCTCTCACTGCGATGTTGATCTGCCTATTGTTTCATTTGATTTTGTGCCAAATTTAGGTTATCCTTTAAGAGCTGGAGAAATTGTTGTTAACGCTCGATGTGATCTTCCACTGCTTGTACCTTATAATTTTATCTTAAAGTTGATGTGATGGACGGTGGATGATATCCATAAATTTCCATAAATGGGGTCATTTTTGCTGCAGTATGGAAGGAAGTGTTATACCAACATCCAGCCAGAGGTGACCACTTTACCCATTATGTTTGTTTATCAGACAAAAAACAACGAAGGTATCCTTACAAAAATTTGTTCACTATCTCAGTTTTCCCGTCGGATTGAGGATGATAAGATGAGCTATGAGCTAGTTAAGTACCCAAACAAGAAAATAATTATGTCCAAAAAATTCCAGTAAAAATGGGATCTTTGTCGGTGACAATAATCCTTGGGTTTCCTTGTAGCTTTTGAATTGTTTCCATAAATGAAGTAGCAACTATACTTGCTTTAAATGGATGAGATAATGCACAAAAGTGTGCATACTTGGTAATTCTATCAACTACCACCATGATGACACTATTTCCTTTAGACTTAGGTAAACCTATGATAAAATTCACTGAAACCTCCTCCCAATGTTCAATTGGAATGGGTAAATGTTGTAGCAGACCCGGGGTCTTAATTGTCTCAACTTTATTTTTCTAGCAAACCAAACATTCTACCACAAACTTGTGAATATCAGATTTAAGGCCATCCCAACAAAATTCTTTCTTCACCCTGTGGTAAGTTTTTTAAAATACTGAGTGTCCTCTAATGGGAGAGGTGTGAAATTCCAAAAGAATCTTTTGTTTTAGTTGGGAATTCTTACAAAGATATATAAGTGATCTTTGTACCATAAGGAATAATTTTTCCAATTAAATGTATCAGATGTACTACAATATTGCTGCAATGTTTGAATGAGTATCCACACTTATTCGTCATTCTTCCATTCCTCCCTTGCATCGGTTATCCAATCTGGTTGGATAATAGAAATGGCACAAAGAAATGCTTCCACCTCCTCATCCTTTCTTGAGAGTGATTCTGCAAAAACATTTAGCTTCCCTTTTTTGTATATGATTTCAAGGTCATAACCGAACATATTTGTGACCCGTTTTTTTTTCTCTTCTGAAGATAGTCTTTGTTCCAAAAAGTATTTAAGACTATCATGATCATTTTTTACCTTGAAGTGTCTTCCCATTAGGTAAGGTTTCCATTTCTTTAGTGCATGTAGTATTTCCAACATTTCCTTCTTATAAATAGCTTTCTGTAAATACTTTCCTTTGATAGGGTGACTTTCAAAATCAATGGGTCTTCCTTCTTGCATTAAAACAACACCAATTCCATTTCCTGAGGCATCACATTCCATAATAAAGGTTTTTGTGAAATCTGTCGTAGCTAAGACTGGTGCTAAGCACATTGCCTCTTTAAGATGTTCAAAGGTCTTAGTTACTTCAGGAGTCCATGAAAATGCATCTTTCTTCAATAATTTTGTTATAGGTGCTCTTATTCTCCCATAATTCTTAACAAACTTGCAATAATACCCAGGTAACCTGAGAAATCCTCACAACTGCTTTATGGTTGTGGGGAATTTTCATTCCTTAATGGATCTAATTTTGTTAGGGTCTACCTTAACACCCTCCTAAGATACAATACGACCCAGATATTCCACCTCTTATACTCCAAAGAAACATTTGGAGGTTTTTCCATATAATTGTTTCTCCTCCAATAGTTTGAGCACCCTGTCAACATGTTGAACATGATCCTTCCAAGTTCCATTGTAGATTAGTATATCATCAAAAAATACTAACACAAATTTTCTAAGGAAGGGTTTGAAAATGGAATTTATAAACCCTTGAAATGTAGAAGGTGCATTGCTAAGGCAAAAAAGCATGACCAAAAGTTTATAATGACCCTCGTGAGTTCGAAATGTTGTTTTTGAATATCTTCAGTCTTCATTCTGATTTGATGATATCTTGAATGAAGATCCAACTTTGTAAAATAAATTGCTCCATGTAATTCATCAAATAATTCATTAACCACATGATGGGAAATTTATCTTTAATAATGAGCTTATTGAGCTCCCTATAATCCGGACACATGTGCCATGATCCATCATTCTTGTGCACCAATACTACTGGAGTGGAGAAATAACTTTGACTAGGTTGAATTATGCCATCCTCTAACATTTTTGCAATCATTAGTTCAATTTTTCTCTTTTGTACATAAGGATATATGTAAGGCATGATGTTTGGAAGAACACTTCTTGGAATCAAATGAATAGCATGATCATGATCACGAATAGGTGGGAGTCCTTTGGGAGTTTGAAACACCTTGGAATGACTATCTAAGAATTTTTGGAGATCTGGAGAAATATATGATTTTGATGTTGGAACTACTGGTCAGCATAATTGTGAAATTGTGCCTCATTGATCTTTCTTCATAAGCTTTGTCATGACATTAAAGCTTATTATCTTTCCTGGTTTCCCCGTGATACTTCGTAACTCAACTTACTTTCCTTCCGAAAAAAAATCAAGAAAAGTTCTTGAAAATTAAAAGCTATCGCCCCCAAAGATTGTAACCATTGTACTCCTACTACAACATCGACACCTCCCATTGGAATGGAAATCATTGGACTATTCAATACATATTCCCCCATGGTTATCTTGATATTATGGAATTTTCCAGAGAAATTTATATTTCCTCTATTTGCAACCATCACTTGACACTCTGGTGCTTCGTATAGGAAGAAATTCAATTCCTTGGCTACCTTACAATGGAAAAAATTATGGATACTACCCAAATCAATCAACATTATTACCTTTTTATTCTTGATATTTCCTTCTATCTTGAGAGTTTGAGGAGTGGTAATTCCTGCCAATGCATTACAGGATATGGTTGAACTCATTTCTTCTTTCTCTAGGGTTGGTTCTTGGTGTATATCCTCTTATTTTGAAGTTTCTTGTTCATTTTCTTTCTCCTCTTCACAATCTATGTAAAATAATTTGTTCTCAGCACACTTATGAAATTTAGTGTATTTTCTATCATAACTGTAGGAAATTCCTTTTGCTCCTTTTTTTTTCCAATTGTTGTGGTGTCAACCTTGTAGGTTGTGAAAATCTAGGAGTAGCAACACTTCCATATTTATATATGTGAGTGGTAGGCTTCCTTGTCTCTATAATTTTACATTCAATTCTTCTTGCCTACATGAATGCCTTCTCCAATGAATCAGTTTCCCAAAGGATAACATCCAACATGAGGTTTTCCTTTGGGAATCTGATTCATTGGAGAAGGCATTCAGGTAGGCAAGAAGAATTGAATGTAAAATTATAGCGACACGGAAGCCTACCACTCACATATATAAATATGGAAGTGTTGCTACTCCTAGATGTTGGATTTTATCCTTTAAATTCCCTATGAAGACATCAATCCTATGTTCCTCTGGAATATGAGCTACCCTTATATTAAATTTTTGGAAGACCTAAATGTGCTCCACCACTGAACCCTTTTGTTTTAGATTTATCAATTGGATAAAGAAGGTGTTACTCTTTGTATCATCATAATGTTCTATCACTTCCTCCGTAAAAGTTGACCAAGTGACAATTTTTTTACGAGAGCAAAGCCATCGATACCATAAAAATGTATTTTTTTCTAAATATAAATTTGCAATGTGTACTTTCTTTGTGTTTTCACATTATTGAGATCAAAATATTGCTCCATCTGTAGTATCCATGTTACGGGATCCTTTCCATCAAGCTTATTCATATCGATAGTTGGAATATAGTGGGTATTCAATCCAATATTAGATTTTATGAAATCATGATTAGCATTTATTTTGTTCTCATCATGAGTTTCCTCTACTATATTTTCACCATTAGGAATTGTATCAACTTTGTCAAACCTTCCATATCTGCTTTAGATCATTCTTCATGTCTTCCATTTTTTCTTCCATGCCATTCTTTAAACCATCCATATTAGATTCCACACCTTTCTTCAAACCATCCATCTTAGTTTCCATGCCTTTCTTCAAAATTTCCATTCATTTTTTGTTGTTGTTTGCGAGAGAGAAATTTGTTGCACTTGCTCTTGTAATTTTGATATATCGTTTTGTACTTCTTCCTCTTCATGAGTCATATTACAGCCTTTTGAGGGCTTAATGGGCATTGAATTTTTTTTAGGGGGAAGTTTGGAACCCGATACTAATATCTAAAATTCAATATGCCCTTGGAATCACTTCAAACTGATTTTTCAAATAATAGTTATGCAATTTAAAAAAAATACTCACCTTTTTCTTGCTTTTGAGGAGCTCGATATTGAAACTGATGTAGCTCTATAATTTCAGATCTCCAAGATTTTATCTTTAGTCTTATAGTATCCCTCTAAATATTCTTTCCAATGCCACATGTTTGACCTGATTTGGATTATTCAAGGAAAAGTTATGCCCAATCTCCCACAATTACCTAATTATACACTAGTTCTATAGAACGAACTTGTATGGAATGTCACGTGTCATTGTTTCCTCCTTCGGCTCTGAAATTGATACAAAGAAAACTAAATTATGTTTACTTTCGACCAATTTTTATAGAATTCCAATTTGATGCTCATAGATGAGTTATGACTATTTTCCCAAGGTCACCTTTTTCAGATGAAATTTGGGAGCCTACAAAAAGCCTAACTTCCACAGATCATATCTCCAAAAATATTGAAAACCAAGATCTAAAATTTTTACACGAAGTTCCTCAAGATTTCTTCACAAATGTGTTTTTTTTTTAGCTTCTGAACCTTCTTAGAAAAAAAATTATAGCGAAAATTCCATGATGACCTGTTTGAAGCAGCGAAACCCTATAATATAAAACTTTGATACCAAATGTTATGAAACCAACTCCAAAAATAGAAGAAAAGAGAGATCAACACCTTATAAATCAGCCTCTTTGAGGGGGAAACCTCCTTTACATTACATAAATTAATTATTCTTGTATGATACAAATGAAAAAACCTCCTTTCTATATATAGGAGTCTATGGGGTCACAATATAATCCTAGCCGACCTAACAATAATAATGTAAGGGCACAACAATAACAAAATGGGGGCTATAGGGCTACAAAAATAATAATAAGGGGGCAACACTAAAAAAATAAGGTACTACAATAGTAATATAGCGACCTAGCATTAAACATTCTAGGAACCTATTTAAGCGTGGGTCACATAGGAGAATCATTTAGACTAAGTGAGAGGTATGTCACATCCTAATGATAGTGTAATTTGAAATCTTGATAATTCCTATGTTTCATTGAATTTCACTTATCTTGTCATACATCTAGAAGTGCAAGGAAGTACTTATCAAGATCTTGTGGCATGATGACACATCATGACATCATAAGGTAGGACAAGTGTACGAAGCTAGGGAATATCTAGAACATATTGAATGGTTAGATTTGTATGACATCACCCTATCACATATATGAACACCTAACATGTATATAAGATGTATGGCTTGCAAGGAAATGGTATGGGATGAAAGCAGTGTTCAAAGCACAAGGGAATACTCAGACACCTTAATGTACGATGGTGAGGAACATTGCCATGATGCATGTCTCCATATAAAATTTTTATATATCATGGATTCAAGCGAACAAATAATTAAAATAATGATAAGTATCCCAATAACAGAAAGCCACTAGCCCTACCCATGTATGACTAGAAGGAAAGTGGGGTGGAAAGATATTTTACTTCTCTAGTAAAAATAGTCACAGTGGGGAAAAAATGATGGTGGATGCATTTACAGTATGTTGCATTCCAAAGAAATGCATTGGTGGGATTATGAGTCAAGTGTTTGGATGTCAAGGTGGAAAGGCAAGAAAAATATTGCAACATTTCGACAACGGGAGCACATTAACTATACATGTGGAAAATTAGCATTGAGTAATGAAGGTTTTGAGAAAAATTGGATTACAAGCTCGAAGGTTCACTCATCAAGGAAATCCCACTATAAATACATGTGGATGGCTAGTGATAATTTTGAGAGTCAAGAATTCAAGAAATATTCATTAAGAAAACTTTCAGCACACTCAATAGTAGAAGCCTACTTGTGGAACATGTGCACAACTATTGGGATAAAAGGAAATTGTGGCATGACATGTTCAATGGTTATCAATGTTTTTAATTCCAAGAGGTTAAAAACTAAAGGTTATCATATATGAACAAGGTATAAATTTTAATAAGAATAAACTAAGTTAATAATAAACAATGGTTGTGATCGAAACCAAAAAAAAACTGTAACGAAAATAATCAAGTGACACCAAGAAAACTGGAGACGTTATATGATATTTTGGAGTTTATTGAGGATTCAAAAAACCTAAGAAATTTCTTTAAGTAGGAAACCTGAAGACTAGTTAGAGCTTAGAATAATTAGGAAAAGCCAATTTTTAAGCCGCTAGAGCTATATATTTGAATAGAATACATGGTCCATAAATATTTTTGCTATATTTTGATTGCTCTTCTCCTTGAGTGAGATCTAATTATAGTGTTTTGTCATACATAATTTCATATTAGCATTGAAACTCCTTAGTAATCCCCATATATTGAGTGATTAAATTTCTATTTTTATATTGTTATGTAGTATAGAACCCCTCGTGGTCCCATTTTATTAGAATTCTACTCTTTCATATATATATATATATATATATATACATTTCTATTTTTATATGTTTATGTCGGCTAGAACCCCTCGTGGTCCCATTTTATTACACACACACACACACACACACACATATAGGAGAGAAAGGGTATAATTATAATAAAATTTGACCACGAGGGGTTCTAGCCTACATAACATTATAAAAATAGAAATGTAATCACTCAATATATGGGGATTACAAAGGATACATAGTCTTAGGACCATAAATATTGTCTAGTACATCTTATTTATTGTAAAAGGAGGCTCCTCCCTCAAATATGACTATAATTATTATTTTATTATCTCTTTTAAGGTGCAAATATCATAAATTTTGTATTAGAGCTCATGATGCTAGCACTTTTCTACTTCAAATGGGTCATCATGGAATTTTTGCTATAACTTTCTTTTGTAGGAATTTTTATATTATGAAGCCAGGAGAATATTGAGGATAAATCTTAGTCAACATCTGCTTCAAATTTATATCATGTTTTTCTATATTTTTGGATATATTCTCTAAGGAATTTAGGGTTCCTGAATGCTCTTGAAATCAATGTTAAACAGGTAAATTTGAAATTTTTGCTATAACTATTTTCTAGGACGTTTTAGACCATGAGCATTGGACCATGTTGAGGAGAAATATCATTTAACATTTTTTTTCAAATTTTTTATCATGATTCACTATAATTTCATTTTATATGTTGTAAGTAAGTCAAATTCCTAAATGCTCCTGAAATAAATTTAAAATATGACAGTTTGGAATTTTTGCATTAACCCTCTTTCTGTAGGCGTAATATCAGGGAACATTTAGTTTAAATTTCATATTTTTGTTCTATATAATTCATAGTTATACCTAATGTAATTTATGGTTTGTGTACAATCCTCAAAGGAATTTTAAACAATTTGTGTTGGTATTTTTGCTATGTCTTCTTTTTTGGGACTTTTCAGACTATGAAATCTTCAAGGATCTTAGGAGACACATAGAAGTACCTCAGGCAAATATTTAAGAATTTTATTTGAATGATTGGACATGTGTGTGTGTGTGTGTGTGTGTGTGTATAAACTCTAGCCATCAATATATTCTCCAAATTAAGGTTTTAAAGGTACGTAACTCACAAGTGACCTAATTGTTGATTAGAAGATCCATTTGGTGACTACAAGTTGGAATAAGAGGATTATTATTATTATTTTCCAGCATGCCTCAAAAGAAAGCTACTAAACCAATTAAAAATATTTTAGGTTATCTAAAATAGAGAAGAAAGTTAATGAAATGGATGGTAGTATCTTGAAAAATGTGGATTTATCAAGTTCTCAAGAAAATATTAGAAGAGATGTGGAAGAGAATATGAATGAAAATAAAAAAGGAATATAAAATAATATGAGAGAATATAAGAAAGAAATACAAAATAATATGAATGAAAATAATAAAGGAATATAAAAGAAGATGAAATAATATAAGGAAGAAATACAAAATAATATGAATGAAAATAAGGAAAAAGTGCAATATGTCAAGGAAGAAATAAAGAATTACAAAACATTCTATTAAAATATATCCCTAAAAGGGACGTGGAGATCCAAGGAAATCAAGAAAATGAGGGGAAACATGGTGTTGAGAATCAATATCATACTGGGAGTGTACTATCATAATTAGAGAGCACAAATGTTAAATCATAAAAACATAATCATGCTTTTTCAATCCACGATCCACATTATTAGGGCTTGAATTCAACACCAAGGAACTACTAGATTCTGAAGATCAATATGAGGAAGTTTTACTGTAATAATATGATAACATGGATATTTCAAATGGATCAATACATTGATCTATACCAAGAGACATCCATACAAAAGGTAAATATTGCATCCATGTTTTCAGAATAAGACCAACATATATGGTATCAATGGCTTTGTGAAAGGAAAAATCAGTATGTTATATATTGTCCCATTTTTATAGAGGAATTGATAGCACATACATTCTTTATTCAATTGGTAAATATTCAACAAAATGGTTCAGTTATAAAGCACATTGAACAATTCCAAAAGTTAAGTCTCAGAGTAAAGAATATTGCAAAGGATAATATGTGAGACCTTTTAATTGGAACTTTGAATGAAATCATCCAACATTAGGTGCATCTCTTTGAACTTGTATCTCTAGAGCATGCTTTCAATATGAGAAGGAAGGTTGAAATTAAAAATATGGCTACTAGAAAACTGTTCAGTAATAACTATAACAAAAATTGTGTACCCTCTCCTAAATCAAAAATATTGACTCCTTAGCTAATGGATAAAAGAAGAGAAAAGGGACTACAAAGAAATTATAACAAAAAGCGTAAAAAGGGCATAAATTAAATGACAATAAATTATTCTATTTTGAAGATGAATAAAATCAAGAAGTGGAAACTTTATAATATATAAATCTAGAAGATACTACTCCAATAATATCTTATCATGGATTGGCTAGCATTAGTACTCCATAAAACATCAAGATAAAAGGATATATAAATAAAGAAAAAGCGAACAATAATATTGATTTGGGTGGGACCCATAACTTCATCAATTACAAATAGGAGAAACTTCTTAATTTTTTTGTATATACATCACTAGAATTTCAAGTAATGATTGCAAATGGAGGTTACCATAAATTGTTCAAGGAAGTTCTTTAATATTATGCTCAATATGGGAGTATTTTTTGGTTAGTTCCATGATTACAATCCAAATGGCTGGTCTTGATGTTATATTAGGGTTCCAATGGTTACAATATTTGAGAACAATGGACCTTAATTTTCAATGTATTTTCATAAAAAAATTCTCAAAAGTTAAGGAAATCAATCTTAGAGGTATCCAAGGGAAATCCAATAAAGTGATAGTATCTAATATCATGAAATAATTTCTATAAAAATGACACTAAAGGTTAATTTCACAATTTTGTTCATTATATGTTCAAACTTATATATTCTCTACTCAAGCGGATCTCTAAGAAGGTATTGTTGGGTGTAATATATGACCTAACATTTAATTTTTAATCTATGAGTTTGTAAAATTGTAGGCACAAAAGTGGAAATGGTAGAGAGATCACCTAGAAACCTACATATAAAATTCCTATACTAGATTTCTCACCAACCTCTTTGTAAATTCCTACAAGTGATGACATTCATTAAACTAAAACACTAATTTCTACAAGCACTCATCCTGCATTCAACTATTCAAATTTTGATCTAGTTTCTGCAAACACTCTAGTAGTTTATTACCAAAAACAACTAAACTATCCTTCAACTGTCAATCTGGAAAATACTTCACGGAATTTCCAGGAAAACTAACCAAAAAATAATGCTTCAATCCAAAATAATTCAAACAATAACTTATACCTGTTCCTTATTCTCACAAGACACAACAAATATCTCACTATGAATGCAAATAAAATTTTCTCATAAATAACCAAATCTATCTTAAAAATTCATCAGAAAAATAATATATCAAAACACTGGTGTGTACAAGCCCTTCTAATAAAACATAAATCACTTTATATGCAGAAAAAACATCCTTCAATCACATTGCTATCATTAACAAAATCCACAACAAAATGTTCTCAAACCACTATTAATTAAAATAGAATTTACAATAATGTTATGCAGGTAAATAAACCAATGGAGTCAAATGAGTAATTCTGGAAACGAACATCACATAATCATTCTGCAAACAAAAAAGTTTCGATCTCCTATTTTCACACAAGTTCCTATACTGCACAATTTACAAGAGCTTCGTGACTTAATCAAATAGAATACACAATTATCAAAGATATTGGAAGGAACGGATGCCCCAGATTAAGCACACCTTTATTTTCAAACCAAAAAAAACAAAGTCTCTCAATTTATTAAGGTGCATACAAGTCTATCAATGCAACATGTCTTCAAAGCACACTCTAAAACTAGATGTAACTCATTTGACAACCCATAAACTTCAATCAAGTTCTAGATCGTACATTCAAAAGATAACACAAGAGGATCACTATGAATATGAACCAAAGGTAAGGACAAAGGAAGGTCTGACCTTCTCTCAAAGGATAATATCAACTAAGAGTGGAAGCTATCGAATACGACCATGAAGGACCAAATCTCACAACGAAACCAATATTTAAAGGAAACCAAACAAAAAAGTTAGAAAACCTACTTGATTCATCACCAAAAAAAGCATAAATGAATAGTGAATATAATATTTATATTGATACTTTCACTATCACTCTAGGTTCTCCAGATGTGTGTAATCAATTCATTAATGATAACATTATATATGTTAAGGGAAATCAAGACAATGATAAAGGTGTGTATTAATGTATTAATCCTCCAAAGTGATTACTCTTTCAACATACACTTACTACAATATGAAACATGCCAATAGACAAATATGTAACTAACAATACTAAAGGGATTTTGAGCTAGGCTACTGGGACCTACTATTACAGCTCGCACCCTGGAAAAGAAATTCAATTCATAGAGTGGAGATAAACATTCTTGCATACAATATCAAAAGAATAAACTTAGCATCAGAACTTTTTTATTCACTGAAACAATCCTTTACATAAGGATATCAATCTAGCCTCGACTCTAGTTGAAAAAATGATGGGGCACAGAACCCCTCGCCCCCGCCCCCCCAAAGAACATACTCTGATAGAGCGAAAATACACAATATTACCCCTCTAATATTATTGTGAACCTAGATCAAAGACTTGGCTTGGTTTTTATATGATATTTTACAATAAATCAGGGTCATTTTGATCCAATCCATTACAACAAGATGAACAGGTAAATCAAAATGATATTATATTGATAAAGACCTGATAAAACCACAATCAAAATGAGGAGATCAAGTATGGTAGTTAAGATATTATTTTGGAAAACGACCCCCTTTTCTCGGTTTGGAACTGATGATGAGAGAAAGGTGTGCTTTGACTAACAAATAAATCCAAAAAAATATCGAACATGAATTTTACTTCTAGGTAACAATTGTCCTTCTTGGAAAATTTGATAAATGAAGTGGTCCATGCTTTCCTTGACTTGAGTGCAAGATCTCCATAGAGTGAAGGTACTGCACAACTTTTTTTAGTGGATTCTAATGATCATAATCCTTATAAAACATATCAAAATAAGGAAATTTGAATAAAAATAATAAGGACCTTTTAACTTCTCAAGTATTATGAAATTTAACATGATTATGCCAAACAGGAGGTGTTAGTGCTAAATAATGGTTCCAAAATTGGTAAAAAAAGGGAGTGAAACTATATAGCATGGGAAATGAAATGTATTAAATATAACAATTTTGGGGCATGAAATCTCCCCTATGTCGATCATATTTCATTTCCTCATACAATAGAATCAGTTCTTGTACTATTACTCCCTTGAGAAAAACCAAAGTTGAAACATCTAAAGGTGACCTTGCACTTGCAATAATTCCTGCAAATTTGTTAGACAAAGATCCATCTTCAAGATATGGACATTCTAAAAAGGTAGATACATGTTGGCTTATTTGGGCTGGATTCTTTATTTATTACGACTGATCTAGAGAAATTTTGAGACTAGGACTGCCAATGGAATGATAAACTACATGCATAGTGTCATCATGGAATAGTTAGCCATCAAAATTTCCACAAGCATTTTGTAAGCAGTCTTAATCAATATTTTTTCACCTTAATAACCTCATGATAAATAGAATTGAAATAATCATATTTAAAATCACTAAAAAAAAATATGACACCTTCCCAAGATGACCATATTACCATTATCCATGAATATAACTAAATGTTCTCTTATTTAAGAAAAGTGAATCACCTGCACTAAGGGTCCCACGTCCATGAAAATATTCTTATTTCTTACTGGAGGTATCTTATATCCATTCTCATAAAATTATGATAATTATTTTAGGGAAATACAAAGATGACCAAGTAAACCATAGTGTAAGATTAACTTTAATACCACAAGCATGGTCACTACTACTAGCAAGCATTTATAGCCTCAAATCGGATGCCTTTAAAACCAATGAAATGCATGTGTCATGTCTATTATATATAGATTCAAATTATTTTGAAAGAATTTACATTGGTTTATAAATTAATTGAAGGTCGTTGTCCTGGCCTGGTAACTAGCTAATGATAGTTCCATTCACAAGAACTAACAAGAATTGACAAGCTAACTCATGATGAGACCTATTGGCTTCTAGAATTTCAACTAAAAACCTTACCCTATATTGGTGACCAGTAGCGGTAATTTCATTCTCGTTAGGACACATTATCATGGTAGGTTGGCTCATAATGATACCTCATATCCATCAATTAATCCTTTTATGTTAAACTAAACTCTAATTATGAGTATCCTTAAATAGGTTACTCAATAGGTGGGGAGGAAAATATGTTCATTAAGAGCACAGGGTGGTGCGAAATTTTTTTAATAACTAATATTTATTGGTTCATATTGCTACCCTAAAAACTCATTTTAAAGAAAAAATCCTAAATAATGACTAAAAAATTCCTCAAGTTAACCATGTTAGGGTTCTCATGAGATGTCATTGAGTTTTTAAAGGAGTAGTCCACCATAGGAGGCTTTTCATCAATACCTTTGAACAGAAACTTAAAAAATTTTCTTTGATAACAACTTGCTCATGTGGATAGGATATGGTTAGGGTTTTGGGCTTATAAATGGAAAGTATTAAACATAATAGTCACACATTCCCCTTAACTAACCCAATGGATGCTCTCAGCCATGGAGAAAAACCATATAACCAACAATCAAAGTCACTTTATAAAATATGAGGCATTAAGAGTGATTTTCTTCTGAAAATACTTACCACAAGAGTGCATAATAATAGAAATTTCAATAGATGTGCCTCAGGGAATTGCAGTTTCAAGAGTGGTGCTATAAAAATTTTATTTTGGATGGAATTTTCATTTATTGCTCTTAACTACCCTACCCTAATTTAGAAAGTGGAAGATAGCCTTCACGTGTAGGAGTACTTACAGTGTAGCCATGTGTGTAACGAAATGATAAATATAATTACATTTAGTTTCAAAAATTAAACTTTAATGTATACCAGTGTATGAGAAACCAATTTCTTTAACTGATATGGTACCAAGAGTTGTCGAATGGTGAGGGAGCAAGGTGTGATGACAATTTTTTGAAACCATGCTTCAATGGGATCCACATATTTGTGTTTCTCCAACTCATACAAATATTCCACAACTTTATAATCACTCTCTTGGAGGCATAAGGGACCTGGTGAAAGAAAAAAGAAAAAACCCTTAATCTCAGGCTCAATTATCTACTTTTTAGATTGATAATGATAGTTAAGGGAAATTTTGTAGAAATTTGAATAATTGATATATTATTCACCGAGATTATCCTGATCACACACTATTTTAGCTTCATGCACAATAAATAATCTCTTCTAACATTGATCATTACATGCGGAAATAAAATCAATTGCATCCGCACATTAAAACCATAAACAATCACACATATGAACACAATATTTCATGGGAAAGCTTAAAGCTGAAAACCCCAACTATCTGTATATTATATGTCATAGATATCATGTAACAATCATTGTACAAAGCTCCTCACAAGCTCTCAGAACAACCTCCAATTGCTACACACTAATCAAGCTAGATCTAGCAAAACACATGTTCCAATCTCTGCCACTTGATAGCCAGCCTCTATTGCGTAATCAATGCTATAGGATGGCTCATTAAATAACTTAAACCACCTGGCTTGTACTGCACAATCCTCATGGGCTTCTCCAATCACTGGTTATTGCAAATATGCAACAGTATATTCACAACTGGTAGTTAACCTACTCTTTCACCTATCTCTGCACCGGTCTCCATTGAAACTGTCCATACACTGAAGTTAACTGATTTATTCTTTAGTTGATTAATGAGTTTATAATTAGTGAATTAATTAATAATTAATTCACACCACTCTCACTAATTGTATCAATCAGTTAAACTAGATACAAATAGCTCAACTATGTTTAGATTAGTTAAACTAAATACAACTCCATAACTTCCTCGATCAACTCCACCAAACTCTCACATGAGTTCCTAACTGAATTCTTTAATGGCTCCCTTAACCCTTAGAATAAAGATTCATACATCGACTCATGCCACATCATGTGTGCATGGCAGAAGTGCTCCAAGAGAATAAGATAATGTTTATAGTCCAAATATTATTAAGAGCTAATAATATTCGACATATCTCTTTTTAGACTGGCAATCTAAAAATAGATTCCGCCCAATATGTCTAAAAATAGAAGTCCATCTATTTTTTTCCGACTTGACCAACCATCCACAAATAACATCCTGCAACTTATAGAACATGATCCATATATCTAAAAATAGACTTTGCGCCAAAAATAGCCTGCGGGCCCACTTAGTGAAGGCGACTTCTTTCCACTAAGCTCATCATCTTGTTGCAATATCAACACTCCCTCTCAACAAGATAAGGATTATCTGCCACCCCTATCCTGCCTTTGTGGTATTTGAATTTTCTCCTGGTGAGCGCCTTCGTCAAGATATCAGCATCACGATCCCTGGAAACAATGTATGAAAGTAACATGATCTGTATTTGCACCAAATCCTAGATATGATACAATCCAGGATATTATTAATGACCGATCTATCATAAATCTGAAGTTCTTGAGAGTTTAATGCAACTCTGATTATCACAATAAATCACGGTAGGATCTAAGTGTAGAGGAGGAACAACTTGACAAGGATCTTCCTCATCCATATAGCCTCGCATGCAGCCAAACTCGCTGCCATATACTCAGCCTCTACTAAACTGAGTGCCACGGATCTCTGCTTCATGATTTACCAAGAAAATACAGTCGAACCAATACTGAAAATCCCTCCAGGTGTGCTCTTTCTGTCCGTTGGGCTCCCTGCCCAATCTGCATCCATGAAGCCACACAGCTTCACCTCATCCGACTGTCTGTACCATAATCCATATCCCGATGTGCCTCTGAGATATCTCAATACATGGTTTCCTGCCTTCCAAAAGAACTTGGTAGGCTTAACCATAGCTTGTGAAAGCTAGTTAACAGCATAGCATATGTCGGGTCGTGTATTGACCAGATACATAAGAAACCCCACCAACTGTCAATAAACAGTGGCATCCACTACCTCCGCTGAGGTAGCATCCTCCTTCCTCCATCCTCCAGGAAGAGGAGTATCAACAGGCTTGCAGCCATGCATGTTGAACTTCTCCAGTATCTCCCATGAATACTTTCCTTGAGAAACAAACAGTCCATCACTGCGCTGCCAAATTTCCAATCCCAGGAAATAATGAAGGAGGCCCAAGTCCTTCATCTCAAACTCCTTTGCAAGATCAGCCTTGTATGAGTTTATCAACAGTTCATCACCTGTCAAAATAAAATCATCTACATGAAGTACAATGATCAGCAACTTACCCTCCACCACAATCTGGTATAGGTTCAGATCCGCCTCACTCTTGGAGAATCCAAGTCCGGTGAAATAACTATCTATCCGTGTGTACCAAGCACGAGGTGCTTGTTTCAACCCATACATCACTCTCTTGAGCCTGCACACATGCGACTCGCTGTTGAAGATCTCGAAACCTTCGGGCCACTCTATGTACACCTCCTCCTCAATCACCCCATTGAGGAACGTAGTCTTCACATCCATCTGATGAATGTGCCACCCCATCTATGTTGAGAGAGCAAGAATCGTCCGTATGGAATAATACCTTGCGATAGGTGCAAAGGTCTCTTCATAATCGATCGCCTCAATCTGTGAAAAGCCTCAGGCTACAAATCTTTCCTTGTACTTCTCCACACTCCCATCAGCAGCCTGCTTCACTTTGTATATCCATATCGAACCCACCACTAATTTCCCTTCCAGCCTTGAGACAATCTCCCATGCACTGTTTCTGACAATCGAATCATACTCTTCCACCATGGCATCTACCCATGCGGGATCCTCCAAAGCTTCCTCGAAAGAGGATGGCTCTGTCATGATACACTTGCTCATAAGAGCCATGTATCTAGTATACCGGTCAGGTGACTGTCTCTTTCTGCACTGTGATGTAGGTGCTCCTACAACCTTCTTTGCATCTTGAGCCAGTCGCTCAGCTTCTGTAGTGCGCTTCCGCCCTCTGATGGTTGGCGCTGCATGAGTGGTCTCTTCCACTCCATGAACCTCATCTTGTGGTTGATCCACATCCTGAGACTCATCATTAGGAACTAATAGCTCCTCATCTGCATGCAAGTGTGGCTCCCTCCCAAGCGAAAACTTCATGGCTTTCTCCTCATGAAATTTGATATCCCGTCGCATAACAGTCTTGTGACTGTCTGGAAAATACACATGATAGTTGTGGGGTGTATCAGTGTACCCCACAAATATCCCAACCTCAGCAGTCGACTCTAGCTTCTTCCTGGCATCCTTCATCACATGAATGTAAACAGGTGAACCAAAAATCCTCAAATGGGAAATATCAGGCTTCTTACCAGAAAATGCCTCCTCAGGTGTAATCATGCCAAGTATCTTGTGAGGACAACGATTTTGCACATATACTATAGTATTGCATGCCTCAGCCCACAAGTGTATGGGAAGGCCCTGATCATGCAACATCGCCCGTGCAGCACCCATGATCGTTATTTTCTTCTGCTCAGCAACCCCATTCTGGTATGGGTTATGAGGTGCTATGAGCTCTCTTCAAATTCCTTCTGCGCTGTAAAAGTCCTTGAATTCACCAGAGATGAATTCACCACCATTGTCACTCCTAAGAGCCTTCACCTGCTTCCGCGATTCTTTCTCAACCAGTGCCTTGAAATCATAGAACTTTGAGTATATCTCACTCTTCTTCTGCATGAAGAAGATCCAGCACTTCCGAGAAAAATCATTAACAAATATCACATAGTACCTGTGCTTTGCTATCGAAGCTACTGAGAAAGGTCCACACACATCTGTGTGAATTCTCTCAAGGATCTTCGTGGCACGACTATCCTTCTCGTGAAAGGTGGCTTTCAAAAATTTTCCCAAAGTACATCCCTTGCACTGATCTGACTACGCAAGTGTACCCTTAGGAAGCCCAGTAGAAATCTGTTGCATTATCTTCAAGGCTCCATGGTGAAGGTGGCCCAATCTCTGGTGCCACAGCTCGCCATCATCCCAACTCACCACTCCTTCTACCTTGCCTGCCATTGCTGTGCAAACATATACCTACAATTGATAAAGGTTCTTAACTCAAACCCCTATCCTTCGGGTCTCACCAGTTGCCTTACTGCATAGGAAAGCCTTTCCCTCGCTAAAGACAACATCATATCCCTTGTCTTCTAACATCGCCACAGAGATAAAATTCTTCTTTAATCCTGGAACATGCATCATTTCCTTCAATACGAAGAGTTTACTAGACTCTCTCTCAAAGGAAATGGTACCGATACCGGTCGCACTGTATCTACCATCATTGCCCATCTCGATGTTCACTCCAAGATCTTTCTCATCCAGATCAATAAAAAAATCTCGATCTCCTGTCATGTGAAAATATGCACCACTGTCAAGAAACCACACTGAACCCATCACACTTGAGACCAAGCATGCGATCAGTGAAAAATACAGCTCAAACTATGAGGCTAAGGCCTCTCCAGCTGCAGATCTAGCAGCTTGCTTATTTTTCTTCTTCTGTGGACAATTAGTGGCGTAATGTCCGTGTTGGTGATAGTGAAAGCACTTCACCTTGGACATGTCCTGCTTCTTGTCTTTCGCACCAGATTGAGAAGCATTCTTCTTGATCTTCCCCTTCCTTGATTTGGCAGCCAAAGTGAAATTTTCTTCATCAGAGTTCTTTGATGAAGATCCGTACCTGGTACTTTGCCTTATCACTTCTTGCACAAGATCCGACCAAAGTTACTCCCATCCTAGCAATTTCTCCTGACCATTGACAGAGTCCTGATAGGAAAGCCAACTCTTCGGAAGCCCAAGGAGAGCCAAGCTCACTAAGTCCTCATCATCAACAGTAACCCCCACACTTCCTAGCTCATCCCTACATTGGATGAACTTTGTGAGGTACTTGGGCATACTGTCACCTTTCTCCATGTTTATGTTTCTGAGTTTATCCTTGAGCGCCAACTTCCTCTAGTCACTCTTGCTTTGGAATAAATATGTCAAAGCTTTCCACATCAAGAATGGAGAAGCCTTACCATGAAGGCTGGAAACTATGTGATCCTTCACACCTTCCAACAGAATCCTTCAACACTTTTCTGTCTTCTTTTGCCATGCGTCAAGTACATCAGCATCACTAGAAGTAGGTTTTGGAATTTCTACATCTATGAACTCCTTCAACCCATTGTCATCCAACACCGCCTCCATCCTGTCCTTCCATGAAATATAATTCGAGCTGCCCTCAAGGGAATACTCCAATTGCAATCCGTTGAAAGACATCTCAACTTCGACACCAAGAAAACACTGCTGCAAATTCGAATTCCACCAGCACAAAACTCAACCGCTTCAATGTTTTGCAATTGCTCCAATGATCAATATCGCTCTGATACCATGTAGAAATTTGAATAACTAATATATTATTCACTGAGATTCTCCTGATCACACACTATTTTAGCTTCATGCATAATACAGAATATCTTCTACCATTGATCATCACATGCGGAAATAAAATCAATTGCATGCATACATTAAAACCACAAACAATCACACATATGAACACAGTATTTAATGGGAAAGCTTAAAGCTGAAAACCCCAACTATCTGTATATTATATGTCATGGAGATCATGTAACAATCATTGTACAAAGCTCCTCACAAGCTCTTAGCACAACCTCCAATTGCTACACACTATCAAGCTAGATCTAGCAAAACACATGCTCCAATATTTTGCCACTTGATAGCCAGCCTCTATTGCATAATCAATGCTATGGGATGGCTTCATTAAATAGATAAACCACCTGGCTTGTACTTCGCAATCCTCATGGGCTTCTCCACCTATCTGTGTGTTGCAAATAGCAGCAATATAGTCACAACTGATAGTTAACCTGCTCTTTCACCTATTTCTGCACTGGTCTCCACTGAAACTGTCCATGCACTGAAGTTAACTGATGTATTCTTTAGTTTATTAATGAGTTTATAATTAGTGAATTAATTAATAATTAATTCACACCACTCTCACTAATTGTATCAATAAGTTAAACTAGATACAAATAGCTCAACTATGTTTAGATTAGTTAAACTGAATACAACTCCACTAACTTCCTCAATCAACTCCACCAAACTCTCTCACATGAGTTCTAATTGAATTCTTCATGCAATAGCTCCACTTAACCCTTAGGAATAGCATAATTCCTGCTGTCAGCTCCTGTTCCACATCTGTGCACTTAACTGAAGTGCTCCAAGAGAATAAGATAATGTTTATAGTCCAAATATTATTAAGATCTAATAATATTCGACATATCTATTTTTAGACTGGAAATCTAAAAATAGATCCCGCCCAATATGTCTAAAAATAGAACTCCATCTATTTTTTTCCGACTTGACCAACCATCCACAAATAGCATACTGCAACTCATAGAACATGATCCATATGTCTAAAAATAGACATAGTCTAAAAATAGACTTTGTGCCAAAAATAGCCTGCGGGCCCACTTAGTGAAGGCGATCCTTTCCACTAAGCTCATCATCTTGTTGCAATATCAACAAATTCTAGATTTTTTCCCTTGGTGAACTTCAACAATAGTTTCAAAAACAATTCCAATCATAGATTTCTCCACTAATTATCTTTTAGTCAAGGCTTCTTCCCAGGGTAAATATTCTATAGTGATAGGGAAATTTTAGTAATTTACTCCTTTCTCCGAATTAGAAGATGTGACATTGCATTCAGTAGCAGATTCAACATGAAGAATATGTATTTTAAATTATTGTGAAACCTCCTTCTTTGGATTAGGGTTTGGGATACTTTTTTAGCTAGGGTTTGGGTTAAGGCTAGGTCTAGGGTTTAGATTAGGGTATGGACTAAGGATAGGTCTAGGGTTTGCATTAGGGTATGGACTAGGGTTAGGTATATGATGAATTAGGGTATGAAATAGTGTTAGGTAAGGGGTTTGGATTAGGGTGTGGACTAGGGTTAGGTATATGGTTTGGATTAGGGTATGGAATAGGTTAGTTCTAGGGTTTGGATTGTGATTTGGTTGGAAAAGGAACTAGGACCATGGGGGATAATACCTTGGTGGTATGTTGGATGGGAATTGAAATTTTTGTTCTTTTTTAGGTAATTGATTTTGCATGGTAAAATTCCGTAGAGAGGAGGCTTTAAATCATTCTTGCGGTCATGGGGATATATAACTTGAGGGAGAGGGACATTGTGCCAAAAAGGTGGGATATTCACTTGGAGGAGGACTAAAAATTTTCCATGAAGCTGTAGGATTATAAACATTCTTAGGACAATATACATTATTCTGAGTATTAAATGATGATGGGGTTTGACTTATACCTGTAAATAAATTAGATTCCTTACTTGATTCCCTAAATACTTATAGTAATATTGGCAGTGATGTGTAATGTTCTTTTGAATGGCCTACCACACAAATTATGTAAACTTTCAGGCTACTAAGTGGGAACCTTCTGAGGAAGTGCTTATTTATACAGTTGGAGAAAAATATCAACATTGGTTCTTCATCCTTCTTCCATTCTTACTACAAATCATCCAATATTGAAATAAAAGAATTAATATTATTTTTTATGTTCAATAAAAATACTAAATTCCACTCTCGTGATTTTGTCATTGGATGATTTGTGTATCTCTGCAGTAGCACCAAAAATCCTCAATGAAATATTCCTCAAAATACCATTTTGTGTGCTCAAAAAGCTTCTATTATATCCTGTCATCACATGGATGAGTATATAGGGGGGGTTATTACAACGCCCTAAAAATGAAATCCTTTCAAAATATAGACAAAATGTGTAAGAAAGAAACAAATTCAAAGAACAAAAACTTGCAAGAGAAACTAGATAAAGAGAAAACTAAACTGCAGGAGGTCACCAAGTTTTATCTCCTAAGTGCCTCCCTGGAAATGATGGCAAAATTTTGGGTGTAATATATGACCTAAAATTTAATTTTCAATCCGACATTTTGTAAACTTGGAGGTGAAACACTGTAAATTCTAGAGAGAGCCCTTAGCGACCTATAGATAAAATTCTTGTACTAACTTTCTCACCAATATCCTTGTAAATTCCCAAAAGTAATGACATTATTTAAATTGAAACCATAATTACTACAAGCACTCATCTTGCATTCAACCATTCAACTTCTAATCTAGTTCATGTAAACACTCTAGCAGTTTATTAGAAAAATAACTAAAGTATCAATCAATTATCAATCTAGAAAATGCTTCTTGGGATTTCCATGCAAACCAACCAAAAAATTTTGCTTCAAGCCAAAATCATTCAAACAATAACTTATACATGTTCCAGATTCTCATAAGACACATTAAATATCTCACTTTGAATGTAAATAAAATTTTCTCAGAAATAACCAAAACCATCTTAAAACTTCATAAGACAAATCATCTATCACAACACTGGTGTGTACATGCCCTTTTAATATAAAATAAAGCATTGTGTATGTAGAAGATATCCTTCAATCACATTGTTATGATTAACACAATAAAAAACAAAATGTTCTCAAACCAATATTAATAAAAACATGGTTTAAAGTGATATTATGAATGTAAATATACCAATGGAGTCAAATGAGGAATTATGGAAATAAACATCACACCATCATTCTGCAAACAAGTAAGTCTCAATCTCCTATTTTAGAACAGGTTCATGTACTGCACAATTTACAATAGATTTGTAACTTAATCAAATTGAATACACAACTATTAAATACCTTGGGAGTAATGGATGCCCTGGATCAAGCACACCTCTATTTTCAAGCCAAAAATCCTATAGTATCTCAATTTTTTCAAGGTTCATAAAATTTTATCAGGTCAATGTGTCTTCAATGCACTCTCCAATACTAGATATAACTCATTCGGAAACCCAAAAACTTCAATCAATATACATATTGGGAATTCAAAATAAAACATAAGAGGATCACTATGAATCCAAACAAAAAGTAAGGACAGAGGCAGGTTTGACCTTCTCTCAAAGGAAAATAACAACTAAGACTAGAAGCTCTCAAATCTGACCACGAAGGAACAAATCTCATAGTGAAACCAAGATTAAGGAAACCAAACATATAGGTCAAAAAACATACTTGATCCATCACCACATAGAGCATAAATATCATATGATAACACCCATATAACTTAATTAAGAGTGGATCTAATATTTAGATTGACCCTTGCACTATTGCTCCAGGTTCTCTAGATTTGTGCAATCAATTCATTCATGATAACATTATATATGTTAAGGGAAATAAAGACAGTGATAAATGAATTTATCGATGTATTAATCCACCAAAATGATTACTATATCAACACATAGTTACTACAATCTGAAACACGCCAATAGAAAAATCTGTAAATAACAATACTATAGGATGTTCAGCTGGTTTGGTGGGCCCTACCAGTCTATCCCACACCCTAGCTTAAAAATATAATTCACAAAGTTTATATAAAAATTAAATCATAGAATAATAGGAAAATATAATTGGTATCAAAACCTTTGTATTCACTAAAACAATATTTTACATTATGATATTAATCTAGCCTCGACTCCAATTGACATGAGGGGGGAAGAACCCCCCCAAGAATGTACTCCAACAATGTAAAATTATGCAATATTACCCCTCCAATATTATTTCTAGCATGGATCGAAGCCTTAGCCTGGTTTTACATGATTTTTTACAATACATCAAGGCTATATCAAGAGAAGCCATTACAACAAGATGAACAAGAAAATCACAATGATATTACATCAATAAAGACCTAATAAAACCACGATCCAAATGAGGAGATCGAGTTTGGTAGTGAAGAGACTGTTTTTGAAAATGACCCCCTTTTCTCGACCTGGAACTATCAGTGATATAGAAGTGTGCTTTGACAAACAACTAACTCCACGAAAATCTCGAACAAAGCTCGTATTTCTAGGTAACAATCAATCTTCTTGGAAAATTTGAATAAATGAAGTGGTCGATGCTTTCCTTCACTTGAGTGCAGGATCTCCATAGAGTGTAGGAACTGCATAAATTTGATTATTAGTTTTTTTTCAATGATCATAATCCTTATAAAGCATATGTGAAAGAGGAAATTTGACTAGAAATAATAAGTATCCATCAAATTCTCAAGTATTGTGAAATTTAACATTATTATTCCGAAAAGGAGGTGATAGTGCTAAATAATGGTTCCAAAATTGGTAAAATAAGGGAGTGAAACAAGATATCATTGGAAATGAAATGTATTAAATGTAAAAATTTGGGGCAAGAAAATTTTCAACAATAATTCTAAGGTATTTCAAGAAATTTATAAGGGTGTTTCACCTACCTGAGATCATGAACATGTTTTTCGTCTGCAACCTAGAAGTGTGCCATCTATCACTATGCCTTACAGGTATTCATATGCATAACATAGAGAGATTGATCATATTATTCATGAAATGTTAGAGGAAAGCATTATTCAACCTAGCCATAGCACTTTCTTTTCACCAATGATGATGTTTATAAAAAAGGATGGTTCATGGTGCATGTGTCCATAATACAAACAACTCAACAAAATACAATCAAAGATAAAATTTCTATTCCTATCATTGATGAATTATTTAATGAATTGCATGGAGGGATTTTTTTACTAAGTTGGATCTTCATTATAAATATATTCAAATTAGAATGAGTAAAATATTACCAAAACAACCATTAGAACACATGAAGATCATGCCATTTGGACTTACAATTGCACCTCTAAATTTTCCAAGATTAATCAATTCTATTTTTAAATTCTTCCCTACAAAATTTGTGCTGGTAGTTATTAATGACATAATAATCTACAACAAATCTTGGGAAGAGCATGTACAACATGTTGAGAGTCTTAACACTATTAAAAGAGAAGTAACTATATGAAAATCCATCCAAGTGTTCTTTTGTGGCTCAAAAAGTGGAATATTTGGGTCATATTGTATCACATGTGTGTGTTAAGGTGGATCTTAAGAAATAAATGCTACGAGGGAATGGCCAATCCCTAATACCTCAAAGAAACTCAGACGATTCTTAGGATTTATAGGATATTACTATAAATTTATTAAGAATTGAAGTTAAATAGTAGCACCTCTAACAAAAATATTAGATAAGGAAGCATTTTCTCGAACTAAATAAGAAAACAAATCTTCTGAAAAAATAAAATAGGCTATGTTTACAACCCTTGTATTGGTGAATTTGACTTCACAAAAACTTTCATTGGGGAGTGTGATTCCTTAGGGAATGGAATTGGTGCAATTTTGATGCAATAAGGAACACCCCTTCCCTTAGAAAGAAATGATGTTAAAGGAAATAAAATACTCAGACCCATATATAAAAATTAAATGATGATAAATGTTGGGCCCCAGAGTCACACTACATTCTATTGTAGTGCATAGCCTCGGAACATCTAATTATGATTCTTAATTTGTCGCAAATGTTGTTTTATTTATTGCTAGAAAATATGTGTATAAAAGTACCAAAGTTTATTTTTAATTATGTTGAGCATGTTTCTTCATATTTTCAAGTATGAGCATCCATGCACCTTGGTTTTGAAGTAGAGTTCTAATAGCGAAACAAAAAATACAAAGAATAGATTTCAGCAAGATGAATCATATTTTATTTTATTTTTTATTTTTTAAAGTTTTTTCTTTCTTCAAAGAATTTAGGTGCGTAAGTGCCAACAATTTATAAGTATGTTGTTGGGTATAATTTTCACTTTCTTTAAGGTTAGAGAATTCATATACCTTGGGTTTGACATGGGGTTTTAATGAGAAATTAGAAAATGTGAAGAATAGATTTCAGCAAACCAAGGATAGAAATTAAGAATTCATTCTTAGCCTACTGATATCAGGGAAACAATTAAGAAATTAGGAATTTAGTTGTAGGAAACATAGAAATTTGAATTTATGAATTTTTATTCCAACCCATGTAAAATTTTGAACAAAATAACAAATATACTTCATGCAATCTTGATAATTCCCACAAACATTAAAGAAAAAAATCTTACAAATTCAGAATTCTCTTTAACTACACCATTACAGTAATATTCAATACAAGCATCAAGTTTGCAACATGACCTATCATGAAAAACATTTTCAATTATTTTAATATTGTGCAAAATTCAAGTTACAAGATGGGTTTTTAGAATTACATGGAAATAAAGAAACACTCACAACCCAAGACATATTTTAGAATTCCTCCCTTACAATAACTTCAAAATATCCTAATAATTTCCAGAAAAAAATTGACATAGTTTCCTTTAATTATAATATTTTATCCCCTTTTACATCAAAATGAGGCTTATATGTAGGCTCTAAAGGCCCAACACCATAACACTAAACCACTAGTGGTATTAAGTAACTACTAATAATATTTACAAACAACTAGTAATTTGCTAAGAAACTTCTTCTTCTAGATAGAATGTCCTTGAAGCTTCCAACTATGGGGTGGGTCCCATCTTTCTTGGTTGTAGTTCCTCTTTCTCTCTCTTTTTTATGCGCTAACTGAAGGGGTGTGAATCACCTTGGCTGGGTCATTGGTGGGGGGCACCATGGCTGAGATGGACCTATGGATGTAGTTATGGTTGTGCACGTTGGTACTGTTTTGGTGGCCTAGTACTTGAACCTACCTCCATTGGAGACACCTGTGTTATTACTCCTCCAACATAGGGTTATGCAAGCCCCCTTTAAGTGGCCAATTTGTACCGATCCATAAAACCTTTCCAATAATTTCTAAATGAGACATTAAATTCATGTGCATCCAAGATGGATCCATTTCGGTTGGTGATTGGATTGTATTCCACTTTACCTTGTTCTTTGAAGATGATATTTAGAATGAACGAGAATTTAAAATGATCTCCATACAATTTTACAATGTATTTTCTTGTAGGGCACTATCCTCTTTCCCAAAGCCTTTCTGATCATTTATAATTTCAATCTGGCTCTTCATGAGAGACTCCTTGGAATATAAGTCTCCATTACCATTGAATAATGATGGGAATTTTATATTGTACATATCACATTTATCCTTGAAGCCTTATACATTCTTTTCCAGTGCCCCTACCTTATTTTCCACCAATGTTATCGGTTTTATATTTATTTTCATCTAATTGGCCCTTTCTACCATCATGGATCTATCAATAGTTTATTTGGTGACATATTCCTTAGACATGTGATTCGGGAAATTTATTATCACCTTAGCCTTGGTAGGGGAATCACTAATAGCATTCTTTAAAATGTTCATTCTCTATGAGCCCTTCTGAAAGTGTCTATATTTTCTTGAATCAACTCCATATGATCCCAATGCTTATTAATTTCCTTTTTTATCATGTCCCATATTATTCCTATTGCATCAGCTTAAAATAGGATTTGATTGGGGTTTCCTTCTCAAGAAATCTAGTGTAGCTTCAATCAAATGACCATCTTGTTGTGTCTGTTAGAGTTTTATCTTTGTGAGTTATATATCCTCTTATTTTTTCTTCAACTCCTCCTCCCGAGTGGAGAGTAAAACTTGCAATTTATTGGAATCCTTTGACACCATCATTGATTCAACCTTCCCAACTAGAACAATAGGGGTATGGTGGGACTAAGACGTCTCACCTGTCTTTTCTTTCATCCCTTAAACTTATGAATTCAGTAACAAAACTTGATCATTGTATCATTTGTTCTCAGTTATCATATCATGGAGATTTTTCATTAGCTCTTGATTTTCTCTTTTTGGTTCTGCTAACTCATTAGTTTGCACAACGTGTGCATATGATATATTGAGTTTATTTTTCATGGAATCTATCTTTTTATCCTTCTCCTCCAATATAGTTTTATATTTCTTGAAGTCACAAAGATACGTATCCAATTGGGTGATTTTATCCTCCAGCTTTTTCAATATTCATTTTCATGGATGTGCATACCATCCTCGAATAATTCAACTAGATTCTCACCTTATTGTAAATTTATTGCAATGTTATAGCCATAGCATTATTTCTATGCATTTGTATATGCATCATATGAGCTACTTGCATAGTCTATTTCCATGATGTATTTAGATGGGGTATGATCAACTAATAGGGACATATGATTAGCTTCATGGTCTTCCATGGACCTAACTGAATCCGCCTTGGATTGCAACACTGTCAACTTGAAAATTCCCCTTCATGGTCCAATGCACTCTTGACGTGCATTGATGGAAGTGGCTTATTTTATAATTTGCTTATATCTCTTTCTCTTTCTTTGGATTCTTTATTATCCATTTATTGAAACTTTTCTACCACTAACACTTATCCAGGCATGGAAACCTCACCTGACTCTACTAATTTAGATGTTGAGAAAGCAGAGGGCTTGTGTTCAATATTAAAATCTTACTTTGACAAGGCTTCTAGTTGGATTTTATACAACACTAATGCTTATGATTATGTCTCTTCATCATCCTCCTCATCTTCTTTATTTCCTTTCACTTCTTCTCCCTTATATTTCATAGAGCTAGGATCCTCCCATTGATCTATATCCATGGGTTTTTAATTAGCCCTTTTCTTCCCCAATAGGTGATATGCCCTTGACTCTACTAGATGTAGGATTTCTTTAATCTCCTCCCAAATATATTTATTGGCACAATCCTCTACTATGCGATTTGAGTCATGCTTATGGTTTTCTCTGTCATTATACCATAAATGATGTTATGAGGGTCATACTTCTATTCTCTTACTTATGGGAAATAAAAAATTTGCGATATCTTCTCCACAAAGTTTAAGGAATTCCTTTCATTGACCATGAATGGTCTTGCCTCATGAGGGAGGTCGAAAGTCACAATTCCTTCTTAGAAGTGAAATGTATATTTCACTATTGAACCTTTGCCTTATGTACTTAAGTGAAAATATGTGAGGAGTTAGGAATGTTGGTAACTGGTAAGGTTTTTGTTCAAATCCATGAACTATGATGATTGCATATTCTTGAAAAAGGTAACAGTCATCTATTTTGGTATAAGGAGTGAATTGAAACTTCTACCTAAGGAATTGGGTAGCCCTCAGTAAAGTTTGACCATGAAAAATAGTGTAGAAAACTAACATGAATGATGACACATATTTGAAGAAACCTTGGTTATTTTATAGTTTTATAACCATGAGAAAACACTCATTAACAAGTAACATTGAATTCTGTTGATCCACCATCTTGGACATTAAGTTTTAAAGGTGGGAATAATTTTGGTGAATAAATAAGTGGACTAGGTAAGCTTGGTACTAGAAATATATCTCTTCTTCAAATTCTATCAGTTGGGAACCAATTTCATTAGACAAGAACTAAGGAAAATCATTTTTTGTACAAACCTTGGTGATTGAGTGACACAAGGTGACTAATAAACCTAAGATCATATCAGTTATATGAACATCGGTACTAAGACCAAGGACTTGGGGAAAACATAGAAAATGATATATTTGGAATAGAATCGAATACCATGATGGGGTAGGGAGGAGGCCTAGAAGGGGAAATAATTCCTTCTTTGACATACACATTGACCATTTCTTTCTTTGCCTTTGGATAAATATCCTTTGAATGCTATTCAAGTATCTCTTTATCTAGATAATGCATACCTATTATGTCTAGAAATGAGAGCATATTTACAATGGATTCTCGTGTTACTTTGATTATTGCCTTTTATGCTTGAGAAGAGATAATAACTATTTGATTTGTTAGGTATCTACTGACACACCAAGATACCATTTCTGGGAAGTGATACACTTGTGGTACCACTACTAGAACCAAATTTGACTGAGATAGATTAATGTGATCCCCTATTATGTCATAGGTAGTTATGGAAGGGTCGTGGACATTTAAATCCTAATCATATAAACCAGGGTCTTTGGATTTCTAGACCATTGGAACATTAGAAGAGCTTGGAGAAGATGAGGTCACCATTGAAAATTAGGATTTATTGAGGAGATTTGTTTGGACTAGTGAAAAGAGGAAAATGACAAGGATTGTGCTTTACTATTGGAATTTACTGGCTAATATGCAAGTTTCACATAGCTTCATAGGATTGGATAGTGAGGTGGAGGGAAAATTATTTAAAATTGTTCAGTTTAGTTGGCTTCTAGCATGTGCACAAGTGTCAAACTTGAGGGGTTTTGTTGTGAAACCAGCTCCAAAAATAGAGAAGAAAAGAGATATCAACGCCTTAGAAATAAGCCACTTCAAGGGGGAAACCTCCAATACATTACATGAATGAATAATTCTTGCATGATACAAATTACAAAACCTCCTTTCTATATATAGGAGTCCATGGGGCCATAATGTAATCCTAGATAACCTAAGAATAATAATTTAAGGGCACAGTAATAACAATATGGGGGTTACAAAGGTACAATAATAACAATAAGGGGGTTACACTAACAAAAATAAGGGACTATACTAGTAATATAAGGACCTAACTTGCCCCTTTCCTTCAAAAAAGTGTTGTCCTCAACACTTGAGTAGCTATGGGTGCTTCTGTATAAAATTCTCATCCTCCCATGTAGAATCTTCAGTGGGTAAGTTCTTCCACTTGATGAGATACTCAGAAATTGATCGATTTCGTAGCTGTTGAGTTCTTGTTTCCATGACCGCTTCAAGTTCCAATATGATTTTTCCTTCCTCGTCAAATTCTGGAAATATTGTTTGAACTGGAAGATTTTCACCTATAACCTTATTTAAGCATGAAACATGGAAAACTGGATGCACTCGTGAAGAAGCAGGAAGCTCCAATTTGTATGCCATAGTACTAATATTTTGCAACACCTTATAAGGACCATAGTACATTGGCGATAATTTATTATCCTTCTTATATTTCTTGAGTGAAATTTTTTTATATGGTTGTAGCCGTAAAAATACCTAGTCTCCTACATCAAAACTTCTCTCACTGCGATGTTAATCTGCCTGTTGTTTCATTCGCTTTTGTGTCAAATTTAGGTTATCCTTTAATATTTGGAGAACTTCTTGTTGATGCTCGATGTGATCTTCCACTACTTGAACCTTTGAATTTTATCTTAAAGGTAATGTGATGGATGGTGGATGATATCCATAAAGTGCCATAAATGGGGTCATTTTTTCTGCAGTATGGAAGGAATTGTTATACCACCATTCAGCGAGAGGTAACCACTTGAACCATTGTGTTTTTTTATCAGATACAAAACAACGAAGATATGCTTCCAAACGTTTATTTACTATCTCAGTTTCACCATCGGATTGAGGATGATAAGATGAGCTATGAACTAATTGAGTACCAAAACAAGAAAATAACTTTGTCGAGAAATTTCCGGTAAAAATGGGATCTCTGTCGCTCACAATAACCCTTGGGTTTCCATGTAGCTTTTGAATTATGTCCATAAATGTAGTAGCAACTGTACTTGCTTTAAATGGATGAGAGAATGCACAAAAGTGTGCATACTTGGTAAGTCTATAAACTACCACCATGATGACACTCTTTTCTTTGGACTTTGGTAAACCTGTGATAAAATCCATTGAAATATCCTCCCAACATTGAATTGGAATGGATAAAGGTTTTAGAAGACCTGGGGTGTTAATTGTCTCAACTTTATTCTGCTGGCAAACCAAACATTCTGCCGCAAACTTTTGAATATCAGATTTAAGGCCATCCCAAAAATATTATTTCTTCACCCTGTGGTAAGTTTTTAAAAATTCTGAGTGTCCTCCTAAAGGAGAAGTGTGCAATTCCAAAATAATATTTTGTTTTAGTTGGGAATTCTTACAAAGATATAAGCGATATTTGTACCATAAGGAATCATTTTTCAAACTAAATGTATGAGATGTACTAGGATCTTGTTGCAACTTTTGAATGAGTGTCCAAACTTCTTGGTCCATCTTCCATTCATCTCTTGCTTTGGTTATCCAATCTGGTTGGATAATAGAAATGGCACAAAGCAATGCTTCCAGCTCTTCATTCTTTCTTGAGAGTGTATCTGCAACAAAATTTAGCTTCCCTTTTTTGTAGATTATCTCAAAGTCATAACCCATCATATTTGTGGCCCATTTTTGTTGCTCTTCTGAAGATAGTCTTTGTTCCAAAAAGTGTCTAAGACTATCATGATCAGTTTTTACCTTGAAGTGTCTTCCCATTAGGTAAGTTCACCATTTCTTTAGTGCATGCAGTATTGCTAACATTTCCTTCTCATAAATAGGTTTTTGTAAATACTTTCCTTTGATTGGACGACTTTAAAAAACAATGGTTCTTCCTTCTTGCATTAAAACAACACCAATTCCATTTCTTGAGGCATCACATTCCACAATAAAGGTTTTTGTGAAGTCTAGTGTAGCTAAGACCGGTGCTAGGCACATTTCTTATTTAAGATGTTCAAAGGCCTTAGTTGCTACAGGAGTCCATGAAAATTCATCTTTCTTCAATAATGTTGTTAGAGGTGCTGCTATTCTCCCATAATTCTTAACAAACTTGTGATAATACCCTGTTAACCCGAGAAATCCTTGCAACTGCTTTATGGTTGTGGGGAATTTCCATTCCTTAATGGCTTTAATTTTGTTAGCGTCTACCTTAACACCATCGTGAGATACAATATGACCTAGATATTCCACCTCTTGTACTCCAAAGAAAAATTTGGATGTTTTTGCATATAATTGTTTCTCCTGCAATAGATTGAGCACTCTGTCAACATGTTGAACATGATCCTTCCAATACCTGCTGTAGATTAGTATATCATCAAAAAATACTAGCACAAATTTTTCAAGGAAGGGTTTGAAAATGGAATTCATCAACCCTTGAAATGTAGAAGGTGCATTGGTAAGGCCAAAAGGCATGACCAAAAATTTATAATGAACCTCATGAGTTCGAAATTCTGTTTTCAAAATATCTTCAGTCTTCATTCTAATTTGATTATATCCTGAACGAAGATCCAACTTGGTAAAATAAATTGCTCCATGTAATTCATCCAATAATTCATCATTCACAGGAATGGGAAATGTATCTTTAATGGTGAGCTTATTGAGCTCCCTATAATCTGGACACATGCACCATGATCCATCCTTCTTGTGTACCAATACTACAGTAGCAGAGAAATAACTTTGACTAGGTTGAATTATACCCGCCTCTAACATTTCTGCAATCATACGTTCAATTTCGCTCTTTTGGACACAAGGATATCTATAAGGCCTGATGTTTTGAGGAAAAATTCCTGGAATCAAATGAATAGCATGATCATGATCATGAATAGGTGGGAATCCTTTGGGAGTTTCAAACACCTTGGAATGATTGTCCAAGACTTTTTGGAGAATTATAGAAATAGATGATTTTGATGTTGGAACTTCTAGTGAGAATAATTGTGCAATTACGCCTCGTTGTTCTTCCTTTAGAAGCTTTGTCATGACATTAGAGCTTATTATCTTTCCCAAATTCCCTGCAATACCCCGTAATTCGACTTCCTTTCCTTCTCAAAAAAAATTCAAGAAAAGTTCTTGAAAATTAAAAGCTATCGTCCCCAAAGATTGTAACCATTGTACTCCTAGTACAACATCAACACCTCCCATAGGAATGGAAAGCATTGGACTATTCAATACATATTCCCCCATGGTTAGCTTGATATTATGGCATTTTCCAGAGCAATTTATAGTTCCTCCATTTGCAAACATCACTTGACATTCTGGTGCTGGGTATAGGAAACAATTTAATTCCTTGGCTACCTTACAATGAATAAAATTATGGGTGCTACCTGAATCAATCAACACTATTACCTTTTTCTTCTTGATATGTCCTTCTATCCTGAGAGTTGGAGGAGTGGTAATTCCTGCCAGTGCATTACATGATATGGTCGGATTCATTTCTTCCTCTTCAAGGGCTAGTTCCTGGTGTATATCCTCTTCTTGTTCATTTTCTTCTTCCTCTTCACAATCTATGTAAAATAATTTCTTCTCAGCACACTTATGACCTTTAGTGTATTTTCTATCACAACTGTAGCAAAGCCCTTTTTCTCTTTTTTCTTCCAATTGTTGTGGTGTCAACCTTGTGGGTTGTGGAAATCTAGGAGTAGCAACACTTCCATCTTTATAGAAGTGAGTGGTAGGCTTCCTTGTCGCCATAATTTTACATTCAATTTTTCTTGCCAACCTGAATGCCTTCTCCAATGAATCAGGTTCTAAAATGTGAAGTTCATGTTCGATTTCATCCTTTAAAGTACCGATGAAGAGATAAATCATGTGTTCCTCTGGAATATCAGTTACCCTTATATTCAATTTTTTGAAGTCCTCAATGTGCACCCCCACTGAACACTTTTGTTTGAGATTTATCAATTGGCTAAAGAAAGTGTTGCTCTTTGTATCCTCATAATGTGCTATCATTTCATCCATAAAAATTGACCAAGTGACAATTTTTTTACGGGAGAAAATCCATCGATACCATACAAATGTATTTTGTTCTAAATGTAAAGTTGCAATGCGTACCTTTTGTGTGTCTTGCACATTATTGAGGTTAAAATATTGCTCCATCTGTAGTATCCATGTTACATGATCCTTTCCATCAAACTTCTTCATATCCATTTTTGGAATATGGTGGTTCTTCCCTCCAACATTAGAGTTTATGAAATCACGATTAACATTTATTTTGTTCTCATCAGGAGTTTCCTCTACTATATTTTCACCATTAGGAAAAATTTCTTGTATCAACTTTGTCCAACCTTTCATGTCTGCTTTTAGATCATTCTTCATGTTGTCCATATTAGCTTCCATGTCATCCATATTAGATTCCATTCCAACTTCCATGCCATCCATATTTGCTTCCATGCCATTCTTCAAACTATCCATCTTATATTCCATGCCTTTCTTCAAAACTTCCATGTCATTTTTTGTTGCTCTTTGCGAAAGCGAAATTTGTTGCACTTGCTCTTGTAATTTTGATATGTGATGTTGCCATTCTTCATCTTCATGAGTCATAGTAGAGCCTTCTAAAGGCTTAATGGGTGTTGAATTATTTTTAGGGGCCATTTGAGAATCCAATACTGATATCTATTTTACAATATGCCCTTGGAATCAATTCAACTTGATTCTTCAAAAAAGACTTATGCAATTAGGAAAAAAAAAATACACACCTTTTACTTGCTTCTGAGGAGCTTGATATTGAAATTGACTTATATATATACTTGCAGATCCTCAATATCTGAAGTTTTGCCCTGTAGTAATCCTCTGAAGCTTCTTTCAAACGCCACAAGTCTGACTTGATTTGGGTTCTTCAAGGAAAAGTTATGTCCAATCTCCCACAATTACCTAATTATGGATTGGTTCCATAGAGCGAACTTGTACAACTTACCACGTAACACTCTTTGCTCCTTTGGCTCTTAACTTTATAGAAAGGAAAAAATAGTCCATGTAATTCTAGGCACATTTTACAGAATTCCAATCCAATGCTCAGAGAGAGAGTTATGAATATTTTCCCACGATCACCTCTTTTATATGAAATTCGGGAGCCTGAAAAAGACCTAACTTCTAGAGATAATATCTTCGAAAATATTGTGAACCAAGATCTGAAATTTTGTGATGATGTTCCTCAATATTTCAGCTTCAATCTCTAAAAATTTCATCCTTTTAACCTTTGTATAAAACAAGTTATAGAAAATTTTTTGTGATAATATTTTTAAGTGAAATTCAAGAGCTTGCAAAAATGCCTAACTTCAACAGATCGTATCTCTGAAAATATTTTGAACCATGATCTGAAATTTTGCGACGATGTTCCTCAGGATTTTTTCTTTGCACTCTAAAAATTTCGGCTTCTTAACCTTTGTAGAAACAAATTTATAGCGAAAATTCCACGATGACCTGTTTGGAGCAGTGAAACCCTAGAATCCAAAACTCTTATACCAAATGTTGTGAAAAAAACTCCAAAAATAGAGACGAAAAGAGATATCAATGCCTTAGAAATAAGCCACTTCGAGGGGGAAACCTCCAATACATTACATGAATGAAAAATTCTTGGATGATACAAATTAAAAAACCTCCTTTCTATATATAGGAGTCCATGGGGCCATAATGTAATCCTAGTGGGGCCACAATGTAATCCTAGTCGACCTAACAATAATAATTTAAGGGCACAATAATAAGAATATGGGGGTTACAGGGGTATAATAATAACAATAAGGGGGTTACACTAACAACAATAAGGTACTATAGTAGTAATATAGGGACCTAATAGGTTTTATGTAGTTCAAGTTAGAATTTGGAAAATTATAGGTTAAATTTAGCTCGTGATAGCACTTAGAGGACTAATTGGATAAAATGAAGAGTTTATTTACCAAAAGAAGGAATTTTCACAAGAAAGCAAGTAATTTTTGTGTGGGCAGGGCTAGTCTTTCCTTTTAAAATTTGAATTCTTCTAAATTCAACTTGAACAAGGATTTTTATAGGTCAAATTCATGAGTATGAGGTGAATTATTGGGTTACATTGTTAATTTGGGCTTAGAGGATGAAAAAATGGGAAAATTTAGTTTAGAGCTGTGTCAAGATGACCTGGAGACTGAATAGGATATAATGGCAACATAATGGGCATATGTGCCCTTTTATAAAAGAAAAAATTCCACGTGTCAAAATGTTATCGGGCACAAAATTTAGGGGTTATGTCATGTTGATGCCAACATGACAAGGGTGGACTGTGTTGCTAGGGTGGCACTACGTGTCATGTAATTATTGGATGGGAAGGTGACTGGGGAAGATGTCATGGCCTACGGTACAACATAGGTGGAGGATAATGTCGAATAGATAAAATGGTAGGAGGATGTGTATGGGGGGTTGATCTAGTGGGGTGGGTCAGTATAGTGGACCAATTGTGGTGCCCACCACATGATCACAAAACTTTCAAGTAAAATTTTATGGGGGACTTGGAAGGCATGAGGGTCTCCATGTTTCTTCCTTGACGCCCCTCAGGAAGGTTAACTCCTGAGAACTTTGGCAGTGCAGGGAACCATGAACCATTGAATTGACACCCACACCAATTGTTATATCTACGCACCTGCAATTTACATCCACACCTGTTGTTCTAATATCCATTGGCACTATCTGTTGGAATATTTTTTGATAACACACCTTCCGACATGCATCATGCTGGATTTTTCCCACTAGCACCTCGTGAACTAGATCATGTACTCCCCCCCCCCCCCCCCCAACACCACCCCACTTTTCTATTAGCTTGACCTTGGACCTAGGAATGTTCCTAGGCTCTCTTTTTCTTTAAAACCTCGAGAAGAGATTCTTAGGGGCAACATGAGCCATTGAATTGCCACCCACACCAATCATTATATCTATACCCCTGTAATTTACATCTGCACTTGTTGTTCTGATATCCATTGGTATTGTCTGTCAGAATACTTTATGGTGACATACCCATCGGCACGCATCATGCTCACTTTTTCCCATTGGCACCTTGTAAACTAGATCTTGTAACCCCCCCCCCCCTTTTCTATCAACTTGACCTTGGACCTAGGAATTTTCTTGGTCCCTCTTTGGCTTTAAAACCTTGAGGAGAGATTCTTATGTGTGTTGAATCATGACACCAACATCATATCCATGGGGGAAAACGGGCCATTGTGGCCTGCTGAGAACTCACAATTATAGTTCCTTTGTTGGGTTGTGGAGTCTCGTTCAAATTGACTTATTTCCTACTCTTGTAAATTTCTTATTGAAAACTATAAAATTATGAAATTCAAAGGAAAATTCAGCATATTGAACTTTTTCAAAATAAAATATCTTTCTTTTCTTTTCTTTTTTCATGGAAACCTTAAATGAATAATTTATTCAGGAATTTTCCATTGACAATATCCCCAAGGAAATAGCCATCAAGGGTCTCAAGATAATAAGTGTTGTTTTCTTCAACTTAGAGGTTGTCAAATTTCCCATGCTTCCCATGGTCGGCACAAACTAAGTCCCATTTGAACACCAAATATATTTCTTGTAGACTTTGTTCCATTTCTCTTTTGTCAAAAATATTTTTCATTTTATGTTGGTAAGATTTAGTCCTGCATAGAGCTTCTTCCCTTTGTTTTTGAGCCTCTATAAGTTGATAAATTATTTTCCGCATTGGGTCAGTATCTGGATCCTCTTTTTGTAGCAACTTCATTACCGGTAGGGTGAGGTTTGTGGGAAACATGACATCTATACCATACACTAGTTGATAAGAAGAAGCACTGATAGATATTTTAGTGTTGATTCTATGTTCCCAGAGAAAATATTTGAGGTTGGAATCCCAATTCTTTTTATTTTTGTCCAACATCCTTTTGGTGATTCTTATAATATTTTTGTTTGAGGATTTTTCTAGTCCATTTCCTTGAGGATAGTAAGTTGTGGAATATACCAATTCTATGTTATAGTTCTGACATAACTGTATCATTTTTGAATATTTGAAAGCATGGGTGTTATCCATGACTAGATTTCTGGGACCCACAAATCTCAAAAGAATGTAGTCTTTGAGGAATGTGATAATCACTCTCTCATCACCCTTCTAGGTCAGAATTTCCTCCACCCACTTAGTGAAATAATCGGCATATGTGAAGATATAATTATGTTGGCCACTTGAGTTAGGGTGTATCTCTCCAATGAATTCTAATCACCAGTATTTAAATCTATATTAAAATACATTGGGATTCAATGGTAGAGATTTCAACTTTTTCTTTCCCACGAACATATTGTTGGAATTATAGCATGCATGGTGGTATCTAGCTCATTTTTGCATTGATTTAAACCCTATGTATCTTAGCTAATGTTTGGATGACTTAATTGTAGCATGGTTGCAGTTGGTTGAGTAGACATTGAGATGGTTATCATGGAATTGATGTCAGCCTTAACAATGTAGCTTGTTGATGGCATGGCATGGAGGCTTGTCATGTGATTCCTTGTGTTGGAATGTGCACTGATTAGAGGCATTGGATTTGCTTCTATAGGTATTGGAGATGGTTCCTCGGGTGACCTATGTTTTTGAGTTGCCACACTTTATGAGTTCATATACTAGGTCTTCATCTAGGTCTTCATGCTTATGCTCATGGAGATGACTTGTTCCAACGGTGTACTATATTAATGATGATGTTTTAGGTGTGTTCAATGGTTTTGTAGCTTGTGTAGATGTTAGAGGAGAGTAGAGGATTATTGTCACTCTTTCCAATTGATATTTTTTGTAACTTTAGTTCAAACCGGTAGTGGCACTTAGGAGAAATGTTTAATCCATTTACAGAGGTTTCATAAATCTTACTAAAGGTTTGGAGGCATGTAAATATACTATAGAAAAGCTCCAAATAGTTGGTATAGGTTATAAACTAAAGGTCCATTGATTTTACTTATGCTCTTCCCCAGTCGCTCCCATGCAAACTTATGCATGCAAATGAGAGGCTTGAGATGATGGAAAACAAGGCTTATCCATGTGAATGCAATCAAGATAAAATAGTGTTGTGCCAGCGACTACGTCTTTTCACAAAAAATGCTCTGGATTTCATGCACAAATGAGATGAAAATTGGTATGGAAATTCCTAGAGGCTTCTATATTAAGTTCCAAAGGTAGAAAATAGTTTGAAAATATCCTCCAATTATGTGAACACCTTTAGTGCACAAGTAGTGGTGATCATGGATTGGTTTTTTCAAATCTGTGCCCCCTTGATTCCATGCCTAAAGTCAATTTAGCCCTTCATATTTTATATACATCATTTTGGAGCAGGCTGATGGTTGGTTGAGTATGTAAGTGGGTTATAGAAGGCTGCATTGAGTGAGTATGCTTCAGAGACATTAGTGAGATTGATTACTTCAGTGTATAAGCTCTAATGGTAGCAGTATGTGCAGAATTTGCTGAAGCATAGTATTGATGTAGGTTTTCATATTGCATACCATAGCTATAAAGAGTTGAGTTAGAGTTTATGATAGAGATGGAGAGGTTGATATAGCTCCATATTAGTGATTCTCACTTTTTTTTCTAGGTTCTATTAGTGCATTTGGAACATAGCCATTGTGTTGTATGTTTCTAATTGTAGTATGCAACAATATATTTTGGTGTGAGGGTTTCATATTATGGAAGAGTATGAGTTTTTTTTTTGCTGTTAGTTGGTGATGGTATTTCAAATTCGATGTGGCCACTATTTTTCTTGTGTGGAGAACATATGTTTCTGGTATTTTTATTTTTTTTAATGAAATATTTTTGGTGGATATCATATTGTAGAGTTGAATTGAGTTGAGAATAAAGTCTTGGATCTAGTCTGAAAATATATGAAACAAGGTCCGCATAGAGTAGAGGAGGAGTGACTTAATGGTTTTGGAGTAGTGATTGTGAAGTTTCAGCGAAAGGAAAAATTTCTCAATCCAATTGAAGTTGGGCAAGGATTGATTGATCATGGTGGTTTTCAGTGGACGGCAGTCCATAAATCCATGTGAGAATATAGTCTTCCAATTTGATCAATAGAATCGAGTCTCTAGCTTAATGGGATTTAAATGATTTTATATGAGGTCGAGTAGCCTAACTGATCAGATTCAATAATATATGTAAAAGACTATATTTTATTAATAGAAGATTCAATGTAGCGCAACAACATCAAGGATGGTTTTATTCATTTTTAAGGGCTTTCCACCAGATATCGTGTGTCTCTTGTGTGGATGTGTTTTTTATGTGTTGATTATTGTTTCTCTCATGGTTATCTTGTTTTAGATTATTAAATGGTTAATATGCATGAGATAATCTAATGTTTTGCTGGTTAATATATGTGATTTAGTAGATAAGTTTAAATTGGTAAAATTGTTTAAGAAGTCACACTACTGATTCACCCCCCACCCCCCTCCCTTCTCAGCAGTGCTCAAAGGTTTCAAACAATTGGTATTAGAGTGGGGGATTTTGGTTGAATTTTGATCGATGGAGAGTACATCGAGTTTTGTTGGAGAAAATTTTTATTTTTTTTCTTCAGAATGCTTGTCCCCACTAATAAAAATTACAAGGTATGGCACAAAAACATTAAATATCAATTATTTTCTATTCGATCTAATATTTTGAGATTAGTATGTGAAGTTTGTGGAAATTTTGTGGAAGTTTTGCAATAAGATGAAAAAGATAGAGTCATAATCTACAGGAATATTCATGATGATGATTTGAAGAGGCTAGTAGGTTCGAAATATGGCAAGGAAATGTGGGACAAGCTAGAATCCATATTTGGATATGGTACCAATAGCAATAAGGAAAATGAGAAAAAAGAAAGAAAGAAGAAAAATAAAAATAACAAGAACAAGAAGGGCCTTCAAAAACAAGAAGGTCAGCCACAAGAGTCTCATTTCTCTAGTGAACATGATTCAGCAAATAATGAGAAGAAATAAAAAAATCCTAAACCCAAAGGTATAAATATTAATGATTTTTTGTTAGGTTATAATATTGGTGATTTAGATTTTGATCATGCTGAAGTTCCTAGTGAAGATGAGAATGATAATGAGATTCAACAAGATGATGAGATTAGTGAAAAGTAAGCACCTTCATTAAGTGGGGCCCACAGGCTATTTTTAGGTGTATGTCTATTTTTAGACATGGTGAGCATATTCTATAAGTTGCAGAATGATATTTGAATATGGTTGGTCAAATGTGGAAAATAGATGAAATTATATTTTTAGAATATTGGGCGAAGTCTATTTATAGATCATCAATCTAAAAATAGGTGCATGTCGATTATTATTAACCCTTAATAATAATCTGACAATAAACATCAACTTATTCTCTTGGAGCACTTTATTTCAGTGAACAGATTTGGAAAATCAATGGGCTGAAGGAATTACGCAATTCATAGGGTTATTGGTGGCTCATGCATGAAGGAATCAGTTAGAACCGAAGTGGTAAAGTTATAATAGAGTTGGAAGAGTAGTTACAGGAGTTGTTATTTAGTTTAACTCAGTTAAGTGAGTTAAAATCAATTGAGCTAGTTGTATCTAGTCTAACTGAAAGATATGCTAGTGAGAGTTTAGTGAATTAATTATTTAATTAATTCACAACTAATAACTCACTAACAATTGAACAAATACAACAGCTAACTACTTTCATGCCAGTTGTAGCAGAGACCCAGTGGAGAGATAGGTGAAAGGGTGAGATGGACTATCTGTTGTGACTATGGTGATGCATTTAATGCATCTGACACACATTGTAGTTGCCAATGAGGATTGCGCAGTAAAGGCAAGTCAAATTCGAATTCATTTAAGGGTCTTCTTCAGCAGGGATTGTGCAGTGGAGGCAGGCTATCAGGAGGCAAGAAATTGGTGCATAGATATGAAAATTTCTGCATGACAGTGTGTAATGATTGTTGATTGTACTGAGAGCTTGATGTACTAATCTTTGTATGATATTATTACATGATTCCATTGATATACATAATATATGATAGTTGGGGTTTTTAGCTTTAAGATTTCCCATTAAACAACTGTGTTATGTGTGATTTAATTTATTCACATGTGTTTGCAATTGAGTTTTAAATTTCGACAAGTTTAATAGTGGAAGGATTATGTATTTAGCAAGAAGATAAATATTGTTAGATCAGGAGAATAAGGTAATACATCATTATTAATAAATTTCTACATGGTATCGGAGCAGTATTGATCATTGGAGATTGCAATTGTGAATAAGTGTTGAGTTTTGTGCTGGTGGACAATTCGAATTTGCTGCAGAAATTTCTTGGTGTGACAGTTGAGTATTCATTTGAAATGTATTTCAATGGGTTGCAATTGGAGTATTCCATTTAGGGTAGCTTGAATTACATATCCTAGAAGGATAGGATGGAGGTGGTGCTTGAAGATAATGGACTGAAGGAGTTCATCAATAACGATGTTCCTAAGCCTGCTTCTAGCGATGCTGCAGGACTTGATGCATGAAAAAAGAATGTAGAAAAGATAAGAAGAATTATGTTGGAAGGTGAGAAGGACCATATTGTGTCAAGCCTTCATGGGAAAGCCACTCCATTTTCAATGTGGAAGGCTTTGACAGATATTTTCCAAAGCAGCAGTGACCATAGGAAGTTGGCACTGAAAGATAAGCTCAGAAAAATAAAAATGGAGAAGGCCGACAGTATTCCAAAATATCCCACGAATTTTGTCCAATGTAGGGATGAACTGGGAAGTGTGGGGATTACAATTGAGGATGATGACTTGGTGAGCTTGGCTCTCCTTGGGCTTCCGAAGAGTTGGCACAGCTACGAAGACTCTGTCAATGGATGGGAGAAACTGTCGGGTTGGGAGCGACTTTGGTCGGATTTTGTGTAGGAGGAGATAAGATGAAGTACCAGGGGTGGATCTTCATCAAAGAATGATGATGAAGAGAATTTTGCTTTGGCTTCCAAAGAAAGGAAAGAGAAGGGGAAGAAATCCCATCCAAAATCTGAAGCTAAAGGCAAGAAGTTGGATTTATCCAAAGTGACGTGTTTTCACTGTCACGAACATGGGAATCTCACCACTAATTGCCCACAGAAAAAGAAGAACAAGAAGGTTGTTGGATCTAAAGCTGGAGAGGCCTTAGCCTTGCAATTTTAACTTGATTTCTCTTTGAGCGTATGCTTATTTTCAAGTTCAATGGGATCGGTGTGGTATCTTGATAGTGGTGCATATTTCCATATGACGGGAGACAAGGAATTGTTTAGTGACTTGGAGGAGAAGGATCTCCAAATGCATATAGACATGGGTGACGATGGTCAATAAAGTGCGACCTACATTGGAACCATTACCTTTGAGAGGGAGTCAGGTAAACCATCTCTGTTGAAAGATGTTATGCATGTCCTAGGTGTAAAGAAGAACTTGGTCTCGGTCGCAATGTTGGAAGACAGAGGTTATGACGTTGTTTTCATCGAGGGAAAAGCTTTCCTGCAGCATAAAACAATGGGTCAAACCAAGAGGATAGGGATTCAAGTTAATAATATCTACAAGCTGGAGGTAGATGGCTGCACTACAATAATGGGCAAAGCAGAAGAAGTGGTGAGCTGGGATGAGGGAAAATTATGGCACAGGAGATTGGGCCATCTTCACCATGGTGCCTTGAATATTTTTCACCAGATTTCTACTGGAATTCCCAAGGGCACTTTTTTTCAGTAATATTAGTGTAAGGGGTGTACTATGGGTAAGTTTGTGAAGACCACCTTTCATGAGAATGAGAACCATGCTTCGGTGATCCTAGAGAGAATTCATACAGATGTGTGTGGACCTTTCTCAGTTGCTTCAACAAAAAAACACAGGTATTATGTTATATTTTTTGATGTTTATTCTCATATATGATGGATATTTTTCATGCAGAAGAAGAGAGAAACGTTCTGAAAGTTCTGTGAGTTTAAAGCATTGGTGGAGAAGGAGTCAGGGAAGTAAGTGAAGCTCTGCAGAGCGATAATGGTGGTGAATATATCTCGAATGAATTCAAATACTTCTGTATTAAAGAAGGAATTCAAAGAGAACTCGTAGGGCCTCATAACCCACAGCAGAACGGGGTCGTGGAGAGGAACAACAGAATGATCGTGAGTGCTACACAAGCTATGCTGCATGACTAGGGCCTACCGATGCACTTATGGGCGGAAGCATGCAACACTGCAGTTTATGTACAAAAACGTTGTCCTCATAGAGTACTTGGCATGAGTACACCTGAAGAAGATTCACTGGTAAGAAGCCTGATATTTCTCATTTGAAGATTTTTGGCTCATCTGTTTACATTCATGTGACAAAGGACGCCAGGAAGAAGCTAGAGCCGACTGCAGAAGTTGGGATATTTTTGGGGTACACAGAAACACCCCATAATTATCATTTTTATTTTCCAAATAGTCAAATTAATGTGGTGCGATGGGATATAAAATTCAATGATATGAAAGCCATGAAGTTGTCACTTCAAAGGGAGCTACAATTGCATGTAGAGGAGGAAATTCCTGTTCCAAAATATGAGCCTCTAGATGTGGATCAGCCATAGGAGGAGATTCATGGAGTGGAGGAGTCCACTCATGTAGAACAAAACATCAGAACAGGTAGAAATCATACCATAGAAGTTGAGAGAGTGAAGCTTGATGCAGCAGAGAATGTAGGAGTCCCTACATCACAACGCAGACAGAGACAGTCACCTGACCGATTTATTGGATACATGGCTCTTATGAGCAAGTGTATCGTGATAGAGCCATCTTCTTTTGAATAAGTGGCGTAAGAGCCCACATGGGTAGATGCCATGGTGGAGGAGTATGACTCCATTGTCAGAAACAATGCCTGGGATATTTTTCCAAGGCTGGTGGGTAATTCAGTGGTAGATTCGAAATGGATCTACAAGGTAAAGAAAAGCACTGATGGGAGCATCGAGAAGTATAAGGTAAGATTTGTTGCCCAAGGCTTCTCACAGATCGAGGGGATTTATTATGAAGAAACCTTTGCACTTATCACATGATATTCTTCCATAAGGACCATCCTTGCTCTCTCAGCGTAGATGGGTTGGCACATTCATCAAATGGATGTGAAGACTACATTCCTTAATGGGATCATTGAGGAAGAGGTGTACGTTGAGAAGCCTAAAGGATTTGAGATATTCAGCAGTGACTCACATGTGTGTAGACTCAAAAGAGCATTGTATGGGCTAAAGCAAGCACCACCTGCTTGGTACACATGGATCGACAACTATTTCACAGGACTTGGCTTCACCAAGAGTGAGGCGGATGCAAACCTGTACCAAATTGTTGTGGAGGGTAAGATTTTAAGCATTGTTATTTATGTTGATGATTTAATACTAATGGGTGATGAGCAGTTAATATACTCATGCAAGGTAGATCTTGCAAAGGAGTTCGAGATGAAGGATTTGGGCCTCCTTCATTATTTCCTTGGATTGGAAATATGGAAACAAGAAGGTGAATTGTTTGTGTCTCAAGGAAAGTATGCTCGGGAGATAGTTGGTAAGTATCACATGGAGGACTGCAAGCCCATGGATACTCCTCTTCCAGTAAATTGGAGGAAAGAGGATGATACATCAGCAGAGGTAGTGGATTCCACTGTTTATCGGCAGTTGGTGGGTTCACTCGTGTATTTAGTTAATACAAGACCGAACATATGCTATGCGGTGAACCATATTTCACAAGCGATGGTTAAGCCTACCAAGCTCTTTTGGAAGGCATGAAAGCATGTCCTGAGGTATCTCAGGGGCACATCTGAGTATGGATTATGGTACAGAGAGATGGATGAGGTGAATTTGCATGGCTTCACGGATGCAGATTGGGTAGGTAGCCTAACGGAAAAAAAGAGCACCTCAAGAGGGGTTTTTAGTATCATATCTACAACAGTTTCTTGGTACAACAGGAAACAAAGATCCATGGCACTCAGTTCAGTGGAATCAGAATACATGGCAGCAAGTCAAGCTGCATGTGACGCTATCTATATGAGGAAGATCTTAGTCGATTTTTTCGGTTCACATTTAGATCCTACAGTGATACATTGTGATAATCAGAGTTGCATTAAACTCTCGATTAATCATGTGTTTCATGATAGATCTAAACATATTGATATCTGGTATCATCATATCAGAGATTGTGTGCAGCGGAAGATCAGTTGCTTAAGTACATTCCTACGGAAGATCAGGATGCTCGGCAGAAGCAACTTCAAATACCATAAAGGCAAGATCGGGGTGAAGGATAATCCCTATCTTGTTGAGAGGGAGTGTTGAGATTCAACAAGATGATGAGCTTAGTAAAAATTTAACACCTTCACTAAGTGGGGCCCACGGGCTATTTTTAGGTGTATGTCTATTTTTAGACATGGTGAGCATATTCTATAAGTTGCAGGATGCTATTTGTAGATGGTTGGTCAAATGTGGAAAATAAATGAAATTCTATTTTTATAATATTGGGAGAAGTCTATTTGTTGATCGCCGATCTAAAAATAGGTGCATGTTGATTATTATTAACCCTTAATAATAATACGACAATAAACATCAACTTATTCTCTTGGATCACTTTATTTCAGTGAACAGAATTGGAAAATCATTGGGCTAAACGAATTACACAATTCCTAGGGTTATTGATGGCTCATGCATGAAGGACTTAGTTAGAACTGAAGTGGAAAAATTATGACAGAGTTGGAAGAGTAGTTACAGGAGTTGTTATTTAGTTTAACTCAGTTGAGCTAGTTGTATCTAGTCTAACTGAAAGATACACTAGTGAGAGTTTAGTGAATTAATTATTTAATTAATTCACAACTAATAACTCACTAATAACTGAAAAAATACAACATTTAACTACTTTCATGTCAGTTCCAGTGGAGACTCAGTGGAGAGATGGGTGAAAGGGTGAGATGGACTATCTATTGTGACTATAATGATGCATTCAATGCATCTGACACACATTGGAGTTTCCAATGAGGATTGCGTAGTCAAGGAAAATCCAATTTGAATTCATTCAGGGGTCTTATTCAGCAGGGATTGCGCAGTGGAGGCAGGCTGTGAAGAGGCAAGAAATTGGTGCATAGATATGCAAATTTCTGTATGACAGTGTGTAATGATTGTTGATTGTACTGAGAGCTTGATGTACTAAGCTTTGTATGAGATTATTACATGATTCCATTGATATACATAATATATGATAGTTGGGGTTTTTAGCTTTAAGCTTTCTCGTTAAACAACTGTGTTGTGTGCGATTGAATTTATTCACATGTGTTTGCAATTGAGTTTTAAATTTCCACAAGTTTAATAGTGGAAGGATTCTGTATTTAGCAAAAAGATAAATATTTTTAGATTAGGATAATCTGGTAATACATCAGTATTAACAAATTTCTACAAATGATATTAAGGTTCTTAGATTCGAGATTTATAAACTAACAACTACCTGCAAGGACTAAGAAAAAACATTGCAGATATGTGATGATAAGAAGTCCACGCTCAAGGAATATATTTTCATCTTAAATATTAAATTGGTAGAATTATAAATGCTCAGGAAGGTATGATGAATCAATACCAAGGAAAGGAAAACAAATTTGAGAGATTATAAGCTAAACTGGTCTCCTTGAGAAAGCAACGGAAGGTGAGAAGAGCATTGTGGCATTGGATAGTTTTCTTGATATCCATAGATCACCATTGGATAAATATGGTCTAAGATTTCAAAAAGGTGAGTCCATTTTGCATGCAGGAAAAAACAACAAAGAAGAAACCAATAAGCTTGTAGCAAACAATACCAACAGCAAGAGTGGGAACCAAGGAGACAAGAAGCAGAACCAATATGAGATCAAGAACCAAAAGCCACAAAAACAAAGAAGAAAGCCTCAAGAAGCTCTTAATTTCATAAAACCTTTTGATCCAAGAGAGGATTGTGGAAGATCTGTTAAATTTCAAAGGAACCAATTTTTTTTTGTTCCTTTCATGCATAAGGTATAATGTTACAATGATCACAAGTTTCAGCATGTTACATTTAACTGATAGAGAAGAACATATATATCTAATTAGTGGATCTTGCAACATTATCAGCAGCCAAGGAGATTTCCCAATAGGTATATTCATGGTTTTTATGGTTAGTGTTTCTCATGTAACCTATTTTTCCACAATGAAATAGATTGCAGGTCTAACCAATGTAGGAGAAGCACATTTCATGCAAGGTTTAGATCTAGCATGATTAAGAGAAGATCTATTTCTCTTGCAACATATCTTGGCCATGCAGAGTGTTATATTTTAGTGTCTTAATGTTCAGTGATAAAAAAAACTTTTAGTCTTACTTAGTAGTGGTCCTAGGTCAAAATTTCATGTTTTCAAGTCAATTTCAAATAAAATTTTGTTCACTGAATTTTGTCTAGGTCTAAATGTTACTCCCTTCACTCCATTCATGGTCATCATCATTTTAGAGGTCATGTCATCCATTATCATCTAAGTTCTTAGGTCATTCACCATACCTTCATCTAGGTCAGGGTCTATGTCTCTTTTGTTTTGCCACCATAAGGTCCAATTATGTCATGAAAGAAGGCGAACGATATCTCATTTTCACCATACAAGTAATTTACATAGGGAGTTAGCAAATATAGGAAAATAAGTAAAGGCACTTTTTCTTTCCTCAAATAAATCATGTTACATGATCAAGTTTTCAAGAAAGAAATTTTTTCCTCAACGCATGCATGATTTCACTAGAAGACAAAAAAACACATTTTCTAATGTTATAAAATGAAAAAGATGCTTATTCAAATCATTTCATTCTTTTATGTATGAGAGAATTCCTCTCTTCTCATCATCATACACCAAAACTTCCAAGGGTTGAATACAAACAAGAAATTTGTACCAAAACCGCCTGTGCTACGCTTATGGAAGGCAGTGCTACGCTTCTAGAAGGGTTGCACTACTTTTCTAGCATGTGCTATTCTTTTGATTTTTAAGCTCCAAATCAGTCATCCAAGGTTCAAATAAACTAAAAAAAGGTTCATACACCTCAAAACTAGTAATTGGACACTCTTCATACCTCTCTCAAGTCAATTCATCAGCAAAATGAGTGGATTCCTTCCTTAGGTTTTCCCCACTATGTTTGTGGTGTTTTCCATAAATGGTTTTCTTCAGATAATAAAACCATAACTAGATCATATAAACCTTCATAAACCTTTAATACACCATCCCTAACACTCCCTGTCACTCACAACCCTCATTTCCACCATTTTCATTAAAAACCTATTTTTCACTACATTTTTGTAGGAAAACTAGTAAAACCATGTGTTTTGACCTGTTGGGAACCTTCCTCTTACCCATTTACAAAAATTCCACTTGTAGCTTATAGCCAACTCATCACCCTACCTCCCCAATTTTTTAGGAATTTTTCCCTAACTTCCTTCCGCCTCATTTCTTCCACTAAAACCACCCTACCACTATCCCCGGTTTTCCTAATTCTACACCTTCTTTATCCACTACATCTAACTAGGGTTTTATCATGTTGACAAACATTATGGAGGCTAAAAATAAGATTCATAAGGGAGGCCACCATTCTATGTTTGAACCATCTAGATTGCAAGAATTCAATGCTTCTCCTTATGCCAAGAGATGTTTTGAAAGTAGTGGTTGTTTGAGGTTTTGTGAGAGAATCAAGGAGGTAGGCTTTCATGCTCAATTGACAAGCCTTTTTTCCACTAGCTCCAGGAGAGACAAGGCTGTCATATCAGGTATTCAATTCACCATATCAACAGATTTTATTGCTTCAACAACAAGTATCCTGAACCGTGGAGAAATCTGATTCAAAGGGATGGACTTGGACCTTATGAACTACAAAATGTTCCTGAAGCCTCGTTGTAAAGATGCTCCTGAGAACATTTTCCCTTTCAGACATTTACATGATAAATATTCCCCTTTGATGAAAACTATTATGAAATATTTTACATGTGAAAGGATATTATTAAGACTGTACCAGTACCATGTTGGGTTATCGATGCACTTCACTGCTACTAAGCCACCCAATTTTTCTAATTTTTTATTTAGGAGTTTGGTCAAGATTACTGGAAAGGTATAGAGCAAAGGAAAAGATAATAACCCTAGTTTGTTCCACCATGGTTTGGTCCAGCTTATTTTTTGTCATCCGTTCTCAGAAATCAATATGTCGTGGGAAACTTTCATGGATATAGTTGCATCAGCGCCTACTATTAGCCCACCCATCATTCATAGCACATCACCAGCACCAGCACAAAAAAAGGAGTTGGATCTTTAAGTAGGCATGCATAGGTTCCAAAGGAGCATAGGGTTGAGATCACTCAAACCTATGAGAAAGGTAAGAGGATGGTTTTTGCTCCTAAGACCATCAAAGGTGTGCTTGCACCTAAAACTAAAACTGAACAAAGAAAAACAATAGAGCAGCCACCTAGTCATGATAGTGAGCCACTCATGCATGAGGATGAGCCACCATTACAACAACATGAGGAAAAAACACCCATGGAGGTTGAAATGGCAGAGCAGGTTAAAGACAAGATAACTAAGGAGATAATAAACGAAAAACATGCATATATAGCAGAGTTGAAGGATATCCTTTCAAGAGAAAACTTCATGATTACCTTCTTACAACAAGAGAATATGCAATTGAAAGTTAAACAACTCCTCCAAAGAAAACCAAAGGCGAATATTGAGGCATACAAATGTAAAGGAAAAGAAGTGGTGGATGTTGAGCAACAGGAAGACACAGATACTGAAACGAAACCAAGGAGGCCAAGAACAAGAGGGTTAACTAAGAAAAAAGAACAAGAAAGAGAGTCATCTCCTCCATCAGATCAACTAACCTTTGATGAGTTGATAGTTTCTGAAATTGAGTAAGATAAAGAGTTGTGGCTTGATAGGGTAAACATTCATTTTTAGAAGCTTTTGAAGAAATTAGAAATAGATAAAAACCTCCAGAGGCATAGGGTGAGACATTATTTCACAAGGAACCAAATCTTCAAGGTGAGGGTGAAGAATTTGAGGAAAAAGCTTAAGGAAACCCTAATTAAGCTTAAGGAGAAAGATAATTTGGACATGCTTGCTAAGGCATCCCTATATGTTTAGCTTATCATCCAAGGATGTCATGTTTTGGAAGATTTTAAGCATTTTGATAATTTTTGGTGATTTTTTGAAAATTCTGGAAATTTGGTCATTGCAAAAGCATCGCGTAGCAGTGCGATGTTTTTTCTCAGAGCATCTAAATGAAGAAAAATATATATGGTTAGATTATTTTTGGCTTCTACATCACAGATATGGTATTAGCTTAACTTGTCACCTTTAAGTTTTGAAGAAAAATCCAAAAAACACCACTTTTTTCATGCTTCTACCACTCATTTTGCCTCTATGCGGCACTTCTAGAGTGAGGTTGGGAGAATGAGCTTTTGAAGGCCTTCTAGGGAGTATTTTATCATTTTTAAGGATTAAATGGAAAGAAGACACACGGGGCTACCTAGCCTAGCTTTTAGATTTGCTAATGGATGCCTAAAAGTCAGCCAAATCCAGCTCCAAAATGGCGTGATGCTTATGCTAGGAGGCGCGATTCTTTTGCTAGGAGGCACAACACTTCTGCATTGGATTCCTGTGGACAATTTTCAAGCCAAAAAAACTCCAAATTTTGAGGTGTAGCTTTCCCATGAGAGGTATTTTTGGTAGTAGAGTTTGTTTTTGCCTCTCATTTTGGAGGAAAAAAGTAATTAATCAAAGAGACATACACTCCTAGTTATTAGCTAAATTTGAGGGGATGGTTTCTAACTTCCCAAGATTCTACGTAATGACTCATAAGTTAATTTATGATGTGTTTTGGATCATATTTTAACCCAATGAGGTGCCATGACTTCTATTTTATATATGTAGTCTTACTCAAGTCATTTGAGGGGTTGGATAGTTGTTATTTGCAGTGTGGAGCTATTGTACTAAATTTTTTCAGTGAAATCAAAGACATGTTGCATCTATAATATTGGGACTCCAGTGGTATGATTTTGAGCATTGTTTTTGTCTCTGTAACCTCATCTGTTTTATAATATTGTCATGAATATGTCTACTATTCTAATGAATGAATTCATTTAACATGATCATTATGACTCCCTCTCTTTTCAAACCCTATACACAATGACAAATTAAGTATGTTCCTAAGTATACCTATTTGGCCTCATCCTTGTCTCTCCAACTTAACCTTTGAAATTAGACCTAAAACCTAAACCTAGTTCCTTGATTGTCATTCTTATCCAGCAAAAACACAAAACAAACAAAACCATAATTTATTGAGCATCATAACTAACCTAAGATCATAACATATCTAGTCATCTCATTGGCTAAAAAAGTGACATTGAGAGAGCCCTCTCTAGTTTTGGTAGGGCTAGCTACCAGAACTAAAGGTTGGTTTGAGGTTACCTCCTTCAGTTCCATTCTCAGCCTTTGGAAACAGGGGTAGTGATAACATTTTTTGCGCCATTTTCGTGGAGCCATTGTAAAATTTTCCCTGGGGATACATCTTTAGTTCACTGAAGGTTATACTTGTTGGTTACAAGTTATGAAATTTGAAGAATGTTCAGTTAATAAATTTGAGCCAAAGTGAAAATTCTCAAGAAATTTGGCTCCCAAAAGACACACTAGATCAAATCTAGACCCAAATCCCTTGACAATTGTTAATGACCCTAAGATTATTTTAATAAATCAGAAAACAAAGTCTCGGAAAGTTGGAAAGGCTATACCTACACTTGTGAAATAAAACTCCTTGCCTATGAGGCTAATTGATATAGAAATTTTGTCCTTTAATTTTGAGTTTGAGACATATTTGTTCAGGTCTAACTCTAAATCCTTTCTTTTAGAAACTATCTTTCACCCCATTGATTTTGAGACCTACTTGCCATTTTCTGAATCTTCTTATTTCGAGGTTGATAGTGAAGTCTGGTCTAATTTTCATAAACTTCAAGGTTTAGTCGATAAGTTTCAAGTAACTTTTGAAAAATATTATTTCCAATACCAAAAACAAGCTTTGGCTTCACCACTTGCTATCACACCTTCTCACATAGTTTCATCATCATCCCTCACTTTTATTCCATCATTACCTCTGCAAGTATTCACTCCATCAACACCTTCACTACCCCCTCCATTAATGATGGCCAGATTTGCTCCAGTGATCCTACCACCACAACTCACTGTACTACCTCAGAACTATGGTCAAATATTGCATATTTTTTATGGAACATCAGAGGTTACTACTCACCAGCACATTTTCAAAGTAGTTGATTTCATTGATCTTGAAAATATTGACAATGATGAAGCCAAGATGTGCATCCTAGCATAGATTTTCTTAGGAGAGGATAAAAAATGGTTTCTCTCCTTTACTGCTAGTTCAGTAGCTAATTCACAATAGTTGATTGACTTTTTTATGAAAAAATGGGAAGAGAGGAAAAACCCATTACATATTCTAGTTGAATACAACGCCTTGAAAAGAAATCCTAATGAGTGTGTACAAGACTTCACAACTAGGTTCAACATAATTTATGATTCCATTCCTGAAAATATCAAGCCTGCTTGAGGCCTTACATTACTTCATTACCTTGATGGTTTCGATCCTGATATGGCTTACCAGCTTAGAGAAAGAAACCCATCTACCCTTGAAGAAGCGTAGAAAAACACAATGAGAATTGAAGCGAATCTGATTATCAATAAGTCAAAAATAGAGATAGAGAAAAGGGTAACCATCAAGGAAGAAACATCTACTTCATTAGAGGGAAAAGTTGACACCTTGATAAAAACAATGGAAAAAATGACCATCGCAGATAGAAAAGCTGAACCCTTAATTAGAAATCCCAATTTAAGGGGTAAAAATCAACAACTTCAATACAGGACCAAGAAAAGGGAACCTAGGGGTCAAGATCCACAAATTCGGCAGAAAATTTTCACTCCATTCCAGAAAAACTACATTGAAGGCCCTGATGAATAAGAAGAAGAAATTTCAGGTGAAAATCATTTGTTTGAGGAAACTTAGCAGCCTATTTTCCTCACTGAAGAAGATCATTTTTTTGCAGAAAGGTATGCATCAGACGATCAAAAATATTTATTTTCAAATGATGATATGTTATCAGTACAAAAAAAATATTACCATAGGGGATATCGAAGTACTCTTACTCAGGTACAAAGGCAGTATGGTTTGAGAAATAGGAATGTGCCTATAACCTCAAGTTAGAAAAACATAATTCTCAAACAGAGGCTCATCATAAAGAGATGGCTACTTCAAATTAGAGAAAAGATAAGGGACCTGTTGTTCCCAATCATGCGAAATGAAACGAATCTTCTACCATCAATCAAATGAAAGATAAATAAGTTCAATATGAAGGACAGAGAATGGAGATTCCTCACAAAGATCAACTCGAGAAGAAATATGCGACATCCAAAGAGGTAGAAAACCATTTTTCTCTTTTTAGTATTGAAAATGAAATCTCAAAACTGAAAGTCTCCATTCCTTTAACTGAAATAGTCAATAATGACTAGTATAAGTTTCAAGTAGCCAAGTTTCTTAGGGTAGATCAAATGTCTAATATGTTCAATGTGAGTGATGATCACCCGAAACTTTTATTTGGTCCTATTGTTGATGGTGACTTAGAAGATAGTGAGGTCCCTCCTTTTTATCTTAGCCTCAAAATCCATGATGTTATCCTTCATAATGCCATGCTAGAATCTAGAGTAGTTCACAACCTCATGCCTAAAGCCATCATGGACAAACTAGGTTTGGATATCACAAGACCCTACCATGACATTTACTCTTTTGATTTAGGTAGGGTTAAATGTATTGGCCTCATTAAAGATATAGTGGTCTCTTTAGAGACAATTCCAACCAATAATTTCCTCATGGACATTTTTTTGGCTGATATCCCTCCCAGATATACAATGCTTCTCTCTCGGTCACGGGGAGAAAAAATTAGAGGCACCTTGCAGCTTGACTTTTCCTGCGCTACTATATCAATATTTGGGAAACTCAGAAAAATATACCAAGAAAATAAGATGAAGTACATTATCAGTATAAAATAAAAGCCTAATAATCACCCCATACATGTTTTTCACATGGATTTAGGGTCTTTTATCTTATTCAATGATGAATTTTCAGCATCTTCAGAAATTTTGATTGAAGAAAAAGCAGAAAATTCATAATTTTCAAGTTTTGTTTTAAAGATTTTAAGTGTAGAAAAACAAGAAAAGATGATAAGTGGCTTGGAGCTAAGTGAATCAGCCAAAAAAATAGATGAAACAATTAAATAAATAAAACCTATTGGTACAAGAGACATTTCTCAATCAGCTAGTCACAATCAATCATCCAAATCGCAGCTTCCTGATAAAGAAAATAGTTTGTGGACCATGGATTTCGATGGAGCCTTAGGTAAGGAAGTAGATGGATTTGGAGTGTGGATTCTTAACCCTGTGAATTAGTCACTTAACCTTCCTCCTAATGTTTGTATGTCTTCCTACAAATTGGAATTTGATTGTTCAATCAATGAAGCAGATTATGAGGCTTTGATAGCCAGTCTAAAAATTATCAAGAAATTAGGTGCCAAGAAAATTTATTTGTATGGTGACTCCAAATTGGTAATAAAGAAAGTAAAAGGGAAATACCAGGCCAAGCATCCTAGAATGCGAGCTTACCGCAATGCAGTGTTATATATCCTCAAGACCTTCACTGAGTATACTTTGTCATTAATTCCAAGGGAAAACAATGTTATTGATGATTCTCCTGCCACTTCAACCAAGCATGTTCAAAATTTCACTGTATCCCAACTAGTATGAAATTAAATTCAAACATTGCCTTGTTGTTCTAGATAACTTTTACTATTGGCATGTTTTTCAAGACGACAAGAAAATTAGCAACTTCTTGCAGACAGAAGAGGAGTTTGTGAGCTCACAAATAGATGATCAGTTTTATGAAGATGACCAAGAAATGCAAGCAGTAGAAATGAAGGTACTTCAATTGAAATACAGCTCAATTCCAAGAGGTATTGTGCCTTTGGAGGAGCTTTTTGTCTAAGATTATGTTGCACTGAAACTGACAATGTTGCCAACATAAGTAGGAGTGGAAGACTTCAATATTGGCACTCTTGAAAAGCCCAAAGTGATCAAGATTTGAAAATCCTTGAGCTTAGAAATGAAAGGTAAATATGAAACACTCATGTTTCAGCTTGCAGATATTATTTCATGGGAGTATTATGATTTGAAAGAGTATGATAAGAGTATAATTCAGCACACCATTCATTTAAATCATGATCAGAAGCCTTTCCGCCAAAAACTAAGTAGAATGAATCCCAAGTTGTTTACCTCAATTAAAAAAGAGGTGACCAAGTTGTATACTACTAGTATTATAGTTCCTCTTCGTTTTTCAAATTGGATGTAAAAATTAGTGCTAGTAAGAAGACCATCAAGATTCAATTGTGTATAGATTTCCGAAAAGTGAATAAAGTATCACTGAAAGACAACTACCCACTTCCAATGATGGATCATATTTTACAAATGGGTCGTTGGTTATTCCAAAATTTCATTGCTAGATGGATATTCCGAGTATAATTAGATTTTATTTCATCCGAATGATGAGGAGAAGACATCCTTTACAACACCATGGGGTAATTTTATGTATGTTAAAATTCCCTTTGGATTGAAGAATGCAGGAGCAACTTTTCAGCAAGCAATGGATATTTCCTTTCCCAATGAAAAGGATGTCCTTTTGGTCATTTATCTTGATGAAATCAAAAAAAATTCCAAGACGGATGAAGAGCAATTGCATCATTTGAAGGCAGTTTTTCAGAAATGCAAAATTTTTTGCATATCATTGAATCCAAATAAAAGTTCATTCGCTATGGAAGAAGGGAAATTGCTTGGTAATATCATATATAAAGATGACATCCAGATATATCCTTCAAGGATTGAAGTAATTCATAATTTGGACTATCCTAGAAGCAAGAAGGAAATCCAATCATTTAATGGTAAAATCCTAACCTTGCTGAACATTTAAGGGAAATCACTAATATGTTGAAGAAATATAGTGAGGTGAAGTGGTCTGACGAGGAAAAGAAATCATTCAATCAAGTTAAGTTTTCATTGTCTCGTGCTCCTATCGTTATCATCCCATATTATACACTTGATTTAATCATGTTTTCCTTTGCTTATGAACATACTCTATTTGTTGTCCTTATGAAAAATAAAGATCAGAAAACAGAGTAGCCCATTTCCTTCTTTAGTAGAACCATAAGAGATGTAACATTGAAGTACAATATAATTGAGAAACAAGCCTTGGTGCTAGTTAAAAAATTAAAGGACTTTCGAGTGTATATTATTCACTCATGTTCTTGCATATGTCCCAAACACTGCTGTCAAAGATGTGCTCACAAAGAATGATCGTGAAGGTCGGCGTGGCAAGTGGATAGCGGCCATGCTAGAGTATGACATGGAAATCAAACCTACAAAACTAATCAAGGGACAAGGCTTGTCAAAGCTCATGACAGACTCAAACTTGCATGCCTTGGACATCAATTTTATTATTGCATTATCTAAGGAACAAGAGGCTGATTCATTACCTCAGGTATCTAAAAAAATTTCTTCGTCACCATGGTATGCTGATATTATTCAAGTGTTGCACCGTTTGAATCCTCCTCCCGTCTTGCCTAGCAATAAAGGTAGATCTCCGAACACATTGGAAAGATTCGGGTAAAATTTTGTTGAATTTCTTAGTAGAAGGAGAATTTCATAAGGTGAAGAAAGACTTTCATAAAGGTGATTGTGGTGGTCATATTTTCTGGAATACAACAATAAACAAGATATTGAGGGTTGGATTTTATTTGCCAAGTTTTTTTTTCCGATTTTGATAAGACTATCATGAGTTGTCATGAGTGTCAAATTTTTCAGGGTAAAAGAAAACCCTTACTGCTACCCTTGAAACTAGTTGCAATTCAGGAACCCTTTCAGTAGTGGGGTCTTGATTTCATTTGCGAGATCCATCCTTCATCATCAACTCAACATAAGTTGATACTCACTACCAATGATTACTTTACAAAGTGGATTCAATCCATTCCCATAATGAAAGCTACAAAAACCATCATTATTTAGTTTTTGGAGAGCAATATCTTGTCTCGTTTTGGCTGGCCATAGAAAATTATCACTGCAAATGCAGTTGCCTTCAATTCCAAAAAGATTATTAAATTTTGTGATAAATATAACATAATACTTGGTAATTCTACAACATACTATCCTCAAGGAAACGCATTGGCTGAATTGTCAAACAAATCATTAGTGAACATCATTAAGAAATTGTTGCAAGAGAAAAAAATAAATTGGTATAAAAATCTCATAAATGCTCTATGGGTGGATAGAGTTAGCTCAAAGAGATCAAACGACATGTCACCCTTTCAACTAGTGTATGGTGTCAACACAATTTTTCCCACTTCTCTAGCAATGTCAGTGTTGAAAATTTTGCAAGAGATCGACAATGAGCCAAATGATATTGAATGAAGAATTAGTCAAATGATTCATTTACAATAGTCAAGAGAAGAATTTTTCAATCACACTTCAAAACTTTAGGAGAAAATCAAGAAGATGTATGAGAAGAAGACCAAATATTATGATTTCAATTTAGGAGATGTTGTTCTTTGATGGGATGCCTGAAATGAATACAAAGGTAAGCATGGTAAGTTTGTCCATACAAGATTATAGCATTCAGGGGTAATAAGGCATTTTTGTTAGAAGATCTTGATGCACCGGTAATTCTAGGAGGACTAGTGGATGGTAGGTTCCTCAAACATTACCTTACCTAATCTTGAATAAAAAGGTTCACTTTCATTGTAAAATATCGCTTTTATTTGTTGTTAAATAATAAGAAAGTTGTTGCAAAAGTTTGAAGCCCAAGGAGAAGGCCATGAGACTTCTATGATCAACTGGTGTTTTTCTTTTAAAAAGTTCAAATATTTAGCTCATTTTTTGAGTCAAAGTCATTTTCTGTTTTAGTTACTCATTTCAGTTTGTCAATTTTTTTTCAGTTTCTAGTTTTGACTCCATTTCTCAATGGATGAGGCTACCTGATATACGGTGTTCTTGACACCTGCTGAAGGAGATGCCATCCCCAGCTGCATCCAATGTTAGTGTCTTAATTTTTAGTGATAAAAATAACTCTTTCAGGTTTAATTGGTAGTGGTCCCAGGTAAAAATTTCATGTTTCCAAGTCAATTTTCAAATAAAATTTTGTTCATTGAATTTTTTCTAGGTTTGAATGCTACTCCCTTCACTCCATTCATGGTCATCATAATTTCATAGGTCATGTCATCCATTATCATCTAGGGTCTTAGGTCATTCACCACACCTTCATCCAGGTCAGGGTTTAGGTCTCTTTTGTTTCGCCACCATAAACTCCAATTATGTCATAAAAGATGGAAAAAAAGATATCATTTTCACCATGCAAGTCATTTACATAGGGAGTTAGAAAGATAGGAAAATAACTACTTTGTATTTCCTAAAATAAATCATGTTACATGATCAAGTTTTCAAAAAGAAAAGTTTTCTCAAATCATGTATGATTTCACTAGAAAACAAGAAAGCACATTTTGTGATGTTATAAAAGGAAAAAGAGGCTTATTCAACTCATTTCATCCTTTGATGTTCGATAGAGTTCTTGTTTTCGCCTCATCATGCTCCACAACTGCCAAGGGTTGAAGACAAACTAGAAATTAGTGCCAAAACTGCTTGTGCTATGCTTCTAGAAGGCAATGTTATACTTCTGGAAGGGCTTCTCCAGGTTTCTGGCATGTGCCGCACTTTTGATTTTTAAGCTCCAAATCAATCATCCAAGATTCAAAGCAACTGAACAAAGGTTCATACACCTCCAAACTAGTAAGTGTACACTCTTCAGACCTCTCTCAAGTCAATTCATCAGCAAAATGAGTGGATTCCTTCCTTAGGTTTCCTCCACTACGTTTTTGGTGTTTTCCATATATGGTTTGTTTCGGCTAATAAAACCCTAATTCCATCATCTAGAACCTTCATACACCTTTCATACACCATACCCTAACTCTCCTTATCACTCACAGCCCTTCCTACCACCATTTTCATTAACACCCTAATTTTCACTACATTTTTGCAGGAAACTAGTAAAACGTTGTTTTTGACCTTTTGGGGACCTTCCTCTTGCCCATTTCCAAAAATTATACTTGTAGCTAATATCCAACTCATCACCCTACCTCCCCAATTTTTAGGGATTTTTCCCTAGCTTCCTTCCACCTCATTTATTCCCCTAAAACCACCCTACCACTATCCCCTCGTTTCCTAATTCTCCACCTTCCCTACCCATTACATATAGCTAGATTTTTATCTTGTTGACAAACATTATGGGGGGTGAAAAGAAGATTCATAAGGGAGGCCACCATTCTAGGTTTGATCCATATAGCTTGCAAGAAATCAATTCTTCTCCTTATTCCAAGAGATGTTTTGAAAACATTGGTTGTTTGAGGTTTTGTGAGAGAATCAAGGAGATAGGTTGTCATGCTCAATTGAAAAGATTTTTTTCCACTAGATTTAGGACAGGGAAGGTTGTCATAATAGGTATTCAATTCACTATATCAACAGATGTTATTTCTTTAGAAACAAGTATCCTGAACCATGGAGAAATCTAGTTCAAAGGTATGGAATTGGACCTTGAGAACTACAAAATGTTCCTAAAACCTATTTGCAAAGATGCTCCTGAGCACATTTTCTCTTTCAGGAATTTACTTGATAAATATGCCCCTTTGATAAAGCTAATTATGAAATATTTTACATGTGAAAGGAGATTCTCAATATTTTACCGGTACCATGTCACGTTATTTATGCACTTCACTACTACTAAGCCACTCAATTTGACTAATTATTTAGTTAGGATTTTGTTCAAGATGACTGAAAAGGTACAAAGAAAAGACAAATTTCATCACCCTAGTTTGTTCCACCATGGTTTAGTCAAGCTTATTTTTTTTCATCAACTCTCAGCAATCAATATGTCTTGGGAAGCTTTCATGGGGATAGTTGCATCAGCACCTACTATTAACCCACCCATCATTCATAGCACATCATCATCACTGGCACAAAAAAAGGAGGTTGGATCTTCAAGTAGGCAAGCAGAGGTTCCAAAGATGCATAGGTTTGAGATCACTCAAACCAATGAGAAAGGTAAGAGGATGGATTTTTCTCCTAATACCATGAAATGTGTTCTTGTACTTGAAACTACAGCTAAACAATGACACATAATAGATCTTGCACCTAGTCATGATAGTGAGCCACTCATGCATGAGGATGAGTCACCATTATAGCATCATGAGGAACAAACTCCCATGGAGGTTGACATGGAAGAGCACATGAAAGAAAAGACAAATCAAAATATAATAAAGGAAAAAATGCAGAGATAGCAGAGTTGAAGGATAGCCTTTCAAGGGAAAACTTCATGATTACCTTCTTACAATAAGAGAATATGCAGTTGAAAGTTAAACAACTTCTCCAAAGCAAACCAAAGGTGAATATTGAGGAAGAAAAAGATAAATGAAAATAAGTGGTGGATGTTGAGTAGCTGGAGAACACAAAGACTGAAACAAAACCAAGGAGGCAAAGAATAAGAGGGTTAACCAAGAAAAAAAACAAGAAAGAGACCCATCTCCTCCATTAGGCCAGCTAACCTTTGATAAGTTGATAGCTTATGAAATTGAGAAATATAAATATTTGTGGTTTGATAGGGTAAAAATTCCTCTCGAGAAGATTTTGAAGAAGGCAGAAAGAGATAACAACCTTCGGAGGCATATGGCGAGACATTATTTCACAAGGAACCAAATTGCCAATGTGAGGGTGAAGAATTTGAGGAAAAAGCTTAAGGAAACCCTAATTAAGCTCAAGGAGAAAGATAATTTTGACCTACTTGCTGAGGCATCCTTAGTTGTTTAGCTTATCATCCAAGGATGTCACGAAATTTTTTCTGTAATATTTTAAGCATTTTGAGCATTTTTGGTGATTTTTTGAAAATTCTAAAAATTTGGTCATTGCAGAAGCGTCGCGCAGCAGTGCAAATTTTTTTCTCAGAGCATCTGAATGAAGAAAAATCTATATGGTTAGATTCATTTTGGCTTCTACATCACATATATGGTATCAGGTTAACTTTTCACCTTCCAATTTTGAAGAAAAATCCAAAAAACACCACTTTTGTCATGCTTCTTCCAGTCATTTTGCCTCTGTGCAATGCTTCTTGAGAGAGGTTAGGATAATGAGTTTTTGAAGGCCTTACATTGATTATTTTCTCAGTTTTAAGGATGCAATGGAAATAAGACATAGGGATACCTAGCCTAACTTTTAGATTTTCAAATGGATGCCTAAAATTCAGTCAAAGTTAGCTCCAAATTGGTGTGACTTATGCTGAGAGGTGCAACGCTTCTATTGGGAGGTGCGGTGCTTCTATCTTGGATTCCTTTGGAAAGTTTTCAAGCCTAAAAAACTCCAAATTTCGAGGTGTAGTTATCCCATGACATGTATTTTTGGTAGGAGAGATTTTTTTTTCCTCTCATTGTGGAGGAAACATGTAATTAATCAAAGAGATATACACTCCTAGTTACTACCTAAATTTGAAGGGATGGTTTCTAACTTCACTAGATTCTAGGTAATGACTCATAGAGCGCATTTATGATGTGTTTTGGATCAGATTTCGACCCAGTGAGGTGTCGTGACTTCTATTCTCTAAATCTAGTACAACTCAAGTCATTTGAGGAGTTTGATAGTTGTTATTTGTAGTGTGGATCTATTGTACAAAATTTTTTCAGTGAAATCAAAGACATGTTGCAGCTATAATTGTGGGACTCCAGTGTTATGCTTTTGAGAATTGTTTTTTTTCTCTATAACCTCATCAAGATGAATGTTATGTTGTCTTGTCATCACTTGTATGCTTGTTTATGTTAATATTATGAGTTTATGAACATAAAGCTTGCTTTCCATGCTCTATTTTATAAGATTTTCATGAATGTGTCTACTCTTCTGATGAATCAATTCATTTAACATGCTCATTACGACTCTCTCTCTTTTTAAACACTATACAAAATGAAAAACAAAGTATGTTCCTAAGTATACCTACCTGGCCTCATCCTTGTCTCAGCAACTTAACCTTTGAAATAAAACCTAAAACCTAGACCTATTTCCTTGACTGTCATTGTTATCCAGCAAAAACTCAAATCAAACAAAACCCTAATTTACTGGCCATCATAAATAGCCTAAGATCCTTACATATGTATTCATCTCATTATCTACAAAAGTGACATTGAGAAAGACCTCTCTGGCTTTGGTAGGGCTAGCTACCAAACCTACAGGTTGGTTTTAGGTTACCTCCTTCAGTTCCATTCTCATCCTTGGGAAACGGGGGAGTGATAACATTTTTGGTGCCATTTCTAGGGAGTGATTGCAAAAATTTCCCAGGGATACTTCTTTAGTTCATTGAAGGTTAGACTTGTGGGTTACAAGTTCTGACATTCGAGGAAGGCTAAGTTACTAAATTCGAGCCAAAGTGAAAATTCTCAAGAAATTTAGCTCCCAAAAGACACACTAGGTCAAATCCAGACCCAAATCCCTAGTATTGTTAATGACCCTGAGAGTATTTTAAGAAAGAATAAAATAAAGACTCGAAAAGTTGGAAAGGCTATACCTCCACTTGTGAAATCAAACTCCTTGCCTATGAGGCTAATTTCTTCAGAAATTTCATTGTTTAATTTTGAATTTGAGACATCTTTGTTCAAGTCTAAGCCTGAATCCTTTCTTTTAGAAACTGTCTTTGTCGATAATTTTCAAGTAACTTATGAAAAATATTATTTCCAATACCAATAACAAAAATTTTCTTCAGCACCTTCTATGACACCTTCTCACAAGTTGCATCATCATCCATCACTTTTATTCCATCACTACCACTACAAGTATTGACTCGATCAATAGCTTCAAAATCCCCTCCATTAGTCATGGCCATATTTGATTCATTGATCCTACTGCCACAACTCACTACACTACCTCAAAACTATGGTCAAAGATTGCCTCTTTTTTTATGGAACATCAGAGGTTATTGCTCACCAACACATTGTCAAAGTAGTTGATTTCATCGATCTTGAAGATATTAACAATGATGACGCCAAGATGCGCATCCTAGCACAGAGCTTCTCAAGAGAGGTTAAGAAATTGTTTTGCTCCCTAAGAGCTGGTTCAATAGATAATTCACAGTAGTTGATTGACTTTTTTATGGAAAAATGGGAGGAGAATAAAAACCCATTACAAATTCTAGCTGAATACAATGCCTTGAAAATAATTCTTAATGAGTCTGTAAAATACTTCACAGCTCGGTTCAACAGAATTTATGATTCCATTCTTGAAAACATCAAGCCTCCTCCAAGCCTTTCATTATTTCATTACCCTAATGGTTTCGATCCTGATATGGATTACCAACTCAGAGAAAGAAGCCCATCTACCCTTGAAGAAATGTAGAAAAATACAGTGAGAGTTGAAGTGAATCTGATTATCAAGAAGTCAAAAATGAAGACAAAGAAAAGGGTAGCCATTAAGGAAGAAACATCTACTTTATTAGAGGGAAAACTCGTCAACTTGATCAAAACATTGGAGAAAATGATGGACAAAAATGACCATCGTGGATAGCCAAGTTGAACACTCAATTAGAAATCCCAATTTCAAGGGTCAAAATTAGCAGCCTCAATACAAGATCACAGAAAGGGAACAGAGGGGTTAGGATCCACAAAGTCAACAAAATTTTTTCACTCCATTCCAGCAAAATGACACTGAAGGCCCTGATGAAGAAGAAGAAGAAATTTCAGGCGAAAATCATTTGTGTGAGGAAAATCAACAACCTATTTTCCTCATTGAAGAAGATTAGTTTTCTGTAGAAAGGTATGCACCCAACGATCAACAATATGTATTTTCAAATGATGATATGTTATCAATACAGACATAATATTACCAGAGGGGATATAATAATGCTCTTACTCAGGTACAAAGGTAGTATGGTTTGAGAAATAGGAATGTTCCTATAACCTCAAGTCAAAAAAACAGAATTCTCAAATAGAGGGTCATCATAAAGAGACTGATACTTCAAATCAGAGCAAAGATAGAGGACTTTTTGTTCCTAATAATGTGAAAGGAAATGAAGCTTTTACTATCAATCAAAAGAAATATAAATAATTTCAAGATAGAGGACAGAGAAATTCTGGTAGGAATGGTGAATTGTAGGTTCCTCAAACATTACATTACCTAATATTGAAGAAAAAGGTTCACTTTCATTGTAAAATATCGCTTTTATTTGTTGTCAAAGAATATGGAAGTTTTTGCAGAAGTTTTAAGCCCGAGGAGAAGGCCATGATAATTCTATGATCAACTAATGTTTTTCTTTTAAAAAGTTCAAAAATTCAAGTCAGTTTTTTAGTCAAAGTCGTTTTCTTTTTTAGTTAGTCATTTCATTTTGTCGAAGTTTTTTTAGTTTCCACTTTTGACTCCATTTCCAAATGGATGAGGCTACCTGATATATGGTATTATTGACACCTCCTGAAGTATTTTCCATCCCCAGCTAGAGCCAATGTTAGTTTCTTAATTTTTAGTGATAAAAAATCTCTTTCAGGTTTACTTGGTAGTGGTTCTAGGTCAAAATTTCATGTTTTCATGTCAATTTTCAAATAACATTTTTCTCACTGAATGTTGTCTAGGTATGAATACTAATCCATTCACTCCATTCATGGTGATCATAATTTCATAGGTCATGTAATCCATTATCATCTATGGTCTTAGTTCATTCACCACACCTTCATCTAGGTCAAGGTCTAGGTCTCTTTTGTTTCGCCAACATAAGGTCCAATTATGTCATGAAAGAAGGCGAAAAAGATCTCATTTTCACCATAAAATTCATTTTCATAGGGAGTTAGAAAATATAGGAAAATAAGTAAAGGTACTTTGTCTTTCCTCAAATAAATCATGTTACACGATCAAGTTTTCAAAAAAGCAAAGTTTTTCTCAAAGCATGTGTGATTTCACTGGAAGACAAAAAAGAACATTTTGTGATGTTATAAAAGGAAAAATAGGCTTCTTCAACTCATTTCATCCTTTGATGTTCGACATATTTCCTCTCTTCTCATCACCATACTCCACGGTTTCCAAGGGTTGAAGACAAAGAAGAAATTTGTACCAAAACTACCTGTGCTATGCTTCTGGAAGGTAGTGCTAGGATTTTGGAAGGGTTGCGCTACGTTTTTGGCATGTGATATGCTTTTGATTTTTAAGCTCCAAATCATTCATCCAAGGTTCAAATAAACTGCACAAAGGTTCATTCACCTCCAAACTAGTAATGGGACACTCTTCATACTTCTCTTAAGTCAATTCATCAGCAAAATGAGTGGATTCCTTCCTTAGGTTTTCTCCACTACGTTTTTGGTGTTTTCCATATATGGCTTGTTTCAGAAGATAAAACCCTAATTCCATAATCTACAACCTTCATACACCTTTCATAAACCATACCCTAACACTCCCTATCACTCACAACCATCCTTTCCACCATTTTCATTAAAACACTAATTTTCACTACGTTTTTGTAGGAAAACTAGTAATACCCTGTGTTTTGACCTTTTGGGCACCTTCCTCTTGCCCATTTCCAAAACTTCCACTTGGAGCTTATAGCCAACTCATTTCCCTACCTCCCCAATTTTCTAGGGATTTTTTCATATCTTCCTTCCACCTCATTTATGCCCCTAAAACCACCCTACCACTATCCCCTGTTTTCCTAGTTTTCCACCTTCCCTACCCACTACATGTAGCTAGGGTTTTATCTTGTTGACAAACATTATAGAGGGTGAAAAGAAGAATCACAAGGGAGGCCACCATTCCAGGTTTGAGCCATCTAGCTTGCAAGAAATCAATGCTTCTTATTATTCCAAGATATGCTTTGAAAACAATGGTTGTTTGTGGTTTTGTGAGAGAATCAAGGAGGTAGGATGTCGTGCCCAATTGACAAGACTCTTTGCCACTAGCTTAAGGAGAGATAAGGTTTTCATAGCACGTATTCAATTCACCATATCAACATATGTTATTACTTCAGCAACAAGTATCATGAACCATGGATAAATCTGGTTCAAAGGGATGGACTTGGATCTTGAGAACTACAACATGTTCCTGAAACCTTATTGCAAAGATGCTCCTGAGCACATTTTCCCTTTCAAGAATTTAATTGATATATATGTCCCCTTGATGAAGCTAATTATGAAATATTTTACATGTGAAGGGAGATTCTCAAGACTGTACCAATACCATGTCAGGTTTTTGATACACTTCACTGCTACTACACCACTCAATTTTCCTAACTATTTATTGAGCAGTTTGGTCAAGATGACTTCAAAGGTACAGAGAAAAGGAAAATATCAACACCCTAGTTTTTTCGCCCATTGTTTTTTCAAGCTTATTCTTTTGCATCAACTCTCAGCAATCAATATGTCTTGGGAAACTTTCATGGAGACAGTTGCCTCAACGCATATTATTAGCCCACCCATCATTCATAGCACATCATCAACACTAGCATAGAAAAAGGATGTTGGCTCTTCAAGTAGGAAAGAAGAGGTTCCAAAGGAAAATAGGGTTGAGATAACTAAAATCTATGAGAAAGGTAAGAGGATGGTTTTTTATCCTAAGACCATCAAAGGTGTGCTTGCACCTGAAACTACAGCTAAACAAAGACAAACAATAGAGTAGCCACCTAGTCATGATAGTGAGCCACTCATACATGAGGATGAGTCACCATTACAACAACATGAGGAAAAAACACCCATGGAGGTTGAAATGGTAAAGAAGGTGAAAGACAAGACAACTGAGGGGATAATAGAGGAAAAAGATGTAAAGCTAGAAGAGTTGAAGGATATCCTTTCAAGGGAAAACTTCATGATTATTATTACAACAAGAGAATATGCATTTAAAATTTAAAAAAACTCCTCCAAAGCAAACCAAAGGTGAATATTGAGGCAGAAAAAGTTAAAGGAAAAGAAGTGGTGGATGGTGAGAGGCTGGAGGACACAGAGACTGAAACCAAACCAAGGAGACCAAGAACAAGAGGGTTAACAAAGAAAGAGAACCATCTCCTCCATTAGGTCAACTAACCTTTGATGAGTTCATAGCTACTAAAATTGATCAAGATAAAGAGTTGTGGCTTGATAGGGTAAAAAATCATCTTGAGAAGATTTTGAAGAAGGAAAAAAGAGATAACAACCTCAAGTGGCATATGGCAAGACATTATTTCAGAAGGAACCAAATTTCCAAGGTGAGGGTGAATAATTTGAGGAAAAATCTTAAGGAAACCCTAATTAAGCATAAGGAGAAAGATAATTCGGACTTTATTGCTAAGGAATCCCTCGCTCTTTAGCTTATCATCCAAGGATGTCATGAAACAAATTTTGGAAGATTTTGAGGATTTTGAGCATTTGTGGTGATTTTTTCAAATTTCTGGAAATTTGGTCATTGTAGAAGCATCGTGCAGCGGCACGATGCTTTTTCTTAGAGCATATAAATGAATAAAATATATATGGTTATATTCATTTTGACTTCTACATCATATATATGGTATCAGGTTAACTTTTCACCTTCTAGTTTTGAAGAAAAATTTAGAAAACACCACTTTTTTCATGCTTCTGCCACTCATTTTTCCTCTGCGCGGTGCTTCTGGAGTGAGTTTTGGAGAATGAGATTTTGAAGGCCTTTCAAGGAGTATTTTATTATTTTTAAGGATGAAATGGAAATAATACACACATGGCTACCTAGCCTAAGTTTCATATTTGCGAATGTATGCCTAAAATTCAGTCAAATTCAGATCCAAAGTGTCGCGATGCTTCTGCTGGGAGGCACGCCACTTTTGTCTTGGATTCCTTTGGATAGTTACCAAGCTATAAAAACTCCAAAATTCGAGATGTAGTTGTCCCATGAGGTGTATTTTTGGTAGGAGAATTTTTTTTTTGCCTCTCATTGTGGAGGAAATATGTAATTAATCAAAGAGACATACACTCCTAGTTATTAGCTAAATTTGAGGGGATGGTTTCTAACTTCCCTAAATTATAGGTAATGAATCATAGAGTGCATTTATGACATGTTTTGGATCATATCTCCACCCAATGAAATATCATGACTTCTATTTTCTATATGTAGTCCAAATCAATTCATTTGAGGGGTTGGATAGTTGTTATTTGCAGTGTGGAGCTATTGTACAAACTTTTTTCAGTGAAATCAAAGACATGTTGTAGCTATAATCTTGGGACTCCAGTGGTATGATTTTGAGATTTGTTTTTTTTTCTGTAACCTCATCAAGTTGAATGTTATGTTATCTTTCCATCACATGTATGATTATGTATGTTAATATTATGAGTTTATGAACATAAATCTTTCCTTCCATTCTTTGTTTAATAATATTTTCATGAATGTGTCTACTATTTTGATGACTGAATTCATTTAACATGCTCATTCTGAATGTTTTTCTTTTCAAATCCTATAAAAAATGAAAAATTAAGTATGTTCCTAAATATACCTACCTGGCCTCATACTTGTCTTTGCAACGTAACCTTTGAAATTATACCTAAAACCTAGACCTAGTTCCTTGACTATCATTCTTATCCATCAAAAATTCAAAACAAACAAAACCCTAATTTATTGAGAATCATAACTAGCCTAAGTTAATTACATATCTAGTCATCTCATTGGCTGCAAAAGTGACATTGAGAGAGCCCTATATGGTTTTGGAATGGCTAACTACTAGACCTAAATGTTGGTTTGAGGTTACCTCCTTCAGTTCCATTATTAGCCTTGGGAAACGGGGGGAGTGATAACACTATACATGCCATAATTTTAGCCATATGGAAAGAGAATTTTTACTACCCCATTATTTACGGAAAAATCTACAAGATCAACAAAAAAAGAGGACCTACTAGAAAACCAGTGAAGGAGGAAAATAAGCAGCCAAAGACCGTGTGGAGAAAGGAGGAGCAACAACTCTTCAAGTAGTGAAGTTCATATCCTCCTGCATTCCATGATTATTTTTTTCATATTTATAGAGGACTGAAAAGTTCATAATATGTGCATAGCCTCAGGGGTAGCTTATGGTAGCAATGTGAGAGTTTTATGAGTATGAGTTATTGCAGGAACACTTGATCGGTGCACATTTAGGTCTGCAGGATCAGACTACATATTGAAGGTATATTGAGATTAGGGGAGCTATGCATGGTATGTATATTCATGATTTGTTTTTTTTTTCACTTATTTTCACTTATTTTCACTCATTTCTTTTTATTAGCTCCATATGTATTTTAATGAGTATAAAAAGGTGCATTTTCAGCCACATATATGTTTTTGGTTTCACTGACAAGTTGGTTGAAAAGATGGTACAACCATGCATAGAAGGAGTTCATTGACAGAAGATGTATTGAGATGACATGAGACATGGACCAGCCTTTTTTAGGCTAGTATATGCAGTTTATTACAACCATGTGTTTGCTATTGTATCATCATTTTATGTTGATTGAGAGTCTCATCCTTAGTTTCTTGAGTCGTCATAATGATAGGCTCTTTTTGGAGGAGTCTTATGGATCCATTTTGTAGCCACATGTATGGGCTAATATTGTTGTAAAAATCATGATATTCCATGTATTTGAGTTATTGGTCCATAGGATATGATCATAGGAGCCATTTATTTATTGATATATTCATGTAAAATGCTCATGAAGCCATGTACTTGTATTATATGTATCGTTGGGTCATCTAGTTATGAGTCATGAAGTCATGTTAGGGTCATACAATAGTTATGTATGAGGTCTTATGTCACTACTACACCCATGTATCTAAAATGTTATGTGTCATATAGTCATGGTCATGTGAAGTCTTGATCTACCTTTTGCTTCTTTTGTTTGGAAAGGAAGCATTGTTTGCAACGGAAGTGGCTCATTGCAGGTTGGAGTTTTTTTGGAGATGGCATGTGTTCAGGGGGAGCATATATTTGTTCCTATTAACTTCAGCCATATTTTTTTCCATTATGTTCCACTTTTAGGTGTTCATTTTGTGCCTTATGTGATGCTTTCACTATCCAGTTTCTTGGCCTCATGTTTTGAGCAGTATTGTTGATTGGTTATTCTGCTATGTGGTTGTTATCGAGGATGTTGGTTTTCCTTGTTGTGCATGTTGTTTAACATTATTTTATGACTCTCATTGCTGCTTGTATGGTTTCCTCATGTTGGAAAATTGATGTTGCTTCTAGAGGTTTTTGGTTGGACATGCTGCTCTATATGTTGATTGGTTTAGTATGTTTCTTGCTGCTGATGTCAAGAGACATGGATACATGTTTATGTGGATCATTTTTCATCCATGGATGTAAATATAAGTTTCTCTAGTATTTGTACTTCAATTCTTGCTTCCTTATCAAATGGAGTTAACCCTTTGCCATTGATGTTAACGGGGGAGTGATAAAGGATATTGGTCTGGAATTTTTGTATGGTTTCCATCAATGCCAAAGGGGGAGATTATTGGAATTATGGTGTGAATGGTGGAAAATAGCTCATATTGGCATTTATGTCAACCCTATATATCCTAGCCGATGTTTGGATGCCTTCATTGTATCATGGTTGTAGCTGGTTGAGTTGGGATTGAGATGGTTATGTTGGCATTGATTTCAACCCTTGATGTCAGCCGTGATGATGTAGCATGTTGATAGCATGGCATGGAGGTTTGTCTAGTGATGGCATGTGTTGGCATGTACATTGACTAGAGGCATTGGATTTTCTGCTACAGCTATTGGAGATGGTTTCTCAGATGACCTATGTTGTTGAGTTGCCACACTTGATGAGTTGGCATAATAGATATTCATGCTTATTCTCACGGAGATGACTTGTTGTAGAGATGTATTGGATTGATGATGATGTTATAGGTTTTTTCAGTGGTGTTGTAGCTTGTGTAGATGTCAGAGGAGATTAGAGGACTATTGAAACTCTTTCCAACCTATGTTTATTGACTCTTCAGGAAAACTTGGCATTGACACTTGGGAGACATATTTGATCCATTTTTAGAGGTGTCATAGATCTTGGTAAAGGTTTGGAGGCATGTAAAGATGCTAGAGAAGGTGTCCAAATAGTTGGCATAGGTTTTGAACTAAAGGTCCATTGATTTTCCTTATTCTTTTCCCTAGTCGCTCCCATGCAGGCTTATGCATGTGACTAAGAGGCTACACTCACTGGGAATACAACTTATCCATGCAACTACAATAGAGATAAAATAGTGTTGTTGCAGCAAGTACGACTTTTCATGAAAAATCCTTTGGATTCCTCTCGCAAATCAGATGAAAATTGGCATGGAAATTCCCAGAGGCTTCTAGATTCAATTTTAAAGGTTGAAAATGGTTCAAAAAGATCCTCAATGATGTGAACGCCTTTAATGCACAAGTAGTGGTGAAGTGGATTGATTTTTTCAAATTTTTTCACCCTTGATCCCATACCTAACGTAAATTTCGCCCTTCAAATTTTATATACATCATTTTGTAGCTGTTTAATGGTTGTTTGACTATGTGAGTGAGTTAGAGAAGGTTGAATTGAGTGAGTATGCTTCAGATCCATTAGTGAGCTTGATTTCATTAGAGTATGAACTCTGATGGAAGCAATATGAGAAGAATTTACTGAAGCATAGTATCAATGTAGAGTTTCACATTGCATACCAATGAAGCAGAGAGTTGAAGCAGAGTTTATGATAGATATGGAGAGCTTGGTTTAGCGCCATATTAGTGATTCTCACTTTTGTTTTGCATGTGCTACTAATTCATTTGGAACATATCCATTGTGTCTTATGTTTCTAATTGTAGTATGCAGCAATATATTTTGGTGTGAGGGTTTGATATTATGGCAAAGTATGAGATGTGTTTGTGATGTTGGTTGGTAATCGTATTTCATATTTTAGGGGGGCATTCTTTTTCTTGTGTGGATAGCATATGATTTTAGTGTTTTTATTTGTGTTTATGATATCTTGTTGTTGGAGATTGCATTGTAGAGTTGAATCGAGTTGAGCATAAAGTTTTGGATCTAGTTTGAAAATATATGAGACGAGATCCGCATAGATTAAACGAGCGGTGACTTTATGGGTGTGGAGGAGTGATTGAAAAGTTTCAGCGAAATGAAATTTTTTTCAATCCAGTCAGAATTGTATAGTCCAATCGAAGTTGGGCAAGAATTGATTGATCGTGGTGGCTTTCAGCAGATGGTAGTCCGTAGATCCATGTGAGAACATAGTCTTCTGAGTTGATCAGTAGAATCAGGTATCCAAGCTTATGGGATTCAGTTGATTGTATATGAGTTCGAGTCTCCTAGATGATCAGATTCAAAAATATATTTAAAAGACTATATTTTCTCAATATAAGATTCAGAGCAGTGCATCAACAACAAGGGTGGAATTTTTCCTGATGAAGGGTTTTCCACCAGATATCTTATGTCTCTTGTGTGGATGTGTTTTTAATGTGTTTATTATTATTTCTCTTATGGTTATCATGTTTTAGCTACATATAATGTTTATATGGATGAGATAATATAATGTGTTGTTGTTTAATATATGTGATTCAATAGAGAAGTTTAAAATGGTAAAATTATTTAAGAAGTAATACTACTAATTCACCCCCTCGTCTTATTAGCTCACAAAGGTTTCTAACAATTGGTATTAGAGCGGGGGCTCTTGGTTGTAGATTGATCATTGGAGAGTAGATCTGGGGTTTTTTGGAGAAAAACATGATGTTTTTTTTTAAATGGTTGTCCCCATTGCTACAAATTTCAAGGTATGGAACAAAAACGTTAAATCTCAATTGTTTTCTAGTGGATCTAATATTTGGAGATTAGTATGTGAAGTTTGTGGAAAGGATCCAATTGCAAATTGTTTTTTGCAGCAGGATGTGAAAGTTAGAGTCGTAATCTAAAAGAATATTCATGATGATTATTTGAAGAGGCTAGTAGATTTGAAATATACCAAGGAAATGTGGGAAAAGGTAGAATCCATATTTGGAGATGGTACTAGCCGCAATAAGAAAAATGAGAAAAATTACAACAAGAAGAAGAAAAAGAGAAGGGCCTTCAAAAACAAGAAGCTCAGCCACAAGAGTCCCATTTCTCTAGTGCGCATGATTCAATGGATGATGAGAAGAAATAAGAAAATCTTGAACCCAAAGGAATAAATATTAATGATTGTATGTTAAGTTATAATTTGATGATTCATATTTTGATCATGCTGAAGTGCCTAGTGAAGATGAGAATGATATTAAGGTTCTTATAACTGTTATTTCTAGACTAACAACTGCATGGAAGGATCAATAGAAATTGTCACAAATATGTGATGATAAGGAGGCCAAGCTCAAGGGAGATATTTTCAGCTTAAATATTAAATTGGCAGAATCCGAAAAAGTTGAGGAAGGCATGAGAAGCAATACCAAGAAAATGAAAACGAATGTGAGAGATTAGAAGCTAAAGTGGTTTCCTTGAGAAAGACGTAGAATATGGGAAAGAGAAATGTGACATTGGATAGTTTGCTTGAGATCTAGAGATCACCATTGGATAAATATGATCTTGGAATTCGAAAAGGCGAGTCTAGTTTGCATGCAGGAAAAAACAACAAAGAAGAACCCAATAAGCATGTAGAAAATAATACCGATAGCAAGATTTGGAATCAAGGAAACAAGAAGTAGATCAAGTGGCATATCAAGCAACAGAACCAAAAATGTCAAAGAAAAAAACCTGAAGGAGCTCCTACTTTCAGAAAACCTTTTGCTCCAAGAGAGGATTGCGGCATATCTGCAAAATTTCAAAGGAACCAAATTTTTTTTGTTCCTTTTATGCATAAGGTATAATGTTACAATTGTCATAATTTTGGGCATGTTGCAACTAACTGTAGGAGTAGAACATATAGATCTAATCAGTGGGGCTTGCAACCGTATCAACAACAAAGCAGATTGGCCAACAGGTATAATCATTGTTTTTATGGTTATTCTTACTCATGTAACCTGTTTGGCTATAAGGAAATAGATTTCAGGTCTAACCAATAAAGGAGAAGCACATTTCATGCAATTTTTAGATCTATCATGAGAAATAGGAGATCTATTCCTCTTGCTGCATATATTTTCCATGTGGAGTTATATATGCTATAATTTTGGCCATGTGGAAAGAGACTGTTTGCTTCCCAGTTATTGTTGGAAAAATCTGCAAGAGCAACAAAAACAAAGAGGACCTAACAAAAAATCAGTGAAGGAGGAAAAGAAGAATCCAAAAACCGTGTGGAGAAAGAAGGAGCAATAACTCTTCAAGTCGTGAAGAGCATCCCCTCCTGCAATCCATGATTATTTTTGCATAGTTATAGAGGACTACAGAGTTCATAAGAGGTGCATAGCCTCAGGGGGAACGTATGGTAGCAGTGTAATAGTTTGATGAGTATGAGTTATTGAAGCAACAGTTGATGAGTTCATTTGAGCCTAATGCACATTCAGGTCCGCAGGATCAGCCTATAAATTGGAGGTATATTAAGCGCAAGGGGAACTATGCATGGTATGGAGCTTCATCATTTGTTTTGTCTTTTTCACTTATTTTCGATCATGTGTTTGTATTAGCTTCATATGTCTTTTCATGAGTAGAAAATGTGCATTTTCAACCACATATATGTTTTTGGTTAAACTAACAAGTTGGTTGAAAAGATGGTACAACCATGCATAGAAGGAGTTCATTCGCACATGATGTATTGAGATGACATGAACCATGGAACAACCATGTATATGTTGTTATATGCAGTTTATTATAGCCAACATAGTTTTCGATCAAACGAGAAAATTATCGATTACTTGTTTTTTTAAGGTAGCAAAAAAATCACTCGATTTTGAAAAGTGGTTATTCAGAATACACCTTTTTTTTAGCATATTTTTGGCACTTTAAATTTTCTTATGTATCAAGCATGAACATTTTTTTTAAATGTTAGTGATTTTCATGTTGATTTTGAAAAATGTTGATGCAACATCAACCCCCTTTTTTTAGAGGGCTCATTTTTGACACTATAAATTTTCTAATATATTAAGTGTAGATAATTTTTTTAAATGTTGATTATTTTACCATTTTTGTCTTATTCATCTTCTTGTTTTTCATCCTAAGATGTTTATTTTTTAAGCATTTTCCAAATGTGTTTTTTGTTTTTCTTTTCTATGTTTTTTATAATGAATTTTTTAATTTGTTTTGCAGAGTTTGAAAAAAATATTAATATTAATATTTTGAAGTTATGATTTTTTTATATATTTATATATCATTAATTAATAGTTCAATACACATAAAATAATTGTCACTAAAAAATAAAAAATTTAAACACTCAACAAAAAATACACATTTTTCATATGCATATAAATAATTAAAAATAATGTATTTTAGGACATTTTCGCTACATGTTAAATACAAAAATTATGAAAAAAATGAATAAAAAAATTCAAAAAATAACAAATTTTATGAACTTTATATTCAAAGATGACAGCATTTTAAGTATTTTTTCCAAAAAAAAATGATTCAAATAATATTTTAAAAAAAAAAAAGCACCAAAAAAAATAGAAACATAAAAAGTAAAAAAAAAGATACAGTTAAATTAAAATAAATTGGAAAAAACAAGCAAACAAAAACTAAAGAAGAGAAAAACATCAAAACAATTTTAAAAGGAAAAAATTAACTAAAAAATCACATTAAAAATAAATAAATTTAAAAAGAAAAAAAAACAAACATATTAAAACTATTAAATATTAAAATTAAAATTAAAAATAAAATAAAATAAAATAAAATATTAAAGAATTAAAAACATAAAAAAAATTAAAGAAATAAAAAACAAATTAAAAACTATTAAATAAAAACCTAAGAAAAATAATAATTAAATAAAAAACATTTAAAAATTAAATAAAAAATAAGAACATCTAAAAAAAATTAAATATAATTAAAAAAAATATTTCCCACTTGGACCCGCACAGGTGGTTGTGGGGCCTGGGCCCTCGGCAGGCTGGGTGCTACCCAGGTTTAGATTTTTTTGTTTAATTTGTATTTTAAATTTTTTTTTTAAATGTTTTTTTCCCTATAATTTTTTTTAATTATTATTTTTATTTATTTTATATTTTTATTTTTTATATTTTGTAATAGTTTTTATTTTTTTTCCAATATGTTTTTTTTTCTTTATTTTCTTTTTGTTTTCAATTTTATTCTATTTTAATATTTTTATTTGTTCTTTAAAAAAAAAAAATTGTTTTTAGGTTTATTTTGGTTTTATCTTTTTTTTTCAATGTTTTTATTTTTTTTAAAATTTGATTGTATTTTTTTTTTTAACTTTTCATACTTCTAATTTCTATATTTAAGCTCTTTTTTTAATTGTATGTTCTATTTTTTTAACATATTTTTTTGTTATTTTTACTTTTAATCTTATCTTAATCATATTTTTTGGAAAAAAAAAAACATAAAATCTCTTTATTTTTTAATATAAATTCATAAAATTTGTTATTTTTTAAAAACTTTTTTATTCAACTTTTTCATAATATTTTTTTTAATTAACATGTCACTTTTGTTTTGATGTTTTTATTATTTTTAATTTTATTTATTTATTTATTTTTCTCTAAAACAATTTTCTTTAATATTATTTTTTTTTCTCTAAAACAATTTTTTTTAATATTCTTTTTTATTTATTCTTTTAATAATTTTTAATTTGATGGATTTATTTATTTATTTCAATTTCTTTTTTTACAAATTTAAATTTTATTTTAATGTTTTTTTTTTTAGTTTTTTTTCTAATTTATCTCATCAGCATTATTTATTTATTAATTGTGGTTTTTTTTTCAATTTTTCAATTTTCATTTTTAACTATTTTGAAATATTTTCATTGCTTTAATTTATTTTTTTATGTTTGATTTATTTATTATTTATTTATTTATTTATTGTATTTTTTTGGGTCATGTTTTTTAATTTTTTTAAGTTTTAATATATATTTTTATTTACTTGTTTTCGTTTTTGAAATTGTGTTTTTTTTTTTAGTTTTTTTTTTTTTTTTCAATTTTTTCATATTCTTAATATATTTGATTGGATATATATGTCAAAATAAAAAATATGTAGAATTAATAAGTGTAGGTGTACAATTTTTTTGTTGATGGTGTACCTTCCTTAGCGATCAATACGACATTTTTTTCTTGCATAATATTTAATATGTTTATTAGTTTTTATTTATTAAATTCAAAAGAAATATAATTTTAATATTAAAATATTATTATTATTATTATTATTATATGAAAATAAAATTAAAATATTTATATTTATCAATAATGAAATACAGTTTTTTAAAAACAATTTGCAAATTTCAAAATATTAAAATTATTTAAGAATTAAATATTTACACAAATTTCCAGAAAAAATAAATGTTTTAATGTAGAGAATATCAAAAACTCCAAAATCACATATAAATTTATTTGTTTTGGAAAGTTGTTCATTCATCATAACTTAAGTGTTTCCTATCCATTGAATTCAATACATTATATAAAAAAAATATTATATTTAATAAATTGTTATTAATATGATAAACTTAAAACAAAAATAAATTAATATAAATTAAATGGTAATATTTTTTTTAAACAATATTAACACCATGGCTGAAAATTGTTGGAATTTTAAGGCTTTTCATAGACGTGATATTTTTTCTTTAATGTCATGACTGTAGTAGGAATTTTAAGCTTGTTCAGAGTCATGATATTTTATCTTTAATGTCATTATTAAAAAATGTTGTCAATTTACCCCGCGAAAAAAATATTATTCTATCATCGACACTTTTTGTTTTTAGGGTATTTTTTGCACAAAAAAATTTGGTTTTTACTTCCATTTTTAAAAAATGTTGAAAATTTACCCAAAAAAAGGTTATACTAGCATCAACACTTTTCGTTTTCTCGTTGTTTTTCATGTTTTTTGGGGGTTTTTTGGTTAGAGTTCTTATTTTGAGGTAATAGTTTTAGTTTTATCATTAATTTTGTTAACATGTGTTTGTTATTGTATCGTAATTTTATGTTGGTTGAGATTCTGGTCCTTTGTTTGTTGAGTCATCATAATGATAGGCTTGTTTTGGAGGAGTCTTATGGAGTCATTTTGCAGCGACACATATGGGCTAATGATGTTGTAACAATCATGATATGTCATGTATTTGAGTTATTGGTCCATAGGATATTATCATAACAACCATGTATTTATTGATATATTCATGTAAAATGCTCATGAAGCCATGTACTATATTTTTTTATCGTTGAGTCATCTAGTCATGAGTCATGAGGTCATGTTATGGTCTTATGAGAGTTATGTATGAGCTCTTATGTCACTACTAAACCCATGTATATACAACGTTACATGTCATATAGTCATGGTCATGTGGAGTCTTGGTCCAACTTGTGCTTATTTCCTTTGGAGATTAAGCATTGTTTGATGCAGAAGCAGTTCATTGCAGTTTGGAGTTGCTTTGGAAATGACATGTGTTCAGGGGGAGCATTTATTTGTTCCTATTCACTTCAAGTATCTTTGTTGGCATGTTGTTGCACTTGGAGGTGTTCATTATGTGCCTCATGCTATGTTTTCACTATTGGGGTTCTTGGCCTCATGTTTGAGGTAGTAAGGTTGATTGATGTTGCTACTATGTGGTTTCTATGGAGGATGTTGGTTTTCCTTTATGTGCACATTGTTGCATATTATATGATGATGCTCATTGATGCTTGTATGGTTGCCTCATGTTGGAAAATTGTTATTTTTGCTAGAGGTTGTTGGTTGAACATGCTGCTTTATATGTTGATTTGTTTATTATGTTGTTTCCTAATCATGTGGAGATACATGGATACATGTTGATATTGATTATTTTTCACACATGGATATAGAGATTCGTTTCTCTAGTATTTTTACTTTAGTTCTTGTTTCCTTATCAGATGGAGTTGGCCTTTAATCATTGATATCAAAGGGGGTGTGATACAGGAGATTGGTCTAGACTTTCTGTATGGTGGCCATAAATTCCAAACGGGGTGATTGTTGGCATTATGGTGTGCATGGTGACATCTATCTCATGTTGGAATTGATGTCAACCCTATGTAACGTAGTTGATGTTTGGATGCCTTCATTATAGCATGGTTGCAGCTGGTTGAGTTGGCTTTTAAATGGTTAAGTTGGAATTGAAGTCAACCCTTGATGCCAGCCTCGATGACGCAACTTGTTGATAGCATGGCATGAAGGTTTGTCTTGTGTTGACATGTGTTGACATGTGTTGCCATGTGTACTGATTGGAGGCATTGGAGTTGATGCTACATGTATTGGAGATGGTTTCTCAGGTGGCCTATATTGTTGAGTTGCCACACTTGATGAGTTAACATACTAGGTCTTCATGCTTATGGTCATGGAAATGACTTGTTGTAGTGGTGTATTGGATTTATGATGATGTTGTAGGTGTGTTTAGTGGTGTTGCAACTTGTGTAGATGTCATAGTAGAGTAGAGGACCATTGGTGCTCTTGCCAACAATGTTTGTTGGCCCTTTAGGTCAACTTGGCAGTGGCACTTGGGAGACATGTTTCATCCATTTCATAGGTTTTGTAGAGCTTAGTAAAGGTTTGGAGGCATGTACAGATGCTAGAGAAGATGTCCAAATAGTTGGTAGAGTTTCTAAACAAAAGGTCCATTGATTTTCCTTATGCTATGCCATAGTCGCTCCCATGCAGGCTTATGCATGTGACTGCGAGGCTCCTATCCCTGGGAACAAGGCTTATCCATGCTACTACAGTCAATATCAACTAGTGGTATGCCATCAACTGAGGATTTTCATGAAAAATGCACTAGATTCCTCATGCAAATCAGATGAAAATTGGCCTGGAAATTCCCAGAGGCTTCTAGATTAAGTTGTAAAGGTTGAAAATGGTTTGAAAAGGTCCACCAATGATGTGAACACATTTAGTGCATAAGTAGTGATGATAGTGGATTTATTTTTCCAAATTTTTGCACACTTGATCCCATTCCTAAGGTCAATTTCACCCTTCATATTTTATATACATAATTTTGGAGTTGGTTGATGGTTGGTTGAGTATGTGAGTTAGTTAGAGAAGGTTTCATTGGGTGAGTATGCTTCAGAGCCATTAGTGAGCTTGATTTCTTTAGTGTATGATCTCTAATGGCAACAATATGAGAATAATTTGTTGAACCATAGTATTAACGAAGAGTTTCATATTGAAAACCAAATATGGAGAGGGTTGAAGAGGAATTTATGATAGATAAGGAGAGTTTGGTATAGCTCCATATTAGTGATTCTCACTTATTTTTTGCAGGTGATGCTCATGCATTTGGAACATAGCCATTGTGTTGTATGTTGCTAATTGTAGTATGCAACAATATATTTTAGTGTGAGAGTTTGATATTATGGCAGAGTATGAGCTATGTTTTTTTTGTTGGTTTGTGATGGTATTTAATATTTGATGTGGCCACTATTTTTCTTGTATGGGGAGTTTATGTTTATGGTATTTTTATTTTTGTTTATGATATCTTGTTGCTGTATATCGTATTGCAAAGCTAAATTGATTTGAGCATAAAGTCTTGGATTCAATATGAAAATATATGAAATGAGGTCCTCTTCGAGTAGACGAGTAATGACTTCATGGGTGTGGAGCATTGATTGCAAATTTTTAGCGAAAGAAACAGTTTCACAACCCAATCAGAGTTGGATAGTCCAATCAGAGTTGGGCGAGGATTGATTAATTGTGGTGGCTTTCAGCATATGGTAGTCCATAGATCCTTTTGAGAACATAGACTTTTGAGTTGATAAGTAGAATAGAGTATCCATGCTAATGGGAGTCAACTGATTGTATATGAGGTTGAGTCTCCTAGCTGATCAAATTCAAAAATTTATGTAAAAGACTATATTTTCTTAATATAAGATTTAGAGCAGCACAACAACAAAAAGGTTTGTTTTTTTCCCGGTGAAGGGTTTTCCACCACATATCTTACATCTCTTATGTGGATGTGTTTTTGATGTGTTGATTATTATTGCAAGGATCAAGAAAAACTATTTCAGATCGGTGATGATAAGGAGGCAAAGCTCAAGGAACAGTTTGTCAGCTTAAAGATTAAATTGGCAAAATCAAAAAAAATTGAGGAAGGTAAGAGGAATCAATACCAATAAAATTAAAACAAGTGTGAGAGATTGGAAGCTGAAGTGGTGTCGTTGAGAAAGCATAGGAATATGGAGAAGAACATTGTGGCATATAATGGTTTTCTTGAGATCCAGAGATCACCATTGGATAAATATGGTCTTGGATTTCAAAAAGGTGAGTCCATTTTACATGCAGGAAAAGAACCCAATAATCATGTAGCAAACAATACCAACAGCAAGAGTGGGAACCCAGGAAACAAGAAGAAGAACAAATAGTATATTAAGCAACAAAACTAGCAACTACAAAGAAGAAAACCTCAAGGAGCTTGTACTTGTAGAAAACCTTTTTCTCCAAGAGAGGATCATGGCAGATCTGTAAAACTTCAAAGGAACCAAAGTTTTTTAGTTCCTTTCATGCATAAGGTAGAATGTTACAATAGTCACAAGTTTTTGCATGTTGTAGCTAACTATAGGATCATAACGTATATATATAATTAGTGGATCTTGCAACAATGTAAACAACCAAGGATATTGGCCAATAACTATAATAATTTTTTTATGGTTATTGTTACTGATGTAACCTTTTTTCCATAAGGAAATAGATTACAGGTCTAACAAATGGAGGATAAGCACATTTCATGGAAGGTTTAGATCTAGCATGAGTAGTATGAGATATATTCATCTTGCTACATACCTTGGTCATGTGGAGTGATATACATGCCATAATTTTGGCCATATGGCAAGAGACTAATTTTTTCCTCATTATTCAAGGAAAAATATACAAGAGCAGCAAAAACAAAGAGGACCTACTAGAAAACCAGTGAAGGAGGAAAATAAGCAGCCAAAGACCATGTGGATAAAGAAGAAGCAACACATATTAAATTAGTGAAGACCATCCCCTCCTGCAGTCCATGATTATTTCTTACATAATTATAGAAGATTGCATAGTTCATAAGAGGTGCATAGCCTCAGGGGGAGTGTATGGTAGTTGTGTGATATTTTGATGAGTAGGAGTTATTGTAGCAACACCTTATGAGTTCATTTGAGCCTCATGCACATTCAGGTCTGCAGGACCAGCCTTCATAATGGAAGTATATTGATCTCAGGGGGAGCTATGCATGGTATGGAGCTTCATGATTTTTTTTCTTTTTCACTTCTTTTCGCTCATGTGTTTGTATTAGCTCTACATGGATTTTCATGAGTAGAAAATGGTGCATTTTTAGTCATATATATGTTTTTGGTTTCACTGACAAGTTGGTTGAAATGATGGTACACTCATGGATAGAAGGAGTTTATTGGCACATTATGTATTGAGAATAAATGAGACATGGACCAACCATGTGTAGGTTGTTATATCCACTTTATTACAACTATGTGTTTGCTATTGTATCATTATTTTATGTTGGTTAACAGTCTAGTCCTTAGATTATTGAGTCATCATAATGATAGGCTTGTTTTCAAGGAGTCTTATGGAGTCATTTTGCAGCCACATGTATGGGAAAATGACCTTGTAACAATCATGATATGTCATGTATTTGAGTTATTGGTCCATAGGATATGATCATAAAATCCATGTATTCATTTATATATTCATGTAAAATGCTCATGAAGCCATGTACTTGTATTGTATGTATCGTTGGGTCATCTATTCATGAGTCATGAGGTCATGTTATGGTCATATGAAATTTATGTATGAGGTATTATTTCATTGATACACCTATTTACGTACAATATTATATGGCATATAGTCATGGTCATGTGGAGTCTTGGTCCACCTTGTGCTTCTTTCCTTTGGAAAGGAAGCATTGTTTGCAACGGAAGAAGTTCATTGCAGGTTGGATTTGTTTTGTAGATGACATGTGTTCAAGGGGAGAATATATTTGTTCTTATTTACTTCAGCCATATTTGTTGAAATTATGGTCCACTTGGAGTTGTTCACTGTGTGCCTCATGCTATTCTTTCATTCTTGATGTTCTTGCCCTCATGTTTTGAGTAGTAAGGTTGATAGTTATTACTACTTTGTGGTTTATATGGAGGATGTTGGTTTTATTTTATGTGCATGTCGCTGCATATTATATGATGATGCTCATTGATGCTTGTATGGTTTCCTCATGTTGGAAAATTGTTGTTGTTGCTAAAGATTGTTGGTTTGACATGCTCTATATGTTGATTGGTTTAATATGTTGCAACCTGCTAATGTGGAGAGACATGGATACATGTTGATATGGATAATTTTTCAGCCATGGATGTAGAGATCAATTGCTCTAGTATTTGTACTTTAGTTATTTCTTCCTTATTAGATGGATTTAACCCTTTGAAATTGATATCAAAGTGGGAGTGATCGAGGATATTGGTCTAGAGTTTGTGTATGGTTTCCATCAATGCCAAAGGGGGATATTGTTGGCATTATGGTGTGCGTGGTGGCATCTAGATCATGTTGGCATTGAGGTCAATCCTATGTATCCTAGTTGATTTTTGGATGCCTTCATTGTAGCATGGTTGTAGTTGGTTCAGTTGGAATTGAGATGGTTATGTTGGCATTATTGTCAGCCTTGATGATGTAGCTTGTTGATAGCATGGCATGGAAATTTGTATTGTGATGGCATGTGTTGGAATGTGCACTAATTGTAGGAATCGGAGTTGCTACTACAAGTATTAGAGATGGTTTCTCACGTGACCTATCTTTTTGAGTTGCCACACTTGATGAGTTGGAATACTAGGTATTCATCTAGGTCTTCATGTTTATGCTCATGGACATGAATTGTTGTAGCAGTGTATTGGATTGATGGCGATGTTGTAGGTTTGTTCAATGGCGTTGCATCTTGTTTAGATGTCATAGGAGAGTAAAGGATTGTTGGCACTCTTTCCAACCTATGTTTGTTGGTCCTTTATGTCAAATTGGAAGTGGAACTTGGGAGACATGTTTGATCCATTTTTAGATGTATCATAGAGCTTATTAAAGGTATGGAGGAATGTACATATGATAGAGAATATTTCCAAATAGTTGGAAAAGGTTTTGAATTGAAGGTACATTGATTTTCATTATGCTCTACCCCAGTCACTCTGAAACAAGCTTATGCATGTGACTAAGAGGCTCTAGTTTATGGGAACAAGGCTTATCCATGTGACTGCAGTTGAGATCATCTAGTGTTGTGTCAGCGACTGAATCATTTCACAAAAAGTAATTGAGGTTTCTCACTCAAATCAAATGAAAATTGGCATGGAAATTCCCTGGGTCTTCTAGATTAGGTTGTAAATGTATAAAATTGTTTGAAAAGGTCCTCCAATGATGTGAACACCTTTAATGTACAAGTAATGGTGATAGTGGATTTATTTTTTTAAATTCATGCACCCTATATCCCATGCCTAAGGTCAATTTCACTTTCATATTTTATATACATCACTTTGGATTTAGTTTATGATTGGTTGAGTAAGTGAGTTAGTTAGAGAAGGCTGCATTGAGTGAGTATGCTTAAGATCCATTAGTGAGATTGATTGCTTCATTGTATGAGCTTTAATGGTAGTATTATGAGCATAATTTGGTGAAGCATAGTATTGATTCATACTTTCGGATTGTATACCAAATATGCAAAGAGTTGAAGCAGAGTTTATCACAGAGATTGAGAGATTGGTATAACTACAAATTAGTTATTCTCACTTTCGTTTTTCAATTGCTACTAGTGCATTTGGAACATAACCATTGTGTTGTATGTTGCTAATTGTAGTATGTAACAATATATTTTGGTGTGAGGGTTTGATATTACGATGGAGCATGAATTTTTTTTTGTTGTTTTTGATTGGTGATGGTATTTAAGATTTGATGTGGCCCCTATTTTTCTTGTGAGGAGAGCATATCTTTATGGTATTTTTATTTGTGTTGATGATATATTTTTTCTTCAAATCACATTATAGATTTTAATCGAGTTGAGAAAAAATTCTTGGATACAATCTAAAAATATATGAAATGAGGTCCTCATAGATTAGAGAAGTAGTGACTTCATGGGTGTGGAGCGGTGATTTTTAAGTTTCAGCGAAAGAAACAGTTTCACAATCCAATCAGAGTTTGATGGTCCACTTGGATTTGGGCAAGGATTGATTAATCGTGGTGGATTTCAGTGGATGATAATTCGTAGATCCATGTGAGAACATAGCCTTATAAAATGATCAGTAGAATCGAGTCTCCAGGATGATGGGAGTCAACTAATTGTATATAAGGTCATGTCTCCTAGCTGATCAGAGTCATCAATTTATGTTAAATACTTTATTTTCTTAATAGAAGATTCATATCAATGCAACAACAACAAAGGTGGTATTTTTCCCAGTGAAGGGTTTTCCACCAGATATCTTGTGTCTCTTATGTGGATTTATTTTTGAGGTGTTGATTATTTTTGCAAGGATCAATAAAAAATATTGCAGATCTGTGATGATAAGGAGGCAAAGCTCAAGGAAGAGATTCTCAACTTAAATATTAAATTAGCATAATCATAAAAATTTGAGGAAGGTATGAGGAAGAAATACCAAGAAAAGGAAAATGAGTGTGAGAGATTGGAAGCTAAAGTGGTGTCCTTGAGAAAGAATATGAATATGGAGAAGAGCATTGTGGCATAAAATAGTTTTATTGAGATCCATAGATCACCATTGGTAAATATGGTCTTTGATTTCAAAAAGTTGAGTCTAGTTTGCATGCAGGAAAAAAGAATAAGAATAACCCAATAAGCATGTAGAAAACAATACGAATAGAAAGAGTGGGAACCAAGGAAACAAGTAGAAGAACCAACAACAGATCAAGTAACAAAAATAATAGTAGGAAATAAGAAAAACTCAAGGAGATCCTACATTCAGAAAATATTTTGCTCCAAGAGAGGATTGTGGTAGATCTGTAAAATTTCAAAGGAACCAAAGTTTTTTTGTTCCTTTCAGGCATATGGTAGAATGTTAAAATTGTCACAAGTTTGGGCATGTTGCAGCTAACTGTAGGAGTAGAACATATAGATCTAATTAGTGGAGGTTGCAACAATATTAGAGCCAAAGAGATTGGCCAATAGCTATAATATTATTTTATGGTTATTGTTACTAATGTAACCTATTTTTTCATAAGGAAATAGATTATTGGTTTAACCAATGGAGTATAATCACATTTCATGGAAGGTTTAGATCTAGCATAAGCAATAGGATATATATTCCTCTTGCTATACCTTGGCCATGTGGAGTGTTATACATGCCATAATTTTGGCCATATGGAAAGAGACTAATTGTTTCCCCGTTATTCAAGGAAATATATGCAAGAGCAACAAAAACAAAGAGGACCTACCATAAAACCACTGAAGGAGGAAAAGAAGCAACAAAATACGTGTGGAGAAAGAAGAAGAAGCAACTCTTAAAGTAGTGAAAAGAATCCCCTCCTGCAATCCATGATTATTTATTACATATTTATAAAGTACTACAAAGTTCATAAGAGGTGTATAGCCTCAAGGGGAGTGTATGGTAGCAGTGTGATAGTTTGACGAGTACGCGTTATTGCAACAACACTTTATGAGTTCATTTGAGCCTCATGCACATTCAGATATGCAGGATCAACCTACATATTGGAGGTATATTGAGCTCAGGGGGAGCTATGCATGATATGGAGCTTCATGATTTTTTTCTGTTTTCTCTTCTTTTCGGTCATGTGTTTGCATTAGCTCCATATATTTTTTCATGAGTATAAAAGGGTTCATTTTCAGCCACATATGTGTTTTGGGTTTCACTCACAATTTGGTTGAAAAGATGGTGCACCCATGCAGAGAAGGACTTCATTGGCACAGGATGTATTAAGACAACATGAGACATGCACCATACATGTATAGGTTGTTATATGTAATTAATTACAACTATGTGTTTGCTATTGTATCATCATTTTATGCTGGTTGAGAGTCCAAACCTTAGATTGTTGAGTCATCATAATGATAGGCTTATTTTGGAGGAGTCTTATGGAGTCATTTTGCAGCCACATGTATGTGAAAATGATCTTGTAACAATAATTATATGTCATGTATTTGAGTTATTGGTCCATAGGAGATGATCATAGCATCCATGTATTTATTGATATATTCATGTAAAATAATCATGAAGCCATGTACGCATATTGTATGCATCATTGGGTCATATAGTCAGAGTCATGAGGTAATGCTATATTCATATGAAATTTATGTATGAGGTCTTATTTCGCTTATACAACCATGTACGTACAATTTTAAATATCATACAGTCATGGTCATGTGAAGTCTTGGTCCACCTTGTGCTTATTTCCTTTGGAAAGGAAGCATTGTTTGCAGCGGAAGAAGTTTATTGCAAGTTGGAGTTGTTTTGTAGATGAAATGTGTTCAAGGGGAGAATCTATTTGTTCCTATTCACATCAGCCATATTTTTTGGAATTGTGGTCTTCTTGGAGGTGTTCATTGTGTGCCTCATGTTATGCTTTCACTCTTGGGGATCTCGGCCTCATGTGTAATATTCCCAAATGGGGAAGCAGCAATATATGAACACAATAATGGAAAGAACAGTGAATAAATCAACACACCATGATATGAGACAAATGTACAGCCATATTATTAAACATATCATCAAATTATAGGCACAATATCTTGAGGATCAAGTCACTCAAGCAATATAAAACAAGCCTCTAAGGGAAAAATATGTCAACATATGAGGAATAGCTGCCATACAAATGCCTTGAGCTAAGGCATAAAATACTGCACAAATATGGATCAATGTATATCTACTACTATATAGCTCAAATAATGCTAGGGGTGAATATATAGCATCCTAGATACCTTTCCAAGAGAACCCGGGAAGGATTTCCAGAAATACCCTCAAATACAAATGGTGATCTACATCCCTAGGGCTGAAGAGTCACTAAAAATGAAGCTCATGAAATAGAAAGCTGAAATAATATGTATTTTATGTATATCTCCTCCAAATATATCCTCCAATGAAAGGCTAAACCTTCCACCTAGAATAAAACACTCTAAAAGAGCCAATAGATCCTCCTCTGAAACTGCCCTCCAAAATAACACAATCCTTGACTGAAACTATGCTATCACTAGATGTAATAGCTTGGCCTGATGCCAAAGATATGAACTATTCCCAAGGAACCTCCTTGCTGATATCCCAATGGAAGGAATCTTGCCCCCACTACAAAACTAGCTCAGAAAATGGAGATTTCTCTCCTCCATTGCTACACCCCTACAACACAACTCAACTCTAAACAGAACTACATTGTACATGAAGGCTGAAGCTTGGCTAGAATGTTAGATGTGTGGAAATGATATAAAAATACTCTTCCAAGAGGCCTCTCAAGGAAATAGGGGGGATTCCCGACCGGGAACACCCTGTGCTAAACAGCACTGCAATCTTAGCTAAACAACTGAAGAGAGCAACAAAGTTTAAACCGACATATCAAAATAATAATAAAAACATTACCCCATATGGCTGTCATCCTCTTCCTTATATAAGTTATGAGCTTCCTCACCCTTGTCCCCACTAAATTATGTCACCACCTCCATGCAATCAATCTCCCTCCAAAAATGCATTGTCCCACCATAAATGCCACTCCTCCATAACATCGCTATTTGATTTGGTCAAAGTTGACCCATTCTTCATGCTCCAGCCCCTTTTCACACCTAAGGGTCTTCAATCCAACTTTTAGATGACCTCCATTCACATTAGGAGTGTCTTTTATTCCTAATAAGGAGATTTATGGGTCTCCATACCCTCTTATTCTTCTATCTAAGAGCGGAAGTAAAATTTAATATTCCAATTAGTTGTGTGCTAATTTAGGAATATTACAGTCCTCCCCTCCAAAATGTTGCTTGTCCTTAAGAAACTGTAAGGATAGAACTGAATAGCCTCTCCTCTTTCTCTTGTAGCATCCTCATATGATAATTTCCTCCAATGAATAAGATGTTGTCTCATCAATAAGTCCCCAAGCTATCCCTCCCAAGTGTGTAAGCATGCCTTTGGTGAAAAGTCCAAATGGCTCTCACCATGAATAAGTGGAATATCCATGGAAGAAACTATATGTGGTCTAGAGGCCTTCTTGAGGCATGGAATCTGAAACATATGGGGAACTATCATTCCCATGTGAAGCCTCCATCCCCAAGCTATCACCCATACAAAATGAGTCACCCTCCAACATGGCAACTCATGAAAGATCTCCTCCACCTTAGGCTCCTACAAAGAAGGTGGGCTGCATTGCTAAACTTGATAGACCAAATGGCCTACCCCACACTGTCACTCTCTCCACTTATGATAAGTGTAGAGCTACTACTGAATTTGGGCTGCAATAAGGTTTCCTTCATGAAGCAAGAAGGAAATTGGATCCTCAAAGACCCACTCTTTGGTTCTTGCCCAAACTATCCCATATAAAGTGAATATGACATTATCACCATATGAAACCCAAATGAGATAAGTACTGAAGGTTTTACATAGTGCTGGAAGGTTACAACAGTCTCCAAGTAGTCACAACGCATTTTTACCAACTGCAGTTTCAGAACATGGTGTGGAAAGTTGTCTCCCAACAAATTGCTAGTTGTGCGTGTCATCACATTTACCAGTGAATAGTAAATGGCATTTGTTAGTATGAATCTTAATTCCAAGCATACGAAAAAAGACCACTTTAGCTGTGCATAACCAACAGCCCTAACAGCAGAGATGACTGCCAATATCTTCATATTCGCAGTTAGGTGATCAAGATAAATGCTATAAAAATCTAGATCTATGCATTAGAAGACATTAAACAGTAGAAAAAACAAGATTTACTCCATGCATCTAGTAGACAAGACAAGAATATGTTGAATGAATTTTGTATTAGGGGCACCTGGGAGGAAAACACAGGAGGGTGTTCCCAGTTCTCCTCAATGGGATGGGTTCTTGAAAGTCCTCAACACTTCCGATCTAGAATTCCTCTCTCTTGATGGTGTAGAAAACCCAAAAGTAAGTTGCAAAATCATATTCAGTGAATGGATCAATAAGTGGAATGAAAAGTATAGATCAGGAGGTGATATTTGGGAAACAAAAATTGTTAAATGAATGGGAAAGCCCAACCTATTATAACAAAATATTGAGTTAATTCTAGATATTGGTGCATAATTAATGTTATAGCAAATCAAGATCCAACTTTTTTAATGAATATTTTATTATATTTGTTGGAGGAAAGGAATTTGACTTAGGTCATGATCTCTTTTATCTGTAAATAATAAATAAATAAATAATGATTTTATTTATCATTTTAAAGAATATTGTTGTTAATATTAAATAAATATTGATTTATTTAATTATTTAAGGGTGATTTAGTCATATTTAACAAAGAATATTATTTAAATAAGGTTTAAATAACTATTCTTTAGGAAATAATAAGATAAATAATGATTTGTCTAATTAATTTCCTTGTTTTGGGTTAAATATAACCAAGAATATTAATCAAACTTCTGTTTAGTTAATTATTCCTTGAGGAAAATCAAACAAATATAGATTTATTTAATATTTCCTCATGGGGTTTCCTTTTTAGACCATAAACAACTTAATAAAGGTGGTTTACTAAGTTATTTTTCATAGTGAATGCGATTTTACTTAGGGTAAAATTGGTATTACATGGTGTACTTGGGTCCATCTAATCACAATGGGTTAGATGACCAAAAAATGGTGTAACAGATTTATCCCCAGCGTACGAATGTTAGGAGATAATTGTATGACCAAAGTACGTTGTAAGAACTCAATCACTAGACGTTGAAGGGGAAGTCAAAGAGAGAGGAGTATAAGGTAGACCAAAGTGTTGAAATAACTATAACCTGAGAAGGCAAGACTTATAGGTGCAACAAGTCTCTTTGATGAGTGAGTACCTATGATATAGGTGGCGGGGGAGGCATACATATGCCCGCCAAGGAAAAGTACAAACAATGAGGCATCCGGAAAACCACAGGACAAAATAATATAGTATATGCTAGCATAAACATGAGCCAGATAAATAACATGATAACGAATCCCACATACATATTGTACCTAGGATAACAATCAGGACTTGTACAATAATATTTGAGTACATGAGATATAAATACAACCCAGATGCCCCTGTAAACAGGAAAGGGCTCTGAAAATCTGACTGATATATGCAATCAAGAAGGCGCTATGATCGGTTGAGGCTAGCATCATCAAATATATGGAGCTGCATCGAAGGTTGATTTTAAGAAGTCATCCAGGTATTTGGGGGGCTACCTATAGGGCCACCCCCTCATGAGGGCTTGGACATCTCACACACACCCAAGAATCACCGATATCAGCTGTTGCATCACTAAACCATCAAGTATACGGATCTCGATCATGCTGAAAGGAGCTGGAGCTAAGAAATAATCAAGTCAAAGGGAAATAAGGAGTCCCTTTGCCTGATCCGGGGCACCGAACAAGAGTGGAAGCTGGAGCCAAGGTACACTGCCCTCTAGAACTATCTTCTAGAATGAATGAGCCGATGTCGATAGAAGGAGGTCCACCATAGGTGAGGAAATAAGGGATCCTCAACTAAGGCATGAGATAAAATAGTAGAGTGACTGACAGACTGACACCAATGATGATGATGAAATGGAGGGTACTGACTAGCGAATGGACGACTTCCCTTGTTAGAGCATAAAGGGCATGGATGACCTGGTAGCGACTGACACAACATCATGAGGGATAGGGCATAGTGGGACTGAAGGCCATAATGCACGACACGAGAGAGGGACCAAGCAATGAAGGATGGAGGACTATAGTGGGATGCAAAGGGATTCGGGATAGACTCCATGGATGCAATGATAAATCAACTCAGATGCTCTAAACAAGAGAGACTCAATGGTGCTTCCACACAGAAAAGGTCCAATGGGGGCCATAAAAACATGAGTACAAGATGGTAACTCATGATGAAAGTCGACACGAGCGTGGACAAGTATGGGGGCAAAGTCGTGCCCTCAGTACAAATGAAGAAATTCGATTTTGAGGAGGGGTGAAGTGACATTTCTTGGACAAATGTGTCATGGTGAAGTATCAAATCACTAAAAAGCATGAGTTGTCTACCTAAAGAAAATAAAACATGCATTTCTGGAAGGAAATGCTAAGGGTAATATTTCTTTAGATAGACTGTATTGCGAGGATTGGGAAGGGGATGTCCTTTGAAGTCCTCTAATATATATGCCCCCTTGCCTAAATCCTTACTGATGATGTAAGGTCCTATCCATAATGAGTCAAACTTCCCATGACAAAGGACATCATGGGCCTAGTTATACACCAAAACAAGATCACCTTCCTGAAAAGTATGAGGTTGGACTTTTCGGTCATATTGAGCTTTGGTGCGTTTCTTAGCCGCCTCAATGGTTTGCAATGCAACATGACGGTCTTCGGAAGTGCGTTCAAGCATGATAAGTCTCTGTTCTAAAGGTTGGGTGTTAGGGAGAAGTTCGAAGGCTAGATGAAGGGAAGGGATTTCACACTTGATCGGTAAGACTGCCTCCTCTCCAAAAACAAGGTGGAAAGGGGTAAACTCGGTGGCGGTTTTAACAGAAGTTCTATAGGCCCCCAAAGCAAGGAAGAGCATAAGGTACCAGTTGGTTTTGTGCTTATCCACCATCTTTTGAAGTATGGTTTTAAGAATTTTATTGACTACTTCAACTTGGCCATTACCTTGGGGGTCATAAGAGGAGGAATATTTGTGCTCAAAGCCCAACAGTGAGGATAGCTCATGCCACATCTCATCTTCAAAATTTTGGCCATGGTCGGAGACCAATTTCTTTGGAACTCCGAATCGAGCGATCACATGGTTAAAGAAAAAGAGGGTTGTGGTAGCTGCCATGTTGTTAAACATTGGCATGGCCTTAGCCCATTTAGTGAAATAGTCAACTGCCACAATGATATACCTATGGTTACCAGCTGATGACGATCGATACTCCATAAATTCTATGGCCCACTTACAGAAGGGGCCAATGGAGATGACAGGATGGAGGGGAGCCGGAGGGGCTCGTGCCTTAGGGGAAAAATGTTGGCAATTGGGGCAGTTTTTTACTGCCTCAATGCAATCACCAAAGAGAGAAGGCCAAAAGTACCCAGCGTGCATGATTTTCTAGGTAGTGGCCAAACCGGAGAGGTGGCCACCACAAGAACCACTATGATAGGCATTTAGGACTTGCTCTGCTTCAGTGTGTGTGAGACAACGATGAAGAACAGAATCTACACTACGACGATAAAGGTCATCACTGATAAGAAGGTAGCGGGGGGACTGGTGTCGGATACATCATCAAGCATCATGGTCAAGATGGAGGGCGAACTTTTGGGTTCGCAGATAAGTGAGGATGTCCCCATACCAAGGGTTATCGGTGGTAATGGAAAATAAATCTTCATCGGGGAAATTATCATTAACTGGCGGATCTTGCATACCTGTAGGTAGTTTGAAAAGTTCAGTGAGGGTTAAACCTTTCTTACTTTTTGGCGTGACAAATTCAAGATCAAATTCCTGAAGAATCATGATCCAGCGAACGTACTTCCCATTGATGATTTGACGACTCAATAGGAAGGCCATAGGGTTGGAATTAGTCACGACCTTGGTGGAACGCATGAGAATGTAATGACGAAGTTTCTAGACCGAGAACACGATAGCTAGTACTAATTTCTCTTCATGTGAGTAGGATACAGGAGGTCCTACCAATTTCTTACTGACATAATAGATAACATGTTCAATTCCATTGTCATATTCCTAAATGAGGAATCTAGCAACCGAGTGGGTGGAAGCAGAGATATACAAGCTGCAATCCCTATCAAATTTAGGTGGGAAAATAAAGGGAGCGGATGTGAGAGCATGTTTAAGGGCATCGAAAGAATCTTGAGCATAGGTATCCCAAACAAAATGGATATTAGAGCGGAGGAGTCTCAGGAACCCATGGGCAGTGGTGGCATAGTCAGGTACGAGGGATAGGAATCTCAAGAATGACTTGAACTTTCAATGGGTCAAGCGTGATACCATATTTAGACACAATTAAGCCTAGAAGACAGTCGGTAGGTACACAAAAGACACACTTCAACAGATTGAGGCAGATTTTATACTTGCGACATCGGAGAAAGACAGTACGCAGGTCGTGGAGGTGTTGTGCACGATGTTTAGAACGCGAGGTAAGTTTGTATAAATAAGCAAGGATAATATTAGCCAGGTCATGGAAACAGTAAGACATAGCTTACTGAAAATTGGCTCCTGTGTTCTTAAGGCCGAATGACATGACTCGATAGGCAAAGGTACCCCACAGACTAATGAACATGTTTTTAAGTTGATCAGCACGACGAATAACAATTTGGTTGTACCCGGAGAAACCATCCATAAAATATAGAACCCCGTGCCCCGCACACTCATCAATGATTTGGTCAATGAATGGTGTGGGGAAGTTGTCTTTCGGACAAGCTTTATTCAGATCATGAAAGTCAGTGCAGACACAAATGGTGCCTTGTTTCTTAAGAACGGGAACTGGATTGGACCCGCAGGTGGTGTATTCAATGGGATAGATAAAACCAGCCTACTTGAGCTTATCGATTTCGGCTTTGACAGCTTCTCATCTGGAAGGATTAATGGGTCTCATATTTTTATGGACAGGATTGGCATCAAGCCATGTATCGATATGGTGTTCAAAAATGGCAGGATTAATTCCGGGAATTTCTGAATAGGACCAGGTGAAAATATCATGGAATTATTTGAATATCTTGGTGTAAGCCTCAACCTCTTCCAGGGTGCAATGGGCACCCAAGGTGATATTTTATTCTATCCCTGGTTTGTCTGAAATGTCAATTTTAATGGTAGGAGATATATTGGCCATATTTCCTTCTTCGAAATCATCAGGTGCAGGAATGGGATTTATAAACCAATCGACTTCATTAGGAATGAAGTATTTAGTTTCCACAACATATTTGTCATGGGAATGCTATGGGAGGAAGTACGCACGGTGATGCATATCATCCCATGGAAAGTCAGCATCGGTCAACACATCCATAATGTCTTCATCAAAGTGAAATATGGGGTGAATGGAGGAAGGGAGACCACCTTCTGCAGTAGAGCTACCTGACTCATCATCATGTGAAGAAAGGCTCACATACACAACGTGATGGAGGATGACTGAAGAGTAAGTAGATAAAGGATTTACCGATGTTGAGCCCAGGGTGATCGCTGATGGGAGGTCAAGTAGATCATCAGGGGAAGTCTCCATGGGGGCTTCCACCGAGGGTCCTATGGATGATGATAGGTAGAAAATGGTGGTCGAAGGCTCCGTGATGTTGACATCGGGAGGAGGGATGTCAATGGGAGTAGGCAGGTCCTCTGGTTCCACCAAAGCAGAACTCGTGAACAAGGAAAGGGTGCACTTATTATGCTTGACCTCAAATTAGCGAAAGGCTTCCAAAGAGGAGTGATACTCTTCGAGGTGAGGACAGAGGTGAGTGTAGTGGTCATGGAAATCACATAAAGCACAAGGGTGATTTGTGCGCAATGATTTGAGTTTCGGGATTGAATCAGGTATAGTGACATAGATCTCAGGGATGTCAGATTCTAAAAATGTCTCATTAACCATGGGCTTAAGGTGGGGCAACTCCGGAAAAGTATGGGTGGCATGCCTGACAACATCACACAAAGCACACTAGATAGTGTGCCTTGGCGGCTAAGGAGGGGCAAGGTTTGTCGGGGTAGTCCTATCTTTGGTTGCTTTGTTGGCTTTGCCTCTATTACCCAAAGTTGTTGCAACAGGAGGAGGTTCCTGCTGAGGTGGTTGAGGCACTGTAGCTGTAGGAGAAGTCATAGGGATTGGTTGAACCAGGGTCAAAGCGAGATATGGTTTGGGGTGACTAGGTGGGGTAACGGCTGGGGGATCAAGGTACCAGAGGGGAATCCCCAGGGTCAAGTTAGGTAGAGAGAGGGCGGACATAACAGGTATCGTGTAGACTTTGGGAGGGGGGGCTAGGAACGGTATCTGACTGGAGGGGTAATGACCAGCCAGGACGGCTCCAAGATGGTTAAGGCCTAGAGGAACTGTTCCAGGTAGATAAAGAGGCTCATGAGTATTAGCTGAAGGTGAAGGGCCAGGAGAAGAAGGTACAGAAGGCTGATCAGAGGTCGTCATGAGAATATGGTAATCGAAGGTACCAGATGGAAGAGGTTGAGTGGCCACCTGACCTTCAGGTGGTTGGGTAGCCATGAATCCTTGTTGAGGGAAAGGATCAGTAAGCACAACCGGTTGACTAGGTGCCGGACTAGGAAGAACGGAAGGAATGGCTTGCTTTCCTCTCAAAGTTGCTTGAGACTCCCATAGCTACCGCATCTGTGGAAAAAGAGGACAATCATGCGTGTAATGACCATAAACACCACAACAATAACAGGGCTTATTCGTGCGAATAGGCTTTTCCTACTTGGGCTGAGTGCCCTATTGCTAGTTCATAGTGTTAGGAGCGTTACCTTGGTTAGGTCCAGGATTACCAGGGGTAGTTTGATTTTGAGTGCCTTTCCTCTTCTTTTTTGAGGGAGGATTATTATTCGTGCCCTGCTATGCATACACCTGCCCTTGAGGGGGCAGTGGTGGCTGTTGCGGGGGTTGAGAAGGCAAGGGAGGAGGAGGTGCTAATGCTGGGGGAGCTGGAGCACCAAGCTGTGGATACGAATAATTAGGAGGTTGGGTAACAATGTGGTAAACAAGAGGTTGGGAAAAAAGATGAGGTATGCCATATCCTAGATACGTGCTACCAGGAGGGGGAAAAGTGCAGGAGGTGCTGGCCCCACCCTGAGGAAATCCATAGCCCATGGGAGGTTGAGAATACAGATTAGAGAGAGCTCCAACGATACCGTAGGCAGCATGAGATGCCCTCGGTGTGTTGGCACCACTGATCCTAGGAAGATCAGGTAGAATGGTATAAACATAACCCGATTGAGCGTATATCAGGTCATATTTTAACGCAATTTGGAGAGTGGCTTGTTTGGTTTGAGGAAAGTGTGATGCGACATCTTTTCCGATAGGTGGCAAAAGAGATCTAAGGAACCAGTCTATGTAGACATGGTCTTCGAAAGTAGGAGCTCGACATAGGCTCTTTCTTCTCTTCCATTCCTGGACATGATTGGAAAGGCGGGTCGTAGACAATTGACGGAAAGAAGTCAAGAGTTCGGTACCAGTGTCGTAACGAAGGGGAAGTTGGAAGTAAGATAAAAAAACCCGGGCAACAGTCACAAAGGTGGTATGAGAGGAAGGAGACTGATCAACATACCACTTAGAAGCTTCGCCTGTAAGAATTCATTGGAACAACCAAAGATGGGCAGAGTCACCTGTAATGGAGTTAGACGAACACCACATGTGGAAATATCGAACATGATTTGAAGGATCTTCTCCAGCAAGGCCTTCAAACTTTGGGATGTTGGAAGGGAGCTTCGTCAGCATAGCAAGCCAACTAGCGTCATGGTGTATAGGGTCATTTATCAACTGGTAAAAATCGGGGAGGCTGAGACCTGCCATGAAGGGGAGCAAGGGCACAGCTGGGGTAGTGTCCATTGCGGTCCCACTAGTGGTATTCCCAGCATGAGGGTCGGGGTTACCACTAGCATTAGGTCCTGCACCAGACATGGTGAAGGTGATAGGGGGAGAACCGATGGTGGAATGGAAAGGAGAAACCAATGGACCAGAAGAAGAGTTGAAGTGTGGACTCGGTGGAGGACTAACTCGAATCCTACGCAAAGGAGTACGTCTTCCTACCGGAAACTGATGATGAAGGACAAGAAGTCTCCAGGATAGACACCTTGGTGGCACAATGATGATGACACAAACACAACACAAAGGAAAAAGAGATCGACAAGGGCAGGGAGGTGTATGATCAATTGATTACAATGTCGAAACAAGGGCAGGGAGGTGCAAGATCAATTGATTTCAATGATTTTAGAGTCTTTTCTTGGCGGTGTTAACCAAGCCCTTTTTTGCTTAGGGTGTGTGCGTAAAGTGTGTAAATTTTAATTTTTAAACCCCAGAAATTTGTAGAGAAAAAGAAAAAGTGTGTTGTATAGCTGCAAATAAACCTGCAAATGACATTATATAAGCCTACAAAAACAAAAAAATAAACAACTAATAGTGCAATAATCTAAACCCAAGGAGGCAGGCCTCTCAACAACTAGTCTATAGATGAGCAAAAAAATAATCAAAACACACTAAAAAACCTAGTAGATCTAAGGTCAGGAGGGACAGGGATCTAAAGGACCAAATCTGCTGGAAAGTGGTGCAGAAACATCAACATATCAGAGGAAAAGTTGTTGTAAAAAGAGGTGGCGAAAGGCTATCTCCAGGAGGGAAACAGATTGAACCCTAGAGGAAAAACCAAAAAAATCTAAATGAGGTGATTTGGATGGATAACAAGCCGATCTAAAGTGGATTTGAAGGTGAGGCATCAGATCTAAAAAAATGGCTGAAGACTCTGAAAATTCAGACAACCTACAATAGAAAAAAACTCTTCCATAAGAAGTGGAGGGTACTGAAGCCCTAGGGGGCTAGGTTCCCAGTTATTTGAGAAAAAAATAACAAGTGCAGGTCCAAAACAGGCGGATACAGAGGTCAGACAACCCTGAACAGAGGTTCAGACAAATCTAGAAAACTTTCAGAAAAATTCCCGCAAAAAGTCCAGGTCACATTTTTTGACCTATTTTTAGCAGAGGTCGCAGATTTTGGGCTGAAAAGTGCATCCCGAGAGCCTAGGTCACAGTTTTGGGGCCAAAAATTGTGACCTGCACTTCCGGCACTCTCGGCGGTAGATTTCAGAAAAATTTGTCGTCTCAGCTGCGACTGATGTCTGTCACCTGCGCAATAGGTCCGAAAACACGCGGAAGTTAGAATTTTTAATGTTTTAGGGTTTTATAGGTTAAAAACAACATCAAGAAAAGTAAAAACAAGGAGTTGAAGAGAAATCCTAGGGTTTGAAGCAGCTAGATATGCAAGGATCAGAAAAATGACAGAGGTCGTAATCGTAAACCCATGCGGAGTCGCCAGTTGTTAGTATGAATCTTAATTCCAAGCGTATGAGAAAAGACCACTTTAGCTATGCCTAACCAACAACCCTAACAACAGAGATGTCTGCCAATATCTTCAGATATACAGTTAGGTGATCAAGATAAATGCTGCAAAAATCTAGATCTATGCATTAGAAGACATTAAACAGTAGAGAAAACAAGATTTACTCAATGCATCTAATAGACATGACAAGAATATGTTGAATGAATTTTTTTAGGGGCACCTGGGAGGAAAATGCAGGAGGGTGTTCCCAGTTCCCCTCAATGGGATGGGTTCTTGAAAGTCCTCAGCACTTCAGATCTAGAATTCCTCTCTCTTGATGGTGTAGAAAACCCAAACAAAAATGGTTGCAAAATATGACTATGATGGTGGATCAATAGTCAGACCAAAAGTATAGATCCAGAGTGATCTTTAGGCAACAAAAGGTGATAAATGAATGGGAAAACCCTTCTATTTATAACAAAATATTGAGTTAGTCTAGATATTGGTGCATAGCTAAAATATTATTAACCAAATCAAGATCCAACTTTTATGGAATATTTTATTATATTTGTTGTAGGGAAAAGGAATTTGACTTGGGTCAAATCCCTTTATTTGTAAAAAATAAATAAATAAATGATTTATTTATCATTTTAAGGATGTGGTTGAGTAATTATTAAATAAATAATGATTTATTTAATTATTTAAGGGTGATTTAGTCATATTTAACAAAGAATATTATTTAAATAAGGTTTAAATAACTATTCTTTAGGAATTAACAAGATAAATAATTATCTATCTAATTAATTTCCTTGTTTTGAGTTAAATATAACTAGGAATATTAATCAAACTACTGTTTAATTAATTATTCCTTGAGGAAAATCAAACAAATATAGATTTATTTAATATTTCCTCATGGGGTTTCCTGTTTAGACCATAAACAACTTAATAAAGGTGGTTTACTAAGTTATTTTTCATAGTGAATGCGATTTTACTTAGGGTAAAATTAGTCTTACATGGTGTACTTGGGTCCATCTAATCACAATGGGTTAGATGACCAAAAAATGGTGTAACAACATTGTATATCAATTGAACATACATAAAATAGTAAAACACTTGCCCAAAGCCATACAATAAATGGCTCTCTCCATCATAGATGTTGGTCCCAAAATGACCATGAAGCCCAAATAGAGGCTTGCCCTCTTGTGGAGAAATGCACTGTATAGAGATGGCAAGAGAATGCAAATACTGTGTTAGATAATCAATAAGTGAAAAAACACAATTCTTGCCATGTACTGAGAGTAGGCTGATAATAAGTTCCATAAATGAGCCCTCCATATTGGTATTATATAATCCCATGAAGAGGAATGAACTATGTGCTGCATGAAGATCTTTCTTCTTATGCTTGGAAATCCAAGTCAAGAAGATCATATCATGGTAATAGATGTCTCCATCCACTACTCCATCAATCTCATCCCCTACTTGTCCATCAAGTGCATCATATGTGAAGTGATCCTAGGAACACTCCATGATAAAACCCAAGCTCCCAAGTGAGAGCATTGTTGGCCTTTGTGACAAGGCTCCTGTCATCTCATAGCTCCATCTGTTGACAAACCACATGTCAAAGTCATCTACCATAATTCTGCTATATATGGGATATTCCTTCCAAAGTGGAAGTACCTCCTGATATTCCAAGGCTAAGGAGTAGCCCCTTTGCACCATGATAGTGCCATCACCTACTCCTACAACATCATGAAAAGTATGGGAGAAAATCAGCCCATACTCTCCCAAGAGTTTCCAAAGAAACAAAAACTCTTGTTTCCTCCCCACACCATCATGGAGCAACAACGTGATGGTTGACATGAAAGATATCACATCACCCCAATACACCCAAACTCCTTGCTACCATATGATGCAAGTGCCATGCCAATTTCCATCCACCAACCTATTCTTTGAAATAGAATGTGTCATATGATGACCAAACTCTTTCAAGAGTAGCCAATGTAGCCTTGCCTCCTACTGCCCTGTGTCATATATTTGCAAGTGGCTTTCCAACCTCTTGCTCATCAACATCACCCATCCAACCAATGGTGAGTGTCTATCATCATGCCCAAAATTGGCATCCCTCCAATGAATAATACCATCCTCCCAAATCAGATTTATATCTTTGAATTTCATGGGATGTTGAAATGCAATCTCTCGGAGATCTCCAAACGAATACCTCTCATCAGTGACCATGTTGAACCCATAAGGATCCAAATAAGGTGTGGGAAAAAACTTCTCATCAAAAGGTGAAGTGCTCATCAAGAAGTATCCAACATAATAATGGGAGATGTCATCCATCATAATATGTCCTCCATCAACCATCTGCCTATCCTCTACTATCCATGTAGAAAGGTCATTGGAATGCTCCAATAATGACTAGGCCCACAACTCATCACTGCTGCTCAATGATAGTGCTATTGATCTCTCAAGATTATGCTCAATGTTGAACATAAATTTCTGCATTGCTTTGCTCAGGATGATGTTCATCCCATCCTCCAAAATTCTACACTCCAACCCCAAGATTTGTGTGCATATCATCAATGATATAATAGGATGAATATATATCTCCTCCTTGAAAAAATCAAGGGTTCTCAGCATAGTGATATTCTGCTACTCCAAATCAGCAATATGCTTTGACCCTAGGTCATGCAAAGGTATATTCCCACAATCCTCCATCTAATGTGCTGAAGTAACAGAAAATGGAAACCTGTGCATACCTTGGTAAATCTTGGGAACATCTTATATTGCTACAAGGGTTCCTTCCTCTGGTGTGATGGCTCCCCCAACTACTAATGATGATGGCTACTCTTCTATGGCTGCATCAGCATTGGTGCAAGTCTCCTCCTCCTCGTGCATCTATAAAATAGTGCATGGGACTCTAAATTTCAAGAGATCAAGTCCACTTTGAAAAGGTGCAACTGTTGTTTTTCCTCATGCAAGTGCTCCTGCAACAAGTGGTGGTGAAGGCCTCTTCTCCTTTTATTTCTTCTTGTCAAACTTCTTGGTCAACCTTTGAGTAAAATCTACATATGTAGTCACTCTTGCATGACTCAAATGGTTGAACCACCAAATGTTTTCTTCACCCTCAAGGTGCAGCACTGCAATCTCAACTGATTCTCTTTCTACTACAGGATGTAGCAGGAAAAAGGCATCTAACTTCCTCCTCCAAGCCCTTGTTGTGCATATGGATGACCCATCAAATGTAGACAATAGAAATCTATTGCTGTAAGGTCTGCTGAATGAACTGTGGGAGAGTTAGATTCTCCTTGAAAGCATTTGTTTGAGATTTGTATTATGCAAGATACTGACTTAGAATCTCATGATCTAAGTGTCCTCATTTTCCATGCCTCTTTTCTTCTTCTCCAAAAGGAAAGGGCATAGCATGTTTCTTTGGAGCTCTATGCAATACTGGTTCTTCTTTTTGCTGATAGGAAGTACATGGACCTTCCTCATCTTGAAACCCTAGTGTGGTTTCATTTCTTTTATCCATTCTTCTTTGCTTGACCTCCTTGGTGAGGTCCCTCTTATATCTAAAAAGAGATGAGATGAAACTCATTCTTTCCATCATTTTGATCTCTTTCTCCTTCTTCTTATTCTTCTGATAGCATAATGACAATGCCTTCACGGGATGAGCCAAGATTATGCTGTGATACCACTGTAATATTCCCAAATGGGGAAGCTGCAATATATGAACACAATAATGGAAATAACAATGAGTAAATCAACATGCCACGATATGATACAAATGTACAACCATATTATTAAACATATCAGCAAATAATAGGCACAATATCTTGAGGATCAAGTCACTCAAGCAATATAAAGCAAGCCTCTACAAGTAAAATATGTCAACATATGAGGAATAGCTACCATAAAAATGCCTTGAGCTAAGACAATGAAGTTTTAGGGCATAAATACTGCATAAATATGGATCAATGTATATATATTGTTATATAGCTCAAATAATTGTAGGGGTGAAGATCTAGCCTCCTAGACACTTTTCCAAGAGAACTGGAGAAGGATTTACAAAATACCCTCAAATACAAATGGTGATCTACATCTCTAGGACTGAAGAGTCACTGCAACTAAAGCTCATGAAATAGAAGGCTGAAATAATATGGATCTAATGTATATATCCTCCAAAGATATCCTCCAATGAAAATCTAAATCGTCCACCTAGAAGAAAACACTCTAAAAGAGCCAATAGATCCTCCTCCGAAACTGCCCTCCAAAATAACGAAATTCCTGACCGAAACTACGCTGTCACTGGATGTAATAGCTTGGCATGATGCCAAATATTTTAAATATGCCCAAGGACCTTCCTTGATGATCTCCCAGTGGAAGGAATCATTCCCCCACAACAAAATTAGCTTAGAAAATGGAGATTTCACTCCTCCACTGCTACACCCCTACAACACAACTCAAATCTAAACAGAAATGCATTGTACATGAAGACCGAAGCTTGGCCAAAATGCCATATGTGTGGAAATGATATAATAATACTCTTCTAAGAGGCCTCTCAAGGAAAGAGATGGGATTCCCGACTGGGAACACCCTGTGCTAAACAAGATTGCAATCTTAGCTAAACAGCTGAAGAGAGAAACAAAGTCTAAACTTAAACATAATAATAATAATAAAAACATTACCCCATATGGCTTCCATCATCTTCCTTATATAAGTTATGAGCTTCCTCACCCTTGGCCCCACTCAATTAGGTCACCACCTCCATGTAATCAATCTCCCTCCAAAACTGCATTGTCCCACCATAAATGCCACTCCTCCATAATAGCGCTATTTGATTTGGTAAAATTTGACCCATTATTCATGCTCCAACCCCTTTTCACACCTAAGGGTATTCAATACATCTTTTAGATGACCTCAATTCACACTAGGAGTGTCTTTTATTCCTAATAAGGAGATTTATGGGTCTCCATACCCTCTTATTCCTCTATCTAAGATAAAAATCAAATTTTAATATTCCAATTAGTTGTGTGCTAATTTAGGAATATTACATCATGTCCTGAGTAGTAAGGTTGATTGATATTGCTACTATGTGGTTGATATGGAGGATGTTTGTTTTCCTTGATGTTCATGTTGTTACATATTATATGATGATGCTCATCGATGCTTGTATGGTTGCCTCGTGTTGGAAACTTTTGTTGTTGCTAAAGGTTTTTGGTTGGGCATGTTTCTCTATATGTTGATTGGTTTAGTGTGTTTGTTGCATGTGATGTGGAGAGACATGGAAACATGTTGATATGGATCATTTTCCAGCCATGGATGTAGAGATCAGTTGCTCCAATATTTGTACTTCAGTTATTGCTTCCTTAGTAGATGGAGTTAACCCTTTGTAATTGATGTCAAAGGGGGAGTGATAGAGGAGATTGGTCTGGATTTTGTGTATGGTTGCCATCAATGCCAAAGGGGGAGATTGTTGGCATTATGGTGTGCATGGTGGAAGCTAGCTCATGTTTAACATTTATGTCAACCCTATGTAGCCTAGTTGATGTTTGTATGCCTTCATTGTAGCGTGGTTTTAGTTGGTTGATTTGGAATTGAGATGGTTATGTTTGCATTGATGTCAACCCTTGATGTCATAATTGATGATGTAGCTTGTTGATAGCATGACATAGAGGTTTTTCTTGTGATGGCATGTGCATATATTGGAGGAATTGGAGTTGTTTCTACAAGTATTGGAGATGGTTTCTTAGGTGACCTATATTTTTGATTTTCCACACTTTATGAGTTGGCATACTAGTTATTCATGCTTATTTTCATGGATATTACTTATTGTAGTAGTTTATTGGATTGATGATGATGTTGCAGGTGTGTTCAATGGTGTTGCAACTTGTGTAGATGTCATATGAGAGTAGAGGATTGTTTGAACTATTTCTAACCTATGTTTTTCGCATTTTAGGTGAATTTTGTAGTGGCACTTGGGAGACATGTTTGATCCATTTCCAGATGTGTTATAGAGCTTAGTAAAGGTTTAAAGGAATTTACATATGCTAGAGAAGATTTCTAAATAGTTGGAAAAGGTTCTGAACTGAAGTTCCATTGTTTTTCCTAATGCTATACCCCAATTTCTCCCAAGAAGGCTTATGCATGTGACTAAGTGGATCTAGTTTCTGGGAACAAGACTTATCCATGCAACTCTGGTTGAGATTATCTAGTGTTTTGTTAGCGACTGAAGCTTTTCATGAAAAATCCTCGAGGTTCCTCAGGCAAACCAGATGAAATTTGGCATGGAAATTCTATAGGGCTTCTAGATTAAGTTGTAAAGGTTGAAAATAGGTTTGAAAAGGTCCTCCAATGATGTGATAACCTTTAATGCACAAGTAGTTGTGATAGTGGATTGATTTTGTAAAATTTGTGCACCCTTGATCCCATACCTAAGGTCAATTTTTCCTTCACATTTTGCATACATCATTGGAGTTGGCTTATGGTTGGTTGAGTATGTGAGTTAGTTAGAGAAGGTTGCATTGAGTGAGTATGCTTCAGAGCCATTATTGAGCTTGATTTATTTAGTGTATGATATTTAATGGTATCATTGTGAGCATAATTTGGTGAGGCATAGTATTGATGAAAAGTTGCATATTACAGACCATAGGTGCAGAGAGTTGAAGCAGACTTTATGATAGACATGGAGAGCTTGGTACAACTACATATTAGTTATTCCCACTTATGTTTTTCATTTGTTACTAGTTCATTTGGAACATAGCCATTGTGTTGTATGTTGCTAATTGTAGTATGAAACAATATATTTTGGTGTGAGAGTTTGATATTATGGTGGAGTGTTACACAACATTTTTTCACCGTCCCTGCAATCCCTCGCCCCGCATATTGGAGGGTCTTTCCCATGACCTGTGAGCAGTGTCAAACTCTGAAAAATACCTTCTTTGCATCCTTATGCATAAGGACATGATTCTTCCTATTTAACATTTCCTCAGAAATCACTCAAAAACCTATGTTTTCGGATTGCCATGGGTAGACAGTTCACCCCTCGCGCCAATGGGGAAGATTTTCACTAAAGGTCGTGCCAACTAGCACTCTGTCTCTTTGTTGTGCTCGTGCCAACCCTTTTTGGAATGTTTTTTAACAAATTTGAGGTGGAAGTTTCCTTTAACCACCTCAAGAATGACTCATTACAAGTGGTTAAACTCGATAAGCCACGGATCTCTTCCTTTAGGAAATGGTTGATGGAACATTCTTGGAGGATAGGACTCCCCCCATGATTATAGGAATCCTAACTTCTCCTTATCCCTCTATATAAACAAGCCTTCTCCCTTTACAAAAGCTAGCTGAACATATAGCCAAGAAGCTAAACTTGGAGAAGAGATATTATAGCTGAGTAATTACTATAGAGAAGGTCGAACCGAGGAGGATCCCGTAGAGAGAGCCCTTGTCTAAATTCCCGACGAGCTTTGTGAGACGTGCTCCGCTGGAACCCTGCTGGAGGAGATCGAAACATCGAAGTTTGGTTGTACTCTTCCTTCTTTAATTAATATACTCGACTATGATATTGATTCCATATTTATGTTATGTTTATTTGACACATTTGATTTAGTCTTCTTCGACTAACTGATAGTTAGAAATGCGAGATAGTATGTTGTGTATTGTCTTCATTTCTTGCGTATGTGCAGGTATCCGAGCGTGAGAACGAGAGGATCATGATCTGTCGAATCAAGAGCGAGAGGTAGCCATTCTTCCGGACGACACAATAGTGCAGGACCTACGGTAAGTGATCTACCAAGTCTTTGTCCATTCTTAACTAGGAATTGGTGTCATAGTGTGTCTCGTTTTTGGCTAGACCCACTCTAGGGCTAGTGGGATTGCCTCTATCCACAGAGGGGATTTACCTCACCAACAAATTGGCGACTCCGCTTGGGATCAGTGCGAGTTTGTATTTCATCTATTAGATCTTATTCTTTGTCTTTTATTGCTTAGCTTTCCTTTTCTGGTTGTTTTGCTGAGTCTTAGGCCCCTGTTCAGCCCCAGAGGATCAGATTTGACCTCTGTTTTTTCAAATTTTCATCTTTTCAAGGTTGGCTTGATTGGCACAGTTTTCAGCCTGACAGTCACGCTCACTGGTGTATGTTGCCAGTTTATCACCCGTGCCATCCCCTGACTGGCGCGGATTACAGCCAGACAGTCGCACCAATTCCTGTAGGTGCTAGGGTTTTCTTTGTTTTGGAGTTTCTGATCCATCCTGGTGTCTCTAGGTTTTTTATTGACTTGATTTGAATGTTTTGGGTTTGTTTGTGACTATGATGTGCTTTCTTTCTTCGGTTGTTTGTCCATTTCTTTCAGCATCATGGATTTAGGGCTTTCTAGTGTTTTGACATGCTGAGCCTCCTATATGAGGTTGGGTCTCTTGTTTCGTGGTCACCTTCGTTATTTTCTTGATTGCATTCAGCTCCCTGGATCCATTTTTGAGTGATTGCATTTGGTGGAATGAGTCTTGAGTGAATCTTGCCTCTTTCATTCAGTTTTGCTTCTTTTCACTCCAAGCATAGCTCACATTGCTTGTATGGGTCTGTTTCGACATATTTCTTTGATTTGAGAGATTGTGACATTGGTTTGAGCTTTTGTCTTGTTTGCTATTGAGTTGTTTGAATTGTTTTGTTTTGACTCTTGCATTAGCATTCTCGAACTAGTGTGAAGATGTGTTTTTCATGTTATTTAGTGCATTTTTTGCTCTATTACATTGAAAAAATAAAAAATATATTCTGTGATTGCATATTTTTTTGCATCGTAGAATTGGAAAATCTTTCGCATAACTAGCATTCGACATTCTAGGAAAGATTTCTTAGTCTCATTAGTTTGCATAAGGTTCTGTGGTGAATACTTCTGTGTGTTATCATTATTTTCTATCGCTTGAAATTCCTAACCTTCTCATAGATAGCTCTTCATTGAATGAAATGGTATTTTATGGCATGTAGCTTGCATTCAGGAATTTTTAAGATCCAACATTCGGTAGGACCTTGGAATTGAAACATAAATACAAAATCAACTTAAAATTTATTCAATTAACCTAAGGAAATATTGAAACTTAAACAAAAAATTTAGTGGTCTAAGTTAGAGACATGTTACGGCGTCCTAAAACCTATCAATTGTCGCTCGCCATCTGGCTTCAGACAGTGCTAGTACGGACTTATGCTCCCCGTACCGTTGAGTATATAAAGGGAGACCCCTATAGGTTGCAATCCTTTTATCCATAGGAAGCTGAGTTTGTCACCTTGTAACCATGATACACCGAACACAGCATTCGGGGAGACTACCTACACATACGTCAAGGCCTTGGTTGATTCTTCTTTCATTATATAACCAAGGTGTAGATGGCAGTTCACGGGAACCTGGTAAACCCTTTTACCTAGACTACCTGAGCAATCATTTTCGATATTTAATGACTCCATAAGTTTGAAAAGATCATCGAGAACTTGTCCTTTCATGATTGTTTCAACCTGAAAGTGATAGAGTCACCTTTTTCCTATTTCTCGACTCTTAAAATATGAAGCAACAGTTTTTTGTTTCAATGTCTTAAAATTAACTGCCCACGAAATATTCTTGGTTAAAGTTAGTTCCCTTAGGGTATTGTTTTGAGTTTTTTCTGATGGCAATGTTTCCGGAGTTCACTAACCCAGGAACCCCTTCTGAAGGGAATCCTGGTCCTTTTCCTACTTTCAAGAATTTTGGTGCTCCTTATATGGCAATGTTGTCCCTGCCTGGGTTAACTGTTGGGTTGTTTGTATGGTTATTTTTGACCTTGGTGGTTCCAAGTGTTCCATCCACCATACAGCCATCTCCTCCACTAGAAAAACATCATGTTGCTTCTAAGGTGGACCTCTCCCCTTCTTCTCCTATTTCTTCATCCTCCTCTTCTACTTCGCCTGGTTAAATTCTAGATTCCAGTAACCAGGTGGCTAAGAAGAAGAAATGAAGGATCATAGAAGTAATAACGTGTGAGCTTAAAAGTATCCATTAGAGCTGTCAGAACTTCACAATTGATTCCCTTGCATGCTGCCTGGTAACCATCTGCTTGAGACTTCTGCAACATTCCCAAAATGCCTTGGTATCAATGCAGCATGTCCATAGTACTTTTGACACCTAGAATGTATTAGACGATGAGAGGAGCTATGGAAGATAAGACTAAACCAAGCAAGGACAGATGCAGATGCATGTGGTGTGTGAAGAGCATCATCCCATTCAGCGCGTCTATATGGATGAAGCCAGAAAGTGTTGAAGAAACCACCATTTCTGCCTGCTGTCGATTCGTTCTGGAAGCTTTCTTCGAGTCCTCCACTAGTTGATTCCACGATCGGTCAAGCGTCATCCTTGCTCGATCCCGCTCCCCTGGAAATTCAAGTTCAAGAATTTGTTCCTGACCAACCATTGGTCAAGGAATCGGTCGATTTGACCCCATATATGGTTCATCAGGTATTTTCCGTTGAGAGTGGATCTATTTTCCCCCATGTCCTTCTTGTTTCTTCAGATTCTTCGGACTTGAAGAGAGATTCTTCCGTCCGTTTCATTCAAGAAACTTCTCCTCCTACTCCTGTGATGGAAGTCTAGGAGAGTGCTCCTCTTGCTCTGATAACACCGGGGGAAAACCATCTCAATTCAATGGTATCCCCTCCAAGTAGTCTGGTTGCATCTTTTGATTGGAGTCGATTCGCTGGATACTGCCTTCCGTCTTATGTGCATTTTGAGATCACAGTACAAACCTTTGATCTAGTCGTACCCAACACTATTATAGATGAAGGCATGTCTATTAGTATTCTGTCTTCCACTACTTGGCAGGCTTTTGGTTCTCCCCCACTTATGCCTGTTACGCAAAATCTGTTGGCTTTTAACAGAGGAACCAATCAACCGTTAGGGATCCTTCCGAAGTTGCCTGTTACTTTGGGAGGGAAAACCATCCATATAGACATGATGGTTGTTATAGGCCCCTTGGATTTCAATTTACTTTTGGGGCGCGACTATACTTATGTCATGTGGGCAGTTGTCTCCTCCCTCTTTCGTGTGATTTATTTTCCACACAAAGGTCGAATCATGACCATTGATGAGCTTTCATTCTTTGGACCTAACGAGACATTTGGTCTACCATCATCCCTTCTCGATCTTTATCTGCCAGTTGTATCTTCCCTACCACATGTTAATTATGTGGCTACCTGTCTTGTGCCTGGATTCAATGATAATGCCATTGTGCATCGTGTGTTGGGGGCATTGGGTCCTGATTTTGAAGATGGTGTTCTCCCATCAAATGCGAAACTCTTGGAATCCACGACCTCTTATTCATCATAATGAAAGGTCTTCGGAGCAGAGTTAGTTTTTCTTGTGTCAAGCTCCCTAAAAAATGAAACAAGGTTTCTAGAGTAGAGTTCCTTGTCTTGTGTCAAGCTCCTTAAAAAATGAAACAAGCTCTTATGAGGATAGTTATTTTACTATGTCAACCTCGTTAAAAAAAATGAATTAGGTCATGAGGATAGTTCTTTTAATGTGTCAACCTCATTAAAATAATGAAACATGTTCCTGTTCAATTCGAGTCTTTGATTAGATCTCGTAAGGTCCCAGTCAAGTCTTTATCTGATTTCATAATTTGAACCTTCACTCCCTCCCTCCGTTTACTCAGGTGCATGGACTAAAGCTTGGGGGGCATGTACCTCGAATTAAGTCACCATGCTAGGGGCATGCAAACCTTTTCAAGCATAGTTTTTTTCCATTTCAAGCTTGTGTAAAAATGAAACCAATTTCAAGCATAGTTTATCTTTGTTTCAAGCTTGTGTAAAAATGAAACCATTCCTATTTTACCTCTCGTGATTGCCATTTTATCAGCCTGTTTTTCCATATGAACCTTGGTTTTCTCATTCCATCGTCCCCATATGCTTGGTCGATCATACGCCTTCACTTGATTGTTTTACCCATTCCTGAGGAACCGCTGCAATGAGTGGTCTTCTTAGCCAACCTTTTGACCTTTATCTTTTTCTAAGTTGTTCCACCATCACCAGAACTGGTTGCTACCCTTTATACCACTCGTTCCTCTAGGAGGAGTCAACTTTTAGCTCTTTTCGGAATCTCTAAAACTGAAAAGATCGCGGAGTCGCATGTCATTTTGAACTCATTAAATGGCTACGAAACGATATCTAACTAGTATATGTTTACCCCTTTTTCGAGCTAGGATAGATTATTTACGAAAAAGGAATACCTTAGCCTATCACAACTAAGAGGTTCTCTTAGACACAGTTTTCTACCTTTTCAGATCTGTGAGACTATTTACAAAAAGGGACTGTTGGAGTTTTCTTTTGTGCCTTATTTTCAAGCTCTCTAAATATGAAAAGATGTTGAGTTCTTCATTTTTCAGACTCGTTAAACCTGATGACATTAGACTCCGTCGTCATGACATTACTCGAGTTCCTCCTTCCTAGGGCTCGTAAAATATACTGTGTTGGATTTGTCTAAAGGAAAAACTTACATCGCACGCACATGCTATCCCCTTCAAGATTGCTTTCAAAAATAATTGGGGTAATCGCCAGAAATGGTGGGGGAAAATGGAACCAAGATTGTAATCGTGTTGGCAGTATGTCGCTCTTGAACATGGCACTTGTCTACATTCGTGTTGGGTTGGGGACATCTCATCTCATTATTTGTTTGCCTCCATGGGTTTGGGTAATCTCTTTTGACCACTCATCTGCTCTTTGCCATGTCTCTATGACCTCAGATCCCTTGATGTCAAATACTGCCAAATCCAGTGTCGTGCTGCGGATATGTTCAAGAGAAGTTTTCCTCTGAAGTTTTCAACCTCTCTCTTATTCTCTGTTGGTCTTGATTCACAAACATCATATTCCTATGTCTCGTGTCGATGATGTGGGAAAAATTATGGCCCACCTTCGATCAAGATCACTTCCTGTCGACTCTAGCATATTACCCAAGAAGTTGATCTAGAGACTCCCTTCAGGTACCTTGGAGCCTGCATGCCTCAATGGCAGGCCCGTCACATTCGACGCAAGGTCCACATTGGCCTTCGATCGACTGACTCTGTGGGTGTTCGATGTCAGATCACTGTTCACATTCTGTGGATTGTACCTTTTGTACCTTGAGATTCATTATCATTATTGGTGGTTTCTCTCACGTTTGTTAACAACTTTCGTCATTGGTTGGTAATCAGACGATGTTCTTGCATGTTGGACTTCAACTCACATATTCACATGCTCGAATTTGTACTTTTTTCAGGTTTAGATGGAGCACAAGACCCTGGGTTTTGTCTGATGAAATCTAGGCTGCGGGTTCTTTATCAAACTCTGAAAAATACCTTATTTGTATCCTTATGCATAAGGACATGATTCTTCCTATTTAACATTTCCTTAGAAATCACTCAAAAACCTATGTTTTCACATTGCCACGGGTAGACAGTTCACCCCTTGCACCAATGGGGAAGATTTTCACTAAAGTTCATGCCAACTGGCACTCTGTCTCTTTGTTGTGCTCACGCCAACCCTTTTTGGAATGTTTTTTAACAAATTTGAGGTGGAAGTTTCCTTTAACCACCTCAAGAATGACTCATTACAAGTGGTTAAAATCGATAAGCCATGTATCTCTTCCTTTATGAAATGGTTGATGGAACATTCTTGGAGGATAGGACTCCCCTCATGATTATAGGAATCCTAACTTCTCCTTATCCCTCTATATAAACAAGCCTTCTCCCTTTACAAAAGCTAGCTGAACATATAACCAAGAAGCTAAACTTGGAGAAGAGATATTATAGCTGAGTAATTGCTATAGAGAAGGTCGAACCGAGGAGGATCCCGTAGAGAGAGCCCTTGTATAAATTCCCGACGAGCTTTGTGAGACGTGCTCCACTGGAACCCTGCTAGAGGAGATTGAAACATCGAAGTTTGGTTGTACTCTTCCTTCTTTAATTAATATACTCGACTATGATATTGATTCCATATTTGTGTTATGTTTATTTGACACATTTGATTTAGTCTTCTTTGACTAACTGATAGTTAGAAATGCGAGATAGTATGTTGTGTATTGTCTTCGTTTCTTGTGTATGTGCAGGTATCCGAGTGTGAGAACGAGAGGATCATGATCTGTCGAATCAAGAGCGAGAGGCAGCCATTCTTCCGGATGACACAATAGTGCAAGACCTACGGTAAGTGATCTACCAAGTCTTTGTCCATTCTTAACTAGGAATTGGTGTCATAGTGTGTCTTTTTTGTGGCTAGACCCACTCTAGGGCTAGTGGGATTGCCTCTGTCCATAGAGGGGATTTACCTTACCAACAAATTGGCGACTCCGCTTGGGATCAGTGCGAGTTTGTATTTCATCTATTAGATCTTATTCTTTGTCTTTTATTGCTTAGATTTCCTTTTTTGGTTGTTTTTCTGAGTCTTAGGCCCCTGTTCAGCCCCAGAGGATCAGATTTGACCTCTGTTTTTTCAAATTTTCATCTTTTCAAGGTTGGCTTGATTGGCACAGCTTTCAGCATGACAGTCACGCCCACTGGCGCATGTTTCCAGTTTATCACCCGTGCCATCCCCTATCTGGCATGGATTATAGCCAGACAGTCGCACCAATTCCTGTAGGTGCTAGGGTTTTCTTTGTTTTGGAGTTTCTGGTCCATCTTGGTGTCTCTAGGTTTTTTATTGACTTGATTTGAATGCTTTGGGTTTGTTTGTGACTATGATGTGCCTTCTTGCTTCGGTTGTTTTTCCATTTCTTTCAACATCATGGCTTTAGGGCTTTCTAGTGTTTTGACATGCTGAGCCTCCTATAGGAGGTTGGGTCTCTTGTTTCGTGGTCACCTTCGTTATTTTCTTGATTGCATTCAGCTCCCTGGATCCATTTTTGAGTGATTGCATTTGGTGGAATGAGTCTTGAATGAATCTTGCCTCTTTCATTCAGTTTTGCTTCTTGTCACTCCAAGCATAACTCAAATTGCTTGTATGGGTCTGTTTCGACATATTTCTTTGATTTGAGAGATTGTGACATTGGTTTGAGCTTTTGTCTTGTTTGCTGTTGAGTTGTTTGAATTGTTTTGTTTTGACTCTTGCATTAGCATTCTCGAACTAGTGTGAAGATGTGTTTTTCATGTTATTTAGTGCATTTTTTGCTCTATTACATTGAAAAAATAAAAAATATATTCTGTGATTGCATATTTTTTTGCATCGTAGAATTGGAAAATCTTTCGCATAACTAGCATTCGGCATTCTAGGAAAGATTTATTATTCTCATTAGTTTGCATAAGGTTCTGTGGTGAATACTTCTGTGTGTTATCATTATTTTCTATCGCTTGAAATTCCTAACCTTCTCGTAGATAGCTCTTCATTGAATGAAATGGTATTTTATGGCATGTAGCTTGCATTCAGGAATTTTTAAGATCCAACATTTGGTAGGACCTTGGAATTGAAACATAAATACAAAATCAACTTAAAATTTGTTCAATTAACCTAAGGCAATATTGAAACTTAAAGAAAAAATTTAGTGGTCTAAGTTAGAGACGTGTTACGGCGTCCTAAAACCTATCAATTGTCGCTCGCCATCTGGCTTCAGACAGCGCTAGTACGGACTTATGCTCCCCGTACCGTTGAGTATATAAAGGGAGACCCCTATAGGTTGCAATCCTTTTATCTATAGGAAGCTGAGTCTATCACCTTGTAACCATGATACACCGAACACAACATTCGGGGAGACTACCTACACGTACGTCAAGGCCTTGGTTGATTCTTCTTTCATTATATAACCAAGGTGTATATGGCAGTTCATGGGAACCTGGTAAACCCTTTTACCTAGACTACCTAAGCAATCATTTTCAATCTTTAATGACTCCATAAGTTTGAAAAGATCATCGAGCACTTGTCCTTTCATGCTTGTTTCAACCTGAAAGTGATAGAGTCACCTTTTTCCTATTTCTCGACTCTTAAAATATGAAGCAACAGTGTTTTGTTTCAATGTCTTAAAATTAACTGCCCACGAAATATTCTTGGTTAAATTTAGTTCCCTTAGGGTATTGTTTTGAGTTGTTTCTGATGGCAATGTTTCCGGATTTCACTAACCCAGGAACCCCTTCTGAAGGGAATCCTGGTCCTTTTCCTACTTTCAATAATTTTGGTGCTCCTTATATGGCAACGTTGTCCCTGCCTGGGTTAACTGTTGGGTTGTTTGTATGGTTATTTTTGACCTCGGTGGTTCCGAGTGTTCCATCCACCGTACAGCCATCTCCTCCACCAGAAAAACATCATGTTGCTTCTAAGGTGGACCTCTCCCCTTCTTCTCCTATTTCTTCGTCCTCCTCTTCTACTTCGCCTGGTTAAATTCTAGATTCCAGTAACCAGGTAGCTAAGAAGAAGAAGAAGAAGTCAGATAAACGAGAGGCTAATACTACTGCTACTGCGCTTAAGAAACCATCCATTGCAGAACTATCCGAACTTCCACAAAAATTCAGATTCCCTTGCATGCTCTGCAAAGGTAACCATCTACTTTGAGACTACCCTGGCATTCCCAAGGTACTTGATGCATGGTATGACAGCCATCCATCGTTTCTTTTGGCTTCTCGAAGTCATATTGATAACACATCTCCAACTAGTACTGATAAGACTCGTAAGAAACAGGGCAAGATTACGAATCCCTGTAAGTTGTGTGAAGGGCATCATCCCATTCACCTTTGTCCATATATGGATGAAGCCAAGAGAGTGTTGAACAAATCCACCATTTCTACACCCTACCTTCCAGTTGGTTACCAGAAGCTTTCTTCGAGTCCTCCGCTAGTTGATTCCACGATCGGTCAAGCGTCATCCTTGCTCGATCCCGCTCCCCTGGAAATTCAAGTTCAAGAATTTGTTCCTGACCAACCATTGGTCAAGGAATCGGTCGATTTGACCCCATCTGTGGTTCATCAGGTCTTTTCCGTTGAGAGTGGAGCTATTTCCCCCCATGTCCTTCTTGTTTCTTCAGATTCTTCGAACTTGAAGAGAGATTCTTCTGTCCCTGTCATTCAAGAAATTTCTGCTCCTACTCCTGTGATGGAAGTCTAGGAGAGTGCTCCTCTTGCTCTGATAACACCGGGGGAAAACCATCTCAATTCAATGGTATCCCCTCCAAGTAGTCTGGTTGCATCCTTTGATTGGAGTCGATTCGCTGGATACTGCCTTCCGTCTTATGTGCATTTTGAGATCGCAGTACAAACCTTTGATCTAGTCGTACCCAACACTATTATAGATGAAGGCGTGTCTATTAGTATTATGTCTTCCACTACTTGGCAGGCTTTTGGTTCTCCCCCACTTATGCCTGTTACAAAAAATCTGTTGGCTTTTAACAGAGGAACCAGTCAACCGTTAGGGATCCTTCCGAAGTTGCCTGTTACTTTGGGAGGGAAAACCATCCATATAGACATGATGGTTGTTCTAGGCCCCTTGGATTTCAATTTAATTTTGGGGCGCGACTATACTTATGTCATGCAGGCAGTTGTCTCCTCCCTCTTTCGTGTGATTTATTTTCCACACAAAGGTCGAATCATGACCATTGATGAGCTTTCATTCTTTGGTCCTAATGAGACATCTGGTCCACCATCATCCCTTCTCGGTCTTTATCTACCAGTTGTATCTTCCCTGCCACAGGTTAATTATGTGGCTACCTGTCTTGTGCCCGCATTCAGTGATAATGCCATTGTGCATCGTGTGCTGGGGGCATTGGGTCCTGATTTTGAATATGTTGTTCTCCCATCAAATGCGAAACTCTTGGAATCCATGACCTCTTATTTGTCATAATGAAAGGTCTTCGGAGCAGAGTTAGTTTTTCTTGTGTCAAGCTCCCTAAAAAATGAAACAAGGTTTCTAGAGTAGAGTTCCTTGTCTTGTGTCAAGCTCCTTAAAAAATGAAACAAGCTCTTATGAGGATAGTTATTTTACTATGTCAACCTCGTTAAAAAAAATGAATTAGGTCATGAGGATAGTTCTTTTAATGTGTCAACCTCATTAAAACAATGAAACACGTTCCTGTTCAATTCGAGTCTTTGATTTGATCTCGTAAGGTCCCAGTCAAGTCTTTCTCTGATTTCGTAATTTGAACCTTCACTCCCTCCCTCCGTTTACTCAGGTGCATGGACTAAAGCTTGGGGGGCATGTACCTCGAATTAAGTCACCATGCTGGGGGCATGCAAACCTTATCAAGCATAGTTTTTTTCCGTTTCAAGATTGTGTAAAAATGAAACCAGTTTCAAGCATAGTTTATCTTTGTTTCAAGCTTGTGTAAAAATGAAACCATTCCTATTTTACCTCTCGTGATTGCCATTTTATCAGCCTGTTTTTCCATATGAACCTTGGTTTTCTCATTCCATCGTCCCCATCTGCTTGGTCGATCATACTCCTTCACTTGATTGTTTTACCCATTCCTGAGGAACCGCTGCAATGAGTGGTCTTGTTAGCCAGCCTCTTGACCTTTATCTTTTTCTAAGCAGTTCCACCATCACCAGAACTGGTTGCTACCCTTTATACCACTCGTTCCTCTAGGAGGAGTAAACTTTTAGCTCTTTTTGGAATCTCTAAAACTGAAAAGATCGCGGAGTCGCATGTCATTTTGAACTCATTAAATGGCTACGAAACGATATCTAACTAGTATATGTTTACCCCTTTTTCGAGCTAGGATAGATTATTTACGAAAAAGGAATACCTTAGCCTATCACAACTAAGAGGTTCTCTTAGACACAGTTTTCTACCTTTTCATATCTGTGAGACTATTTACAAAAAGGGACTGTTGGAGTTTTCTTTTGTGCTTTCTTTTCAAGCTCTCTAAATATGAAAAGATGTTGAGTTCTTCATTTTTCAGACTCGTTAAAACCTAATGACATCAGACTCTGTCGTCATGACATTACTCGAGTTCCTCCTTCCTAGGGCTCGTAAAATATACCGTGTTGGATTTGTCTGAAGGAAAAACTTACATCACATGCACATGCTATCCCCTTCAATATTGCTTTCAAAAATAATTGGGGTAATCGCCAGAAATGGTGGGGGAAAATGGAACCAAGATTGTAGTCGTGTTGGCAGTATGTCGCTCTTGAACATGGCACTTGTCTACATTCGTGTTAGGTTGGGGACATCTCATCTCATTATTTGTTTGCCTCCATGGGTTTGGGTAATCTCTTTTGACCACTCATCTGCTCTTTGCCATTTCTCTATGACCTCAGATCCCTTGATGTCAAATACTGCCAAATCCAGTGTCGTGCTGCGGATATGTTCAAGAGAAATTTTCCTCTGAAGTTTTCAACCTCTCTCATATTCTCTGTTGGTCTTGATTCACAAACATCATATTCCTCTGTCTCGTGTCAATGATGTGGGAAACATTATGGCCCACCTTCGATCAAGATCACTTCCTGTCGACTCCAGAATATTACCCAGGAAGTTGATCTAGAGACTCCCTTCAGGTACCTTGGAGCCTGCATGCCTCAATGGCAGGTCCTTCACATTCGACACAAGGTCGACATCATTGGCCTTCGATCGACTGACTCTGTGGGTGTTCGATGTCAGATCACTGTTCACATTCTGTGAATTGTACCTTTTGTACCTTGAGATCCATTGTCATTATTGGTGGTTTCTCTCACGTTTGTTAACACTTTCATCATTGGCTAGTAATCAAACGATGTTCTTGCATGTTGGAATTCAACTCACATATTCACATGCTCGAATTTGTACTTTTTTCAGGTTTAGATGGAGCACAAGACCCTGGGTTTTGTCTGATGAAATCTAGGCTGCGGGTTCTTTGTGGATTACTATGACTTATTATATGACTCTTTTAACTGGATGGCTCCAACCATACCTGAGTCTATTTGTTGATCCTTACTACTGAATGGCTATGTCCATACCGTAGATCTCACTATTTATGTACTCTATTTTGGATGGTTGTGCCCATGCCACATTTCATGTATCAGATGTATCAGTTGTATTCATACTTGCAGGTTTTCCAACAGTAGTGTTTTGGTTGAACGCATTCTCATAAAGAATTTCACCCCTCCCTCTCTCTTGGACCTCATGCTTCATGGGGCATCTGTTACACAAAATTTTGTCACTGTCCCTGCAATCCCTCACCCTGCATATTGGAGGGTCTTTCTCGTGACCTGTGAGTAGTGTCAAACTCTACAAATACCTTCTTTGCATCCTTCTGCATAAGGACATGATTCTTCCTGTTGAACATTTCCTTAGAAAGAACTAAAAAACATATGTTTTGGCATCGGCGCGAGTAGATATTTCACCCCTCACGCCAATGGGGAAGATTTTCACTAAAGGCTACGCCAGCTGCCACTCTGTCTCTTTGTTGTGCCCGCACCAGCCTTTTTTGGAATGTTTTTTAACAAGTAGGAGGCAGAATTTTCCTTTAACCACCTTAGGAATGACTCATTGCAAGTGGTTAAACTCGATAAGCCATGGATCTCTTCCTTCAGGAAATGGTTGATGGAACATTCTTGGAGGATAGGACTCCCCCCATGATTATAGGAATCCTAACTTCTCCTTCTCCCTCTATATAAAGAAGCCTTATACCTTTACAAAAGCTAGCTGAACATATAGACAAGAGGCTGAACTTGGAGAAGAGATATTATAGCTGAGTAATCACTATAGAGAAGGTCAAACAGAGGAGGATCCCATAGAGAGAGCCCCCATCTGAATTCCCGATGAGCTTTGTGAGACATGCTCTGTTGGAACCCTGCTAGAGGAGATTGCAACGTCGAAGCCTGGTTGTACTCTTCCTTCTTTAATTAATATACTCGACTATGATATTGATTCCATATCTGTGTTATGTTTATTTGACGCATTTGATTTAGTCTTCTTCGACTGACTGATAGTTAGGAATGCAAGATATTATGTTTTGTATTGTCTTTGTTTCTTGTGTATGTGCAGGTATCCAAGCGTGAGAACGAAGGGATCATGATCTGTCGAATCAGGAGTGAGAGGCAGCCATTCTTCCGGATGACACAACAACGCGAAACCTACGGTAAGTGATCTACGAAGTCTTTGTCCATTCTTAACTAGGAATTGGTGTCATAGCGTGTCTCGTTTGTGGCTAGACCCACTCTAGGGCTAGTGGGATCGCCTCTGTCTGTAAAGGGGATTTACCTCACCAAAATGGAGTATGGGTTGTGTTTTTGTTGTTGGTTGGTGATGGTATTTCAGATTTGATGTGGCCACTATTTTTCTTGTGTGGAGAGCATATATTTGTCGCATTTTTATTTGTGTTGATGGTATCTTGTTGTTGGATATCATATTTCAGAGCTTAATCGAGTTGAGTAGAAAGCCTTAGATCCAATATGAGAATATATGAAACAAGGCTCGTATAGAGTAGAGGAGAAATGAATTCATGGGTTTGGAGTAGTGATTTGGAAGTTTCATTGAAAGGAACATCTTTTCAATCCAATTGGAGTTGAATAGTCCAATCAGATTCGGGCGAGGATCAATTGATCATGGTGGCTTTCAAGAGATGGTAGTTCATAGATTCATGTGAAAACATAGTCTTTCGATTTGATCAGTATAATTAAGTCTCTAGGTTGATGGGAGTCAGCTGATTGTACATGAGGTCGAGTATCCTCGTTGACCGGAGTCAACAATATATGTAAAAGGCTATATTTTTCTTAATACAAGATTCAAAGCAACACAACAACAACAAGGGTGGTTTTTTCCCAGTGAATGATTTCCCACCAGGTATCTTTTGTCTCATTTGTGGATTTGTTTTTGATGTGTTGATTATTGTTGCTCTCATGGTTGTTTTTTTTTAGCTTCTTATATGGTTTATATGCATGAGATAATCTAATTTGTTGCTGGTTAATATATGTGATTCAGTAGATAAATTTAAATTGCTAAAATTGTTTAAGAAGTCACATTACTGATTCACCCCCTCCCCCTCTCAGTAGTGCTCAAAGGTTTCAAACAATTGGTATCAGAGTGAGGTCTCTTGGTTGCATCTTAATCAATGGAGAGTGTATCTATAGTTTGTTGGAATTTTTTTTATTTATATTTATATTTATTTATTTATTATTTTATTTTTATTTTCATTTATTTATTTATTTTTATTTATTTTATTATTTTATTATTTTTTATTTGCTATATAATGGTTGTCCTCATTGCTGCAAATTATAAGGTATGGCACAAAAACGTTAAATCTCAATTATTTCTAGTGGATCTAATATTTGGAGATTAGTCTGTGAAGGTTGTGGCAACAATCCAATTACAAATGAATTTTTGCAGTAGGATGCACAAGCTAGAGTCATAATCTACAAGAATCTTCATGATGATGATTTTAAGAGGCTAGTAGTTTGAAATATTCCTAGGAAATGTGGGACGAGATAGAATCCATATTTGGATATGGTACCAGCAACAATAAGGAAAATGAGAAAAATCGAAACAGGAATAAGAACAAGAAGAAGGGCCTTCGAAAAAAATACGCTTAGCCACAATAGTCTCGTTTCTCTAGTGCACATGGTTCAACAGATGATACGAAGAAATAAGAAAATCCGGAACCCAAAGGTATAGATATTAATGATTTTTTGTTAGGTTATAATTTTGATGATTCAAATTTTGATCATGCTGAAGTGCATAGTGAATATGAGAATGATATTAAGGTTATTAGAGTTGATATTTATAGAATAACAACTAGGTGGAAGGATGAAAAAAAATATTGCATATCTATGATGATAATGAGGCCAAGCTCAAGGAAGAGATTTTCAGCTAAAATATTAAATTGGCAGAATCAAAAAAAGTTGAGGAAGGTATGAAGAAGAAACGCCGAGAAAAGGAAATTGAATGTGAGAGATTATAAATTTAAGTGGTGTCCTTGAGAAAGTAGTGAAATATGGAGAAGAGAATTGAGGCATTGGGAAATTTTCTTGAGATCCATAGATCACCATTGGATAAATCTGGTATTGGATTTAAAAAAGGTGAGTCAGGTTTTCATGCAGGAAAGAGAAACAAAGAATAACCCAATAAGCATGTAGCAAACAATACCACATCAAGAGTGGGAATCAATGAAACAAGAAGCAAAAATAGCATCAGATCAAGCAACAAAACTAGTAACAAAAAAGAAGAAAACCTCAAGGAGCTCCTACTTTCAAAAAATATTTTTCTCTAAGAGAGGATCATGGAAAATCCGTAAAATTTAAAAGGAACCAAAGCTTTTTTGTTCCTTTCATGTATAAGGTATAATGTTACAAACATTAAAATATTGAGCATGTTGTAGCTAACTACATGAGTAGAACTTACAAATCTAATCAGTGGAGCTTGAAACAATATCAACATCCAAGGAGAGTTGCCAATAGTTATAATCATGGTTTTTATTGTTATTGTTACTCATGTAACCTGTTTGTCCATAATGCAATAAATTACAGGTCTAACCAATGGAGGAGAATCACATTTCATGCAAGGTTTAGATCTAGTATGAATAGTAGGAGATCTATTCCTCTCACTGCATATCTTGGCCATGTCGAGTTTTGTACATGCCATAATTTTGACCATATGGCAAGAGAATTTTTGTTTCCTAATTATTCAAGGAAAAATCCACAAGAGAAACAAAAATAAAGAGGACATACCAAAAAACTAGTGAAGGAGGAAAAGAAGCAACCAAAGACTCTGTGGAGAAATAAGAAGCAAAAACTCTTTAAGTAGTGAAGAGCATCCCATCCTATAATCCATGATTATTTCTTGCATATTTATAGAGGACTACAGAGTACATATGAGGTGCATAGCCTCGGGAGGATACTATGGTAGCATTGTGATAGTTTTATGAGTACGGGTTATTACAATAACACTTGATGAGTTCATTTGAGCATCACGCACATTCAGATCTGCAGGATCAGCCTGCATATTGGAGGTATATTAAGCTCAAGGGAAGCTATTCCTGGCATGCAGTTTCATGATTTGTTTTGTATTTTTCACTTATTTTCACTCATGTGTTTGTATTAGCTCCATATGTCTTTAGATGACTAACACAATTTTCATTTTAATCCACATATATGTTTTTGGTTTCACTAACAAGTTGGTTGAAACGATGGCACAATCATGCATATAAGGAATTCATTGGCACAAGATGTATTGAGATGACATGAGACATGGACCAGCCATGTATAGGTTGTTATATGCAGTTTTTTATAGCCATGTGTTTACTATTGTATCATCATTTTATGTTGGTTGAGATTCTGATCCTTAGTTTGTTGAGTCACCATAATGATAGGCTTGTTTTGGAGGAGTCTTATGGAGTCATTTTGCAGCCACATGTATGGGCTAATGATGTTTTAACAATCATGATATGTCATGTATTTGAGTTATTGATCCATAGGAGATGATCATAGCATCCATGTATTTATTGATATATTCATGTAAAATGTTGATGAAGCCATGTACGTGTATTGTATGTATCATTGGATCATCTATTCATGAGTCATGAGGTCATATTTTTGTCATACTAGATTTATTTATGAGGTATTCTGTTGTTGCTACACCATTGTATGTACAATTTTATATGTCATATAGTCATGGTCATGTGGAGTATTGGTCCACCTTGTGTTTCTTTCCTTTGGAAAGTAATAATTCTTTGCAGCAAAAGTTTTTCATTGTGGGTTGGAGTTGTTTTGGATATGACATGTGTTCATGGGGAGCATCTCGTCGTTCATATTCACTTCAACCATATTTTTTGGCATAATTGTATGCTTGGATGTGTTCATTGTGTGCCTCATGGTATTCTTTCACCATTGGGGCTCCTGGCCTCATGTTTTGAGCAGTGAGGTTGGTTGGTGTTATTTCTATGTGGTTGTTATGGAGGATGTTGGTTTTCCTTGATGTGCATGGTGTTTCATATTATATGATGATGCTCATTGATGCTTGTATGGTTTACTCATGTTGAAAAATTATTCTTGTTTCTAGAGGTTGTTGGTTGGACATGTTTCTCTATATGTTGATTGGTTTAGTATGTTTCTTGTTTTTGATGTGGAGAGACATGGATACATGTTGATATGGATCATTTTTCATCCATGGATGCAAAGATCAGTTTCTCTAGTATTTGTACTTCATTTCTCACTACCTTATTAGATGGAGTTGACCCTTTTCCATTGATGTCAAAGGGTGAGTGGCAGAGGATATTGGTTTGGATTTTGTGTATGTTTTCCATCAATGCCAAAGGTGGATATTTTTGGAATTATGGTGTGCATGGTGGAAGCTAGATCATCTTGGCATTGATGTCAGCCCTATGTATCCTAGCTATTGTTTGGATGTCTCCATTGTAACATGGTTGTAGTTGGTTGAGTTGGCATTGAGATGGTTATGTTGGCATTGATGTCAACCTTTATGATGTATCCTGTTAATATCACGGAATGTAGGTTTGTCTCTTGATGGCATATATTTTCATGTGCACTTATTGGAGGAATTAGAGTTGATGGTATAGGTATTTGAGATGGTTGCTCAGGTGACCTATGTTGTTGAGTTGCAGTGTTGTATTGGATTGATGATGATGTTGCAGGTGTGTTCAGTATTGTTGTAGCTTGTGTATATGTCAAAGGATAGTAAAGGACTATTGGAAATCTTGCCAACCTATGTTTTTTGGACCTTTAGGTAAACTTGTAAGTGGCACTTGGGAGACATTTTTTATCCGTTTTTAAAGGTGTCATTGTGTAATTTCCTTGTAGATTCAAACTAACAATTGCAGTTTATTAAAAAAATAGAATTGAATCTACTCTACCAACCGAGGAAACAATTAAACGATCGCAAAATAACAAAGCATACAAGAGAAAGAATTCAATAAACACATTACATAATGATTTCCTGGGGAAAGCCACAATTAAACCCCTTGACATGTGTATATTTCATTAGTCAGAAAACATGAGAATATTACAATGCTATGCTTAATCCTGAGAAAAAATTGTACTATCTCTATCTGTCTCACTACTTCCTAGACAAGCCTTGGCCAATACTTAACCAATTTTCTGCTTGCCCAAGTCCCTATTTCCTTGGTAATTATCCCCTATTAATTAGGGAAATTCCTCATCCACAAATAAACAATCCAGCATAGGCCTTCCTCTAACTGCATGCACCACCTCTACAATTTGGATGATTATACAATTGATAGTACACTACCTTTGAACTCCAATATCAACTGCGTAACTCATATATATTGCATGCATGAGTTATTTATGGATGAATTATTAGTTAACTGGTTGATCACATAGTACACAACTCACTTCTAGACCTCCCATTAATTCCTCCAATAGTTGGAGCTAGTTTATCTGACTTTAACTCAGTTAAAATGAATTAATTATTACAATTCAAAATAAACTCAACTAGGGATCCTAAAAATTAATAACCACTCCACATGACTCAAGTTAGGGCCTTAACTCGGATTAACTGAACCAATTGTGTCAAACTAACTTATTTAACCCGTACAAGTTATCATGTGATGTGGAATTACAATTTTATTCTAATTTAACTCAAGGGAAAATTAAATTAGAATATTTCTTGGTGCCATTTTCAATCCTCCCTCTCAGTAAGAAAAATATTATTAGATACCCAATCCTGCCTCTATGGAACTCGAATTTTCCTCTTTATAGTGCTTTAGTCAAGATATCTGCATCTTTTTCCTCTGTAGGAATGTACTCTACCAACATGATCCACATCTACACACAATATATGAGATGGTGATATCAGACGTCGATATGATTTGACCTATCATGAAAAATTGGATTCACGAAGAGTTTTATAATACTCTTATTGTGACAGTAAATCACTATAGGATCCATCTGCTGACCAAATAACCCAGCAAGGATATTCCTCATCAAGATAGCCTCAGAAGTTTCTTTACTAGAAGCCATGTACTTTTCTTATGATGAACTGAGTGCAACTTATATTTTTTCCTGTTGTACCAAGAAAATATTTCTGACCCAATACTGAATATTCCTCCTGATGTGTTCTTCCTGTATGATGGACTCCCTGCCCAATATTCATATTTGAAGCCTTATAGCTTCAATACAATTTTAGCTACCTTCCAATATAGTTTGGTTGTCTTAACCATTTATTTACTAAGTTGGTTAATTGCATAACACATGTTCGATTGTGTGTTCACCCAGTATTTAAGTGATCCCACAAGCTACCTATTAATGGTAGCCTCTAGCACTTCACCTGAAGTAGCATCTTCCTTCCTCTAATTCCCTGTTAGAGGAGTCTCCACTGGTTTGTTTCTCTCCATATGAAACTTCTTTAGTATCTCGTTGGCATACTTTACCTAAGAGATGAACAATTCCCCATCTCCTTGCCAAATTTACAAACCAAGGAAATGATGGATGAGCCCCATGTATTTCATATGGCATTCTCTTACCAAATATTTTTTGCAAGATTTTATCAGCATCTCATAACATGTTAGAATTAAATAATCGACATATAACACTATAATCAACAATTTACATTAGAAAACAATGTGGTAAAGGTTTTCATTTGCTTCACCTTTGGTGAAGCCCAACCTAGTGAAATAGTTGTCGATCCTGGTGTAGAAATCATGGGGTGCTTATTTCAATCCATACAACGCTCGCTTGAGTATGCACACATGTGACTCTATGTCAAATATCTCAAATCCTTCCAGCTACTCTATATACACCTCTTCCTCAATCATTCCATTGAGGAAAGTTGTATTCACATCCATATGATGTATCTTCCATCCCATCTACACTGAAAGTGTTAGAATTGATCAGATTGAAGAGTACCTTGCTACTGGAGAAAATGTCTCCTCGTAATCAATTCCCTCCAATTGATAGAACCCCTTGGCCATAAATTTGGCCTTGTGTTTCTTGACATTCTCATATGCTTCTTGCATTAGAGAAATTTTGAGGTATAAAATGGGCCTCTTAAGAAAAATGTACAAAAAAAATAAACTTTATAAGAACCAATAAGATTCAAGATGATGATGTCAACCATGGGGGATTATTTTTGGGGTAAAAAAGTAAAGAGATAAAAAATAATAAAATAATAAAACTACTTTTCCAACTTGTATTTCCAACTTATATCCTTAAGGTTTTACTCAAATTTCGAGTGGGAGTACTCATTGGATGAAAAATTTAATTCATCATAAAAGGAGTACCCATGTTGCATACTTTCGATGGACCATGCTACATGAAAAATGAGAAATACATGAAAAAATGTTATTGCAATCATGTTTTCATGTATTTGTAATTTTTCATGTGTCAGGGTTCATAAAAAGTATGCAAAATGGGTACTCCTTGGATTAGGAATCAAATTTTGCATCCAACAAGTGCTCCTGCTTGAAATTTGAGTAAACCCATAAGGAGATAAGTTGAAAATATGAGTTGAAAAAGTAGTTTTTTTTTTTCCCTTTAAAATTTGATTATGTAATCAAATCTTATTTTATTATTTCAACTGTTATTTTCTAATTTCCTTAGGAGGCCCATTTTAGTCCTCAATATTCCCCTAATGCTTCACCTTGTAGATCCACCCAGAACCTACAAATGACTTTTTCTTTGGCCTTAGGAGAACTTCCCAAGCATTGTTTCTGATAATGGAATCATATTCCTCTACCATGGCATCAACCCATACTGGTTGCTACATTTCTTCCTTTAATGAGGACGGATCAATCTCTAAACTCTTTCTCATAAGATCCATATATCCAGTGTACTGATATGGTGACCTTCTTTGCTTGTGTTGTGATGTGGGTGCTATCACATTCTCTCTAGCATCATGCAGTAATATGTCATCTTCTCTATTGTGCTTCCTTCCATATTTGGATGTCTTTCCATGAGTGGGTTCATCCACTATATGCACCTTTTCTTTTGGATGCTCCACAACATCCTAAGCTTCTTCCTCTAGAGCTAAAATCTCCTCATTTGCATGCAACTGAAGCTCCCTCTGAAGGGAATATCTCTTGGTTTTCTCTTCATCGAACTTCACATCTCTACAAAAAACATTCATCCTGTGAGATGGAAGGCACACCAGATATTTGTGAGGTATATCAATGTACCCCACAAATATTCCCAACTCTATTTTCGGTTCTAGATTTTTCCTTTCATTCTTGGAAACATGACAGTAAACTAATGAACCAAATATCCTAAATTGTGCCACATCTAGTTTCTTACTTGAAAAATATTTTTCTAGTTGTTGTTTCACTAGCCCTTACACCAAAGGAAAAAGAGCAACCCAAATAAAGAAGAAGAAATCCATGAGGATAGTAGGGTAACAAAGTTGAAAGATGCTTTGATAGGAAAATTCCTTAAGGCATGGGTGCGGATAGGAAACTTGATGGTACAACACAATCTAATGAGAAAGTCACGTTCCATAGAGCAGGGGCACCAAATAAGGGAGTATGAGCGAGGTGTTCTGGGGGTACCAAATAAAGGCAGAAGGGTGGGAAGGCTTACCCCCTGGAGGAGGTGACGTCACCCGGTGGCGGACCAATCACAATCATTCCGTGGGGTGGTACACTATAGCAGGAGGCCCTCATGAACCCCCGCCAAAGTTAAACATGGGCCCATAAAGACTCGAGTCTGGCACAAGTAAGTAAAGGTAAGGTAAGTCTAAGGAAGGCACCGGTACATGCTTCAACCCAGCATGTGGCTCTCACCCACCCGGCTCCCGAAAGCTAATAACCTACCGCCACGTGTCCCACTGTCGACGTCCTTATTACGTCTACCCTACAGTTGTCATCCTCGCCTTGTATTCCACAAATCTTGGTCTGATATATTCTTGTTTTAATCCCAGACTTGGTAAAATATTTTGTTTTTTATGAATTAGTCATGTAGTGAAGGTTGAACTCCAGTACCAGGTTTTTTTCATCCCTCCCGTCATTTTCCCCTCGAGCTTCCTCACTGTTTGTAGGTATTTAGTTTTTCCTCTGCCTCACTGTTTTCCTTCCATTTTTTATTTTCAAATGGTAATAGGGAAAACTAAGTCTAGAAAGTCCAAACCCAAAACCCCACAAGCCAACGAGGCTAGGGCTATCCCTGGACCTAAACCCCTTATCGACGCCCATGCACAAATTCACGACCTGTTCTACCCTTTCAGCGTATCCGGCGTTAGACCCGAGATGTTTGAGCGTCATTTAAAGGGTAAAGATAGTTTCAGAGTAGCTGGGTCAGGTCTGTACTGCCAAATTACCTCAAACACTTACCCAGTTCCCAAATTCATCAGTTGGCTCGGTGAAGCTTATGATGAGCACAGGGATTTGTTCCTGTCTGCTCAAGGAAATAATATTTTCCACATATCGCCTGAACTCATAAAGAAAGCCCTCCATTTTCCTCATAGTCAAAATTATGTCAAGTTCTTTGAGTTTTCCCCTTCCTGCCAATTCTCAAAATTACCTGGGAGCAACAAAGTGACTTTCTTAGCCTTCTCTCAGATTTTCACCTAAAAGCTCTTTCACCTTCAGATGTTTTCCCTTTGTCTACTTTCAGAGACAATGTGCAACTATCCCTAGCTCTCATTTATGGATTTTTAGGTCTTAAAGAAGTTGAGAGAGTGTCAAAATAATCTATAGCTCTCCTATGGCTCATGATGCAAAAGGGTATGCTTCTGAATATCCAAGTTTTCCTAGCTTCTTCTATTCAAACCCAGTTTTAGGAATTTCCCTCTACTGGGTCTTTCAGGTTTTTTTCTCTTGTATTCTAACTATTATTATTTAAACATGCTGATAAGTTTGAGAGCCTCTGCCTAGAGATAATCTCCAGGAAAAATGCCCAGCCAAGAACTATCTTTGAGTGGAACTTTTACATTTTTCAACAGCCTTGGGGGAGGGGGTATACAAGGTTTTTAAATGAATTCATTTCCATAGCATATACCATAATACATGAAAATTCTCTACCCATAATATTTCCTGAGCAGAAAGACTGGATGCAATTTGATGAGGAAGATAGCACAGGGGACTGGTACCTGTATGATGGTTACACTGAAATCAGGGTCTATGGCGCGAAAGTTCCTCCCCACCGTTTGCCGGTGTTTCTAGCTATGTGAATATTTTCCCTTGAGTTCATCCACCAAACCCTAAAGGCCGACCAGATCCACTTCGTGCCTGCGAAGAAAGGATATATCCTCAAAATTCCAAATTTTGTTGGCCCCTTCACCATAAATTTGAGGCACGCCCTCTCCACAGTAGAAACATTCCTTCAAGGGATGGACCTGCTACAAGAAAAAGTTTGGCCTTATGACTTAAAAGGATTCCTTTACAATAGGAAAAGGAAAATAAATTCGACTGCTTATGTACATGAGACTAAGCCCTTCATTGAGTGGAGAGCTAACCTTGATACATGGCCTTTGGATACACAGATGGAGGCTGAGTCTTCAGTTGCGGAAGGGAGGGGTGACAATGCATCCACAGAGACAGAAAAGAAGGGACAAGAAGACGAGTTAGGCACCTCAAGAAGTCAAGAGGGCATGAACATGGATGAGGGATCCTATCCCTCTAAGAAACAGAGGACAAAAGGACCAGAGACAGTATGGGAAGAGCCACCACAAGAAGAGTTTTCCCGATACAGGTTTCCTAACAAAAACAAGGCAGGTTTCATGGTTACTTTCGATGGTGCCTCTTCATCGAACCCTTCTAGGCTATCACATGAAGTTTCAGTCAGAATAGTATATGAAAGGGAGGAAATTAACACCAGAAACAGGACCACATGGGAGAGGCTAAGGGCTGAATTGGCTAGGTTTTTAGTAAAATATTATACTCGGCTTACTACTGAGTTGGACATGGACAAAGAACAACTTATGTTTTCTATTTCACAAGAAATGTTGCACCCTCGGCTGATGGGAGCCATTACCAAGCCCTGGAGATCACCTTGAACTTGGGAAATATCCCACTAACAGATAAACTTGGCTTGCAAAAATGCGTTGGAGACATGTTGCGAGATGAGGTGGTGAAACTTGTACTCACCTTGAGGAAAATTGAGGAGAAACATGCCTTAGTATTAGAAAATCATAAGAGGGAGAGAGCTAGTGGAAAAGAGATAAAAAAATAGCTAGAAACTCTAAGGAAAGTAGTAAAGGACAAAGGGGCTGATAAGGCTCTAGTCTGGCAGATGCTCATCACTGATCTGGAAATGAAGAATTCTGAGCTCAAGAAGAAGTTAAATATACCCAGAGGGGAGCATGTGCAAACGAATGAATTAATTCAGGTGGAAAAGGAGAAATCGGCTCTTGTTGATTCACTAGCTAAGGAGCAGGGGGAAAATACTTAGAAGACCACAGAGATCGCAAGTCTGAAACAAGGATTCTCAGACTTACGAGAGAAATGGTTTCAACATGTGTGCGTATCCTCGACATCTAATGAGCCCAGAACCACCCTGGAATAGCTGAATAAAGCCCTGTCAGACTTAAAGGTTTTGGAAAATGAAGCATGAACAACTTGCCAAATATTACAGGAGATGGAAGCTACACTGGCGAAAAATCAAAAGGTGGTAACGGCCCCAGAGGCTGACGTTGAAAAATTGCAAAGAGAAAAATAGGTACAAGACAAGACCATCAAAGAATTGAATTCTTGGTTGAAGGGAAACGTGACACTCCTGGAAGCCAGAAACCTGATTTGGACCGATATAATGGCATATATCAGACAACATTGGAACTACCTCACCCTGGTTGATGATAAGAAGCTCACAGTCCGCTTATTTGAAGCACAGTTGCAGGAAAGGCGAGTGAAAGGAGAAGCGAAGGCCTTAATGGCTAACAGATATATTTAGTATCTGAATAAACTAGTTTCAGAATAATTGCAAGCACAAGGAATCGATGATCGATTCAGAAGGGTAATGGAGGTCAGAAGAGAAGTTGAGAGGGATACCGCTCGTGCAAATGCATTAGGTTGTTTGAAACGGCTTTCAATTGGAGTCAAGAAGTTCGACCGTGAGTGGAGTAAGTTAGTGGAGGCAGGCCTCCCATCATGCTAGCACCCAGAGACCTCTGCATTCTCCAAGCTAATGGATTATGAACAGAAAATGTCAGATATATTGAATAATGCTAGCTTGCCTCTGGAAAAAACTGCTCGCCTAAAGGCAGACACCATCATAGCCACTCTAAGCAAGGAATTCTTCCTCCTTTTCCAGGTTAGACAATTTCTAGCCATCCAAGTAGACTATACCGATCTCACAGATATGCAGGCATTGGTTGAGATGTTTGTCACTATAGTAGATTTTGAAAAAAAAATGTTCGAATTTCTTATATATGAATTTATCATGAATAATACTCATATCTTCTCATCTGTAACATTTTAAATATGGCTCGAGGCATGGTTTCTGTTCCAAGTTATAGTCACATACCATTTTTCTTCTTATATTAGTGGAGGGTGGATTCTTAATGTCGAATAAGCCTACCCTGCTCTGATATTTTCCTCATGTTCTTTCATCATTGCTCATATTTATTTATCTTGGTCACTGTTTGCTTGTCTCATGTTCGACCCATCTCACAACAGTTCACTTTCATGACTACCTCTGATTTATGCTTATAGATCCTTATTGTTGCACAACTGGATGTCATTCTTGTTAGTATTTTGACTTTGATGTCTTGGATGCATATTAAAAAATTTAATCATCATTTCATAACAAGAGGTTCCTTCCTATCAGCTTGCAATATTATCTTTGAATCCTCTTGTCTTAAAATGTCCTAGGCACTAGTCTTTAACAACTCAGGGTTGTCTCTAGGAATTACAACACTAGTGTCCTCATCTTGAGAATATAATGAAGACTCCTATTCTTGAAATATACCATTGTGTTGCATGCTTCATCCCAAAAGTAAAATGGTAGGCCCTGATCATGCAACATCGTTCATGCAGCTCCAACAATACTTATTTTATTCCTTTCAAAAACCCCATTTTGTTGTAGGTTACAAGGTGTTATTAACTCTTGTTTAATGCCTTCTGATTCATATAATTTATTGAACTCATTCAACACATATTCTCCACCATTATCACTCTTGAGAGCCTTCACTTTCATGTGTATTTCTTTCTCAACACGTGCTTTAAATTCACAAAATTTTGAGAATGTATGGTATTTCTTCTACATGGAGAATATCCAACACTTATGTGAGAAATAATCTACAAATATAACATAATACACGTGCTTGGCCTTGAAGGTTGTCAATAATGGTCGAAACAGATCTGAGTGAACTCTTTCAAAGATCGCTTGCACTTGATTGTCCATATCATGAAAGGTGGCTTTGGTGTACTTCCCCAATGTATACCCTTTGCATGTTTCATGCTTCTATAATGCAACCTTGGGAAGTACTGTAGAAATATGCTACATGATATTCAAAGCTGCATGGTGCAAATGGCCAAGTTTCCTACACCATAATTCATCGATGTCTGAGCTCTGCACCTTCTCTTGTTTCGTGCTCAAAACAAAAAAATATTCTACATCCAATTTGTAGAGGTTCTTCACCCAAACCCCAATTTGCTTCACATGTATTGTGGCTATGTGAGGAAGGAAATCCTTTCCTTTACTAAATATCACATCATAGCCACGGTCTTCCAATATAGAAAGTCAAACTAAACTTTTCTTTAGACCCGGAACACACATGACATCTTTTAATGTGATAGGAGCACCAGAGTCCCTCTAAAAAGTAACATTATTGATGTTGGTCATGCTATACCTTCCATAATCTCCCATATCAATGTGCATCTAGAGATACTTCTCCTCCAAGTAGATAAAAATTATTTATTGTTGGTCATATGGAATGAGGGTCCACTATCCAGATACCACACACTACCCATCACCGATGGTCACCATGCATGCAATGAGGGTGAAATCCAACTTGAATTGTGAAGCAAGAGCTTCACCTATCCCAACTCATGTGAACACTTCTTTTGTGGACACTTCATGGCATAATATCCCAATTCATAACAATGAAAAAATTTAATCTTTGACAAGTCCTTCTTGTCTTCCTGACTAGAATCTCCTTTAGATTGGGATTTATTCCCTTTCCCTTTATTTTCCTTTCCATCCAAGGCACAATTCTCCTCATCATCATGCTTGGATGAGGTTCCATATCTGGTGTTACACCTTGTCTCTTCTTACACCAAATTGTGTCATGAATACTCCCACTCTAGTAGCTTCTCCCTCCCATTTACTGAATCATGGTAGCTTTGCTAGCTCTTGGGAAGGCCTAGAAGTGCTAGGTTGACCAGATCATATTTATCAATTGTAACACCAACCATCCCAATATCATCCTAACATTGGGTGAATTTTCTCAAGTACTATGGTATTGTGTCGCCATTTTCCATCTTGATTTTCCAAAGCTTGTACTTCAGTGCCAGTTTCTTGTGGTCACTATTTTTCTAAAACAAGTCTGTCAAGGATTTCCACATTGCATATGGATTCTTGTTCCCGTGGAGGTTCGAGATAATATGATCTCAAACTCCTTTGAGGAAGATCCTTCTTTCATTAGATACAATCTTTTTCTATTGTGCTATATTTTTTGCATCAGCAGCTGTTGGTCTCAGAAATTGCTATCAATGTATTCCTTCAACCCATTATCTTCCATGACTGCTTCCATCCGGTCCTTCCAAGAAATGTAATTCGAGCTAGCCTCAAGGGCATATTCGAGCCTCTGACCATAGAATGCCATCCTAATCTTGCTGCTAGCTCTGAAGAATAAATCTACGAAACTCATTCCACCTACAAAGATAAATTCATATTCTTCTCTTCTATAGTGATTTCAGCTCTGATACCATGTAGAAATTCCTTGTATATTCAAACTACTAATTGTAATTTACTAAAACAATAGACTTGAATCTAATCTAACAACTATGGAAATAATTAAATGATCATGAAATCACAAAGCATACATGAGAAATAATTCAATCAAGACATTACACAATGATTTCCTGGGGAAATCCATAGCTAAAAACCCATGTTATCTGTATATTGTGTTAGTCAGAAAATATGAGAAGATTACAATTCTTTTCTCAAGCTCGAGTAACCTTTGAAATATATTTATCTATCTCATTTCTTCCTTGACAAGCCTTGGCCAATATTAAACCAATTTTTTTCTTTCCCAAGTCCCTATTTCCTTGTGTTATTTCCTTGGGAATTAGCCCCCGTTAATTAGGGAAATTCCTTATCCACAAATACCCATCCATCATAGGCCTTCCTCTAACTGCATGCATCACTTGTACAATTTGGATGATTATAAAACTAATAGTACACTGCCCTTGAGCTCTAGTCTCAACTGGGTAATTCATATAGCTTTCATGCATGAGTTATTTATGGTTGAATTATCAGTTAATTGGTTGATAGCAGTATACACACCTCACTACTATACCTCCCACTAGTTCCTCCAATAGTTCAAACTATTTTAACTGACTTTAACTTAGTTAAACTGAATTAATTAATTACAACTCAAATAAGCTCAACTAGGGCACCTAAGAGGTAGAAACAACTCTTCATGACTCAAGTTAGGCCCTCAAATCGAATTAACTGAACTAACTAAGTCAAACTAACTTAGTTAACTCATACAAGTTGTCATGTTATGTGGAATTAAAATTTTCTTCTAATTTAATTCAAGGGAAAATTAAATTAAAATCTTTCTTGGTTCCATTTTCAATGTTCATAGAGCTTAGTAAAGGTTTGGAGGCATATATAGGTGCTAGAGAAGATGTCAAAATAGTTGGTAGAGGTTCTGAAGTAAAGGTCCACTGATTTTTCTTATGCTCCTCCCTAGTCACTCCCATGTAGGATTATACATGCAACTAATAGGTTCTAGTCACTGGAAACAAGGCTTATCCATGCGACTACATTCAAGATCAGCTAGTGTTGTGCCAAAGAATGAGGATTTTTATGAAAAATCCTTCAGATTCCTCGCACAAATCAGTTGAAATTTGGCATGGAAATTACGAGAAGATTATATATTAAGTTGTAAAGGTCGAAAATGGTTTGAAAATTTCCTACAATAATGTGATCACCTTTAGTGCACAAGTAGTGGTGATAGTGGATTTATTTTGTCAAATTTGTGCACCCTTGATCCCATGCCTAAGGTCAAGTTCGCCCTTCATAAGATGGGTGAGTTAGATAAGTTTTCATTGAGAGAGTATGCTTCAGAGCCATTAGTTAGTTTGATTACTTAAGTGTATGAGCTGTAATGGTAGTGATATGAGAAGAATTTACTAAAGCATAATATTGGTGCAAAGTTTCACATTACAGAGAGCCTTGGATCCAGTTTGAAAATGAAACAAGGTCTACATAGAGTAGAGGAAAAATGACTTCATGGGTGTGGAGCATTTATTACAAAGTTTTAGTGAAAAAAATAGTTTCACAATCCAATAGTAGTTGGGCGAGGATCAATTGATCATGGTGGCTTTCAATCGATGATAGTATGTATATCTGTGTGAGAACATAGTCTTCAAATATGATTAGTAGAATAAAATCTCGAGGCTGGTGGGATTTTGCTGATTGTATATGAGGTTGAGTCTCCTAGATAATTAGAGTCAACAATATATGTAAAATATTATATTTGTTTAATATAAGATTCATATCAACAGAGCAACAACAAGGGTGGTTTTTTCTTGGTGAAGGGTTTTCCACCATATATCTTGTGTCTCTTGTGTGGATGTGTTTTTTATTTGTTAATTATTGTTTCTCTCATGTTTATCATGTTTTATTTTCTTATTCTATTTATATGCATGAGCTAATGTAATGTGTTCCCCATTAATATATGTGATTTGGTAGAGAAGTTTAAATTGGTAATATAGTTTAAGAAGTCACACTATTGATTCAACCCAACCCACCAACACCCCCCCCCCCCCCCCACCCCTGCGCCCCTCTCAATAGTTCTCAAAGGTTTCCAAAAATTAGTATTAGTGTGGGGGATCTTGGTTGTAACTTGATCGTTGGAGAGTAGATATGGGGGTTTGTTGGATATTTTTTATTTTTTTATTTTATTTAATTTATTTATTTATTTCTATTTTTTTCAAAATGGTTGTCCTCACTGTTGTAAATTAAGGGGAATGGCACAAAAATGTTAAATCTCAATGATTTTCTAGTGGATATAATATTTGTAGATTAGTATGTGAAGGTTGTGGCAAGGATCCAATTGCATACAAATTTTTACAACATGATGCACAATCTAGAGTCATAATCTACAAGAATATTAATGATGATGATTTGAAGACGCTAGTAGGTTTGAAATATGCCAAGGAAATTTAGGACAAAATAGAATCCATATTTGGAGATGGTACCAACAATAATAAGGAAAATGAGAAAAATAGAAACAAGAAAAATAACAAGAAGAAGGGCCTTCAAAAATAGGAAGCTCTACCACAAGAGTATCATATCTCTAGTGCACATGATTCAGTGGATGATGAGAAGAAATTAGAAGATTCTGAAAGCAAAGGTATAAATATTAATGAAATTTATGTTAAGTTATAATTTTGATGATTCATATTTTGATCATGCTGAAGTTCCTTGTGAAGATGAGAATGATATTAAGGTTCTTAGAGCTGAGATTTCTAGACTAATAATTGCATGCAAGAATAAAGAAAAACTATTGTAGATCTGTGATGATAAGGAGGCCAAGCTCAAGGAAGAGATTTTCAGCTTAAATATTAAATTGGTAGAATTATAAAAAGCTAGGGAATATATGAGGAATCAATACAAAGAAAATGAAAATGAATGTGATGGATTAGAAGCTCAAGTGGTGTCCTTGAGAAAGCAATGGAATATGGAGAAGAGCATTGTGGCATTGGATAATTTCCCTGAGATCTAGAGATCACCATTGGATGATTCTGGTCTTGGATTTAAAAAATGTGAGTCTAGTTTGCATGCAGGAAGAAACATAAAAGAAGAACCCAATAAGCCTATAGCAAATAATACCAGTAGCAAGAGTGGGAACCAAGTAAAAAAGAATAAGAACTAGTAGTTAATCAAGGAAAAAAACCAGCATCAACAAAGAAGAAAACTCCAAGGAGCTCCTACTTTCAAAAAACCTTTTTCTCCAAGAGAGGATTGTGGCAGATCTGTAAAATTTCAATGGAACCAAAACTTTTTTGTTTCTTTCATGCATAAGGTATAATGTCACAATTTTCAAAAGTTTGGGCATGTTGCAGCTAACTACATGAGTGGAACATGTAGATTTAATCAGTTGAGCTTGCACAGTACCAACAGCTAAGGAGACTAGCCAACATGTATAATCATGGTTTTTATGGTTATTGTTACTCATGTAACCTGTTTGGCCATAAGGAAATATATTGCAGGTCTAACCAACGGAGGAGAAGCACATTTCATGCAAGGTTTATATCTACCACGAGTAGTAGGAGATATATTCCTCTTGCTACATATATTGGCCATGTGGAGTGCTATATGTGCCATAATTTATGGTATATGGAAAGAAACCATTTTCTTCCTCTTTATTCATAGAAAAATCTACAAGAGAAGCAAAAACAAAGAGGACATACCAGAAAACTAGTGGAGGAGGAAAAGAAATATCCAAATACCATGTAGAGAAGTAAGGAGTAGTAACTCTTCAATTATTAAATATCATCCCCTCCTGCATTCCATGATTATGTCTTCAATATTTATAGAGGACTACAGAGTTCATAAGGGGTGCATAGCTTATGGGAGATTTTATGGTAGCAATGTGATAGTTTGACGAGTATGAGTTCATTTGAGCCTCATGAACATTCAGGTCCACAAGATCAACTTGCATATTGGAGGTATGTTGAGCTCAGGGAGAGTTATACATGGTATGGAGATCCGTGAATTTTTTTTCTTTTCCATGATTATTTCTTCAATATTTATAGAGGATTGCAACATTCATAAGAGGTGCAAGGCCTCTCAGGGTTAATATGGTAGCAGTGTGATAGTTTGATGAGTATGAGTTATTGCAACAACACTTCATGAGTTCATTTGAGCCTCATGCACAATCAGGTCTGCAGGATCAACTTTCATATTGGAGGTATGTTGAGCTCAGGGGAAGCTATGCATGGTATTGAGCTTCATAATTTGTTTTTCATTTTCCACTTATTTTCACTCATGTGTTTTTATTAGCTCCATATGTCTTTTCATGAGAAGAAAAAGGTGCATTTTCAAATAAGCTCGCAGTCCACTTATTCAAAGCACAGTTGTAGGAAGGGCGAGCAGAAGGAGAAGTGAAGGCCTTAATGGCTAATAGATATATTTGGTATCTGACTAAACTGGGTTCAGAAGAATTGCAAGCACAAGGAATCGTTGATCGATTCATAAGGGTAATCGAGATCAGAAGAACAGTTGAGAGGGAGACCACTGGCGCAAATGCATTGGGTTTTTTGAAACTACTTTCAATTGGAGTTGAGAATTTCGACCGTGACTGGAGTAATTTAGTGGAGGCAGGCCTCCCATCATGCTAGCACCTCCGCATTCTCCAAGCTAAAGGATTATGAACAGAAAATGTTGGATATCATGAATAATGCCAACTTTCCTTTGGAAAAAACTATTTGCCTGAAGGCAGACACCATCATGGCCGCTCTAAGCAAGGAATTCTTCCTCCTCTACCAGGTTAGAAAATTTCTAGCCGTCCAAGTAGACTATACCGATCTCAAAGATATGTAGGCATTGGTTGAGACATTTTTCACTATGCCAGCTCCAAGCGAGACCGTGTGGTAGAAATGTAGTGAGTACGCCAGCACTTTGGTATCGTTAGCTACTCCTCAACCTCTACCTCCCTCTGGTCGCAAAGTAGGGTCATATTCTTCATCAGCTTAGCCACATCAGCAGCCATCAAGCACCCCTCAGCGCCATCACAAATGACACTCATGATTTGGCCCACGCGGCCAACTTTTATTTTTATGAATTGTAAAACTGGCTAAAATCTTCATTTCACCTTATGAACTCTTTATTTTTCATTTACTGTTATGTTTTAGTTAGGGCCTTTGTCAGGCTAGGTTGTATATGATGAGAGGCTATTTTTCCTCATCACTAGTTTTGTTTTTGTTGATGGAGACCACGAATAGAAAATATCCTTAGAGAATATTTTGTTTTGAAAATATCTTCTCTCAAAGCTCACCTAGGTAGCTATAAAAGATGAAATGAGAGAAGAAGGAAAGGTTTCGGATTTTTAGATAAGAAGCTATTCATTCTGAATTCTCTCCTTTGTAAGTTTTTGAGATCATATTCTAGTATATGTCTGAAGACCCCTTCGGGAAAAATAAATGAAGCTATTATGTTGTTGTTGTGGATTCCCAATGAGATGAGTAATAGTATATATTTTCTCAGCAGTGTTTAAATATAAATGTTCATTGTGTTTTCATCATTCTCCTGTTATCGTAGCTTTCAGAATGCGAATGTTTGAATTTGTTAGATATGAATTTATCATGAATTATACTCACATATTCTCATTTGTAACATTTTAAATATGGCTCGAGGCGCGGTTTCTATTCCAAGTTCTATTCACATACCATTTTTCTTCTTTTATTAGTGGAGGGTGGATTCTTAATGTCGAATAAGCCTACCCCGCTCTGATATTTTCCTCATGTTCTTTTATCGTTGCTCATATTCATTTATCTTGGTCACTTTTTTCTTGTCTCATGTTTAGCCCATCTCACAACAGTTCACTTTCATGACTTCTTCTGATTTATTCTTATAGAACCTTATTTTTGCACAAATGGATGTCATTATTGTTAGTATTATGTCTCTGATGTATTGGACCAATATCAAAAAATATAATCATCATTTCATAACAAGAGGTTCCTTCCTATTAGGTTGCAATATTATCTTTGAATCCTATTGTCTTAAGATTTCCTAGGCACTGGTCTTTAACAACTCAGGGATGTCTCTAGGAGTTATAACATCTTTTTGGCACCGTTGGCGGGGAGCTGAAGTTGAAAAAATTTTCCTTGGGGTACGAAAATCTAATTCACCCTTCAAATTAGGTGAGCACAAAGGGTTGAAAGTTGTATATCCCTCACCTTGGTGACTCCACTTCTCTTTAAAGTCTAAGTAATTTGCAATTTTGGCATATCACAAGCCACATCTAAGGTCGAATACCTCCCAGTTGAGAACGCCCTTAGTCTCCGACCCTGAAAAAATCATATTCATAATAATTTGGAAATAGAAACAACTAGCTTAGACTGATGTACCCAAATTATCACTAGAAGAGTCTCCATCCTCTTCTCAGCAAGCTCAAGTCCAAGGGCCCTGTTCCACTGCCCGAGTGCTCATGTACCCTCTAGATAACCTTATTTTTAGTCATTCTGAGATAAAGAATGAATCAGAGTCAATAAATATGTCTGAGCTCCCTCTGCACCTTGCCACTGAAGCCGAAGAAGTCAAACAAGTTACCATCCCCTAGATCCTCTTCGCTAAAATAAATTTGTAAGCCTCCACCCATCATATACCTATCACCATTCATCAAAACCCTCCACAAAACCCACCCCCTCCCATGGATGTTCCCGATTTTTTGCTGAACAAATATGCCTCTCTGGAACTTCCCCAAATTCTCAATGATATGCCTTGTGATTATATGAAGATCTTGCCTTGGTTCAACGGGGAAGAAAACAGTGTTGCTCCAAACAACATTGAATATTTCTGTGCCTTTGCTGAGAATTTCAATGCCGAGCACCTAGATGTAGTGTTGAGGCTCTTCATCCAATACTTGGATGGAGAGGCTTGAAAGTGGTTCAAAACTCTGGGTAACCACACCATCACCACTTAGGAGGAGATGGAGAATGATTTCAAATAAAAATGGGGGGAGAAGAGAGATCATGGATATATTCTTACAGAATTTAATGCTTTGAATAAAAGACACAATGAGGAAATGATTTAATTTATCAAGAGATTCAACAAGTTGTATAATAACTTGCCTACTGATGTGAAACCCCCTCAGATAGTAGCCAAGGTAGTCTTTGTGGGAGCTTTTGAATCATATTTTGGTTTCAATTTAAGGGAAATAAAATCCGCATCACTGGATCAGGCCCAAACTAATGCATTAGAGGTAGAAGAAAACTTTGCTTCTACACAGAAATCAAAAGGAAGAATAGACCATGATTTCAGACAAAAAGGTAAAGAAGAGGCCTCTTCTTAAAATCAGGAAAGGGAAGTGGTTGATTATAAGATTGAAGAAATGAATAAGATGATAAAAAATATCTCAAGTAAGTTTCTGAACCTAGAGTTGGAAGTAAAGAATGCCTTTTCTCGACCAACTCAGGCCACTCTTAGTAGGGGATATGATCCACAGTATCATAATATGCCCCTGCAGATACTACAAAGAGACAGGAAAGAACAAAAAGACCACATACAACCTCCTCTCTATTTGGAAGGACAAGTGGAAGGTCCTGTTGAAGATGTTCCTAACGGGAAAGACGATCAATACCTTGCTTACATAGAAGGAGAAGAGGTGGAGCTTACTCTGTAGGAAGATGAAGAAGAGAAAATAAATCCCACAAAAGATCCAGAAATCGATGACTATTGCAGACATATTTTGGACTTCATGCAAGCTTAGTTCCACAAGAAATACAATCTCCAATCTTATGGAAAGAGAACCTAGATGCAAGATCAAGATGAATAATTACCTCAAAAAGAGTCGGTCCCCTAGAAAGCTGATATCAAAGGTAATAACCCTATAAAGGAGTCCTTGCATTAGAAAGATACTACTCCCTCTTCATATAAATTAGTCCCTGAACCCCTTGCAAATACTAAAGATACTTCAGCCTTCATAAAGCCACCTGTCCCCCCTAAAGAGAAACTCAAAGAAGTAATCCCAGAAAAGAATCCTATTGTTTTTAATCTCCAAAAATAATTAGAGAAACTGAAAATCCCTGTCCCATTAGTCGAGATTTTGAAGCAGCCTTCTTACAAGGCTCAAGTGTCGCAATTTATGATCCCTCATGGAGTAACCCCTCCTCCGGATAGTCTTAACCTTTAGGAAGAAAGACCAATGGTAGTCTTTGGCCCACATGTCGAAGAGTTAGACTCATCAACCCCACTGTTTTATGTATCCATGGTCATTGATGATTTATTGCTGCATAATTGTATGTTGGACTCAGGGGCCTCACATAACCTGTTGCCTTTGTTATTCATGGAGAAATTAGGAATACAAATCACTCGCCCATACAAATATCTTTATTCTTTTGATTCCAAAAGAGTGAAATGTTTGGGAATGGTTAAGGACTTGGTGGTGAACTTGGCTCAGATCCCTGCCAAGAGTGTAGTCATGGAAATCATGGTTGCTGATATTCCAGCCTGATTTGGGATGTTATTTTCTAGGTCACGGGGGACCAAGATAGGTGGGTCAATTAAACTTGACCTCACTTATGCTACCATCCCAATATTTGGCAGACAAGAAAGGAGGTTATATCGGGAAACCAGATTTGTGAAGATGGTGACTAGAGCCAATGGCTTAGTCAATTCCCCAGTGTATAGAAAATAAGGAGAGTTTTATTGTCTGATGCTGGAGGAGGATGAGGATTTTTTACAGGAACCATCATTCAATCCTTTGAAGATGAAACAATCTGTAAGTAACGAAGAGAAGGTTATATGGACTCTGCACTTTGATGGGGAAAATTCGATGGAAGGAAATGGAGCTGGGGTCCTTCTAATATCACCTATGGTGCAGTTGGTCCCCTTTTCTTTTAAGCTAGAGTATGAAGCCACAAATAATGTGGCTGAATATAGAGCACTGCTCTTGGGGCTACAGATAGCCAAGAACATGAACATTCCGAGCCTCAAAGTCTTCATAGAGTCAGAGCTGGTGGTGAGTCAGATCAAGAATCAATGCTAGGCTAAACACCCTCGGCTAAGAGCTTACCGGAACGAAGTATGGGACCTAGTGGAGAATTTATTCTTAGCTTTTAGCATACATTTCATGTCGAAAGATCAGAATAGAATGGCTGATTCCCTTGCCGTAGCAGCAAGTAATTTTCATCCACCACAGAACCCGCTCCTCAAATACGAGGTGGAAGTGTGTTACCATCCCTCTATCCCAGATAACATCAAACACTAGCAGGTGTTTGAGGATGAGGAGCAAGTGAAACACTTTATAGATACCGTCGGAGAATTCTCTAGCTTGGTCATCGATGCTGTAAGGGAGGAAATTGAAGAGAACCTCAGAATAAGTGGGAAGAGACAGTGGTAGGACACCGGGTAGTGCAATTAAAGGGGAATTTTATACCCAGAGGCCTTGTGCCCTTGGAAAGATTATTCAACAAGAATGACGTCCCTATTAGTCCAAATAAATTGACTCAGGAAGAGCAGGTGGATGACATAAATATTAAGATAGAGGGAGATCCAAAAATTGTAAAATTGTATAAAGGAGTCCCAGAGGAGTATAAAGATCAATACTTCTAGTTATTTCAATCTTACAGAGATGTTTTCACTTGGTCATACCAATACCTAAAAACATTTGATGTGGAAATCATACAGCGTAAAATCTCGCTCAGAGGGGATGCTAAGCCCCATAAGCAAAAACTAAGGCAGATTAAATCGCTGCTACTTCCCTCCATCGAAAAATAAATCAAAAAATTTTCGAAGGCAAAGATAATAGTTCCCTTGAGATACTTTGAGTGGGTGGAAAACCTAGTCCTGCTCAAAAAGAAGAATGGGGAGATAACGCTCTGTGTAGATTTCCGAAATCTGAATAGGGCATCTCTCAAAGAAAACTACCCTCTCCCCAAGATGGACCACATATTGCAGAAGGTGGTGGGATCCTCTCGGATGTCAATGAAGGATGGTTTCTCTGGGTATAATCAGGTCGTGGTCCTCCCTGAAGATCAAAATAAAATGACATTCACTACACCATGGGGCACATTCATGTATGCCCGAATGCCATTCAGCCTAATAAATGCAGGAGCTACTTTCCAGCGAGCGATGGATATTGCATTTGTTGGGGAGCAAGAAAAGTTTGTGGTGATATACCTGGACGATATCACCATGTTTTCAAAGAATGATGCTGAACATATTGAGCACCTGCACCGCACTTTTGACAAATGCCGCAGGTATGGTTTATCATTTAACCCTCAAAATTCCATGTTTACTTTAGAGGAAGGAAAATTACTGGGACATATTGTAACAAAAGAAGGGGTGAAGATTGACCCCAAAAGAGTAGAGGTAATCAATGCCATATCACTGCCTCGGAATAAGAAGGAGGTCCAGGTGTTTCTGGGATGCATGAATTTCCTGAGAATATTTGTTCCGAACTATGTTGAAATAGTTTGACACATCACTAAGATGCTGAGAAAAAACAATGAAGTCAAATGGATGACAGAGTCATGATTGGCCTTCAATAGAATTAAAAGTGATTTCGCAGAAGCCTCGGTATTGGCCAGTTCTGTTTATGGGAGGGCGTTTATGATATTCTCATTTTCGTCTCCACACACAATAGCTGCAGTGTTACTGCAGAAAAATGTAGACAGGTATGAGAAACCCATTGCTTTCTTCAGCCAAGTACTACGAGATGAAAAGCTGAAATCTAATATTTTGGAGAAGTAGGTGTATGCCCTAGTTAAGTCCCTAAAGGCTTTTGAGATGTATGTGCTACAGTTTTCCATAACCTCTTTTGTTCCCACAGCCGCGATGAAAGACATCCTGATCTAGGGAGATAGTGAAGGCAAAAGAGGCAAATGGATTGCCAAGATTCAAGAATACAAACTGGAAATCCATCCCACCAAGCTCATTAAGTGACAAGGGTTAGAAAAAATCTTGTCTGAGTCAAATTGTCAAGCCTTGGGCACTAATTTAACCATGGAAGGAGGAGAGGTACCTAAAGGCGAGGAGGAACAGCCTGGAACAGAGACCACAGTACAAAAATGCACATGAAGTATTTTCTTAGTACTTGGTATAAAGATATCGTAGAATATATTTTAACTCTTAGGTGTCCCTTAAACTTTGATAAGACAAAGTATCAAACTCTAAGGGTAAAATATTAGAAATACATTGTAGCAAATGGCCGATTATACTGGAAGGATCCTCATGAATCCTGTTGTTATGTCTTACGGAGTCAGAGGTGGAGGAGGTCATAGCCGAATTTCATGAAGTTATTTTCCGGGGGCATTACAGCTAGAGGTCCATGACTCATAAGATACTAAAGGCTGGTTTCTTCTGGGCTTAGCTGTTTGGAGATGTACATACTCAGGTTCGAGTGTGAAAGAAATTCCAAAGGTTTGCATAAAAACATAAATTTTCTCCCCTGTCGATGATACTAGTACATATTGAAGAACCTTTCTAGTAGTGGGGCATTGAATTTATTGGATAGATCCACCCCGCATCGAGTGGTCAGCATAAGTGGATTCTCACAACCACTGACTACTTCACAAAATGGGTAGAGGCGATACCCACAAGAAATGCTACTGATGCAGTCGTGATCAAGTTTATGGAGGAGAATATCATATCAAGGTTTGGCTTCCCGGCTAAGATTGTCACAAAAAATTCCCAAGCTTTCAAATCCACCAAGTTTATTAACTTATTCCAGTAGTATAATATCACTTTGGGGCATTCTACAGCTTATTACCCTCCGGGGAATGACCTGGCCGAATCTTCTAATAAAACTTTGGTAAGAGCATTGAAGAAAGCTATAAATGAAAATAAGAAGAACTGGGACTCCCAGCTAAAATTCACACTCTGGGAAAACCGAATTACCAATAAAATTTCTACAGGTAAGTCCCCCTATGAACTCATTTATGGCCAAGCAACAGTTTTTCCAATTCAACTTGCCTAGCCTTTCGCCAGGTTTCTCCAAGGAAATCAAGAAGAACCGAATGACCTCATTAGGAGAATGAACCAGCTATTTAAGTTGGAGGAGACTCGAAACCAAGTGAATATAAGGCTATCAGAATATCAGGAGAAGATGAAAAGTATGTTTGATCAGCACATGAAAGATAAAGAAATGAAAGGAGGAGACCTAGTACTGAGATGGGATATCAGGAGAGAAGATAAAGGTAAGCATGGAAAGTTCGACCCCTTGTGGTTCGAGCCATTCAAGATTTCTGAAGTAAAAGGTAACAATACCTTTGTATTAGAATATCTGGAAGGTGATCTGATTGAAACGCCCGTAAACAGACAGTTCTTGAAACCATACTTTCAATACTGACAAAGGCCTTAGAGGCCTGTTGTATATACTGTATATACTTTTTGGTTTCACATTTACTTTTGCTGACCGTTTCATCATAAGAGTGCTTGAAAATTTTGAAGGGTCTGCGAAGTTCTCTACATGCTTGAGGACAAGCATGTCATCCCCAAGTGGATCCAATGTTGTTTCACTAGCCCTTACACCAAGGGAAAAAGAGCAACCCATGTTGTGAAACCGGCTCCAAAAGAGAAGAAAAGAGATATCAATGCCTTAGAAATAAGCCAATTTAGGCAACTTCCAATACACCACATGAATGAAAAATTTTGGATGATTCAAATTACAAAACCTCCTTTTTATATATAGTGGAGTCCATGGGCCACAAAATATGTAATCCTGCATTTGCTCTGACAATAATAATTTAAGGGCACAATAATAACAATATGGGGGTTACAAGGGTACAATAATAACAATAAGGGGGTTACACTAACAACAATAAGGGACTATACTAATAATATAGGGACCTAACATGCCCCTCTCCTTCAAAAAAGTGTTTTCCTCAATGCTTGAGTAGCTCTGGGTGCTTCTGTATAAAATTCCCATCCTCCCATGTAGAATCTTTAGTGGGTAAGTTATTCCACTTGATGAGATACTCTAATTGATCGAATCCGTAGCTGTCGAGTTCTTGTTTCCGTGACTGCTTCAGGTTCCAATTTGATTTTTCCTTCCTCATCAAGTTCTGGCAATATTGTTTGAACTAGAAGATTTTCACCTATAACCTTCGTTAAGCATGAAACATGGAAAATTGGATGCACTCATGAAGAAACATGAAGCTCCAATTTGTATGCCATAGTACCAATATTTTACAACACCTTGGAAGGACCATAGTACTTTGGCAATAATTTATTATCCTTCTTATCTTGCTTGAGGGACATTTGTTTATATTTTTGTAGCTGTAAAAATACCCAGTCTCCTACATCAAAACTTCTCTCACTGCGATGTTGATCTGCCTGTTGTTTCATTCGATTTTGTGCCAAATTCAGGTTGTCCTTTAAGAGTTGGAGAACTTCTTGTTGATGCTCGATGTGATCTTCCACTGCTTGAACCTTCAAATTTTCTCTTAAACATGATGTGATGGATGGTGGATGATATCCACAAAGTGCTATAAATGGGGTAATTTTTGCTGCAGTATGGAAGGCATTGTTATACCACCATTCACCCAGAGGTAACCACTTGACCCATTGTGCTTGCTTATCAGATAAAAAACAACGAAGATATCCTTCAAAAAATTTATTCACTATATCAGTTTGATAATCATATTGAGGAGGATAAGATGAGCTATGAGCTAATTGAGTACCCAAACAAGAAAATAACTCCGTTCAAAAATTTCCAGTAAAAATGGGATCTCTGTCGTCACAATAACCCTTGGCTTCCATGTAGCTTTTGAATTGTGTCCAAATGTAGTGAATCGTACTTGCTTTAAATGGATGAGATACTCAACAAAAGTGTGCATATTTGCAGCCCTATCAACTACCACCACATGATACTTACTCCTTCTACTTGGTGTAAACCCTGAATAAAATCCATTGAAATCTCTCCCAACGTTGACTTGGCCTGATAAAGGAAGACCTCGGGTCTTACCTTTTTGCAATTTTATTTTGCTGGAAAACCAAACATTCCGCCACAAAATTTTGAATATCAGATTTAAGGCCATCCCAAAAAAAATCTTTCTTCACCCTATGGTAAGTTTTTAAAAATCCAAAGTGTCCTCCTAAAGGAGAAGTTTGCAATTCCAAAAGAATATTTTGTTTTAGTTGGGAATTATTACAAATATATAAGCGATATTTGTACCATAAGGAATCATTTTTCCAACTAAATGTATCAGATGTACTAGGATATTGCTGCAATTTTTGAATGAGTGTCCACACTTCTTCGTCCTTCTTCCATTCATCTCTTGCTTCGGTTATCCAATCTGGTTGGATAATATAAATGGCACAAAGCAATGCTTCCACCTCTTCATTCTTTCTTGAGAGTGCATTTGCAATAACATTTAGCTTCCTTTTTTTTTATGTTATTTCAAAGTCATAACCCAACATCTGTGTGACCCATTTTTGTTGCTCTTCTAAAGATAGTATTTTCTCCAAAAAGTGTTTAACATTGTCATGATAAGTTTTTACCTTGAAGTGTCTTCCTATTAGGTAAGTTCTCCATTTCTTTAGTGCATGCAGTATTTCTAACATTTCCCTTCTCATAAATAGGTTTCTGTAAATACTTTCCTTTGATTGGATGACTTTCAAAATCAATCGGTCTTCCTTCTTGCATTAAAACAGCATCGGTCTTATTTTGTGTACCACATTCCACAATAAAGCTCTTTTTGTAAGCATGGCGTAGCTAAGATCGTGCTAGGCACATTGCCTCTTTAATATGTTCGAAGGCCCTAGTTGCTTCAAGAGTCCACAAAATGCATCTTTCAATAATGTTGTTAGGCGGTGTCGCCATTCTCCCGTAATTCATAATACTCCGTTAACCCGAGAAATCCTCACAATCGCTTTATGGTTGTGGGAATTTCCATTCTTTAATGGCTGTAATTTTGTTAGGGTCTACTTTAACACCCTCGTGAGATACAATATGACCCAGATATTCCACCTCTTGTACTCCAAAGAAACATTTGGATGTTTTTTCATATAATTGTTTCTCCCGCAATAGTTTGAGCACCCTTTCAACATGTTCAACATGATCCTTCCAAGACCTGCTGTAGATTAGTATATCATCAAAAAATACTAGAAAAAATTTTCTAAGGAAGGGTTTGAAAATGGAATTCATCAACCCTTGAAATGTAGAAGGTGTATTGGTAAGGCCAAAAGGCATGATAAAAAATTCATAATGACCTCATGAGTTCAAAATGTTGTTTTCGGAATATCTTCAGTCTTCATTCTAATTTGATGATACCTTGAACGAAGATCCAATTTGGTAAAATAAATTGCTCCATGTAATTCATCCAATAATTCATCAATCACGGGAATGGGAAATTTATCTTTAATGGTGAGCTTATTGAGCTCCCTATAATCCGGACACATGTGCCATGATCCATCCTTCTTGTGTACCAATACTACAGGAGCAGAGCAAATTGATCGAGGTGTTGACCCTATGTACACCTCTAACATTTCAAATAATCATACGTTCAATTTCACTCTTTTGGACATAAGGATATTTGTAAGGTCGGATGTTTGGAGGAACACTTCCCGGAATCAAATGAATAACATGACTTAACGTTGAATAGTATTTTCTGCCTGAGTTTAAAACTCGTGAATGATTATCCATGACTTTTCTGAGATCCGCAGTAATGTATGATTTATGTTGAACTTCGAGTGAGTACAATTGTGTTATGCCTTTATTGTCTTTACTAGAAGCTTGTCACATATTAGTATTATTATCTTTTCCCGCTCTTTGCAATACCCCATAACTAATTTTTCTTTAAAAAATTTCATAGTGTTCTTGAAAATTAAAAGCTATCGTCCCCAAAGATTGTAACCATCATACTCCTAGTACAACATTAGCACCTCCCATTGGGATGGAAAGCATTGGACTATTCAATACATATTCCCCATTGATAGCTTGATATTATGACATTTTCTAGAGAAATTTATAGTTCCTCCATTTGCAACCATCTCTTGAAATTCTGGTGCTAGGTATAGGAAACAATTCAATTCCTTGGCTACCTTATAATGAATAAAATTATGTGTACTACCCGAATCAATCAACATTATTACCTTTTTCTTCTTGATATGTCCTTCTATCCAGAGAGTTTAAGGAGTGGTAATTCCTGCTAATGCATTATAAGATATGGTCAAACTCATTTCTTCTTCTTCTAGGGTTGGGTCCTAGTGTATATCCCTCGTCGATTTTCCTCTTCATAGTCTATGTAAAATAATTTTTTCTCGGCACACTTATGAATTTTAGTGTATTTTCTATCACAACTGTAGCAAAGCCCTTTTTCTCTTTTTTCTTCCAATTGTTGTGGTGTCAACCTTGTAGGTTGTAAAAAATCTAGGAGTAGCAACAATACCCTCATAGTGAGGTAGGCTCCTTCTTTGTTATTAATTTTTACATTCAATTTTTTCACAACTCGATCGTTTTCTCCAATGAATCAGGTTCCAAAACACAAACTTCATGTCGGATGTTATCCTTTAAAGTACTTATGAAGAGATCAATCCTGTGTTCTTCTGGACTATCAGTTACCCTTATATTCAATTTCTGGAAGTCCTGAATGTGCTCCCCCACTAAACCCTTTTGTTTGAGATTTATCAATTGGCTAAAGAAGGTGTTTATCTTTGTATCCTCATAATGTGCTATCATTTCCTCCGTAAAAATTGACCAAGTGATATTTTTTTACGAGAGAAAAGCCATTGATACCATACAAATGTATTTTGTTCTAAATGTAAAGTTGCAATGTGTACCTTTTGTGTGTTTTGCACATTATGGAGATCAAAATATTGCTCCATATGTAGTATCCATGTTACATGATCCTTTCCATCAAACTTCCTCATATCCATTTTCGGAATATGGTGGTTCTTCCCGCCAACATTAGATTTTATGAAATCATAATTAACATTTATTTTGTTCTCATAATGAGTTTCCTCTACTATATTTTCACCATTAGGAAACATTTCTTGTATCAACTTTGTAAAACCTTCCATGTCTGCTTTTAGATCATTCTTCATGTTTTCCATTTTAGCTTCCATGTCATCCATATTAGATTCCATGCCAGCTTCCATTCCATCTATCTTAGATTCCATGCCATTCTTCAAGCCATCCATCTTATATTCCATGCCTTTCTTCAAACCATCCATCTTAGTTTCCATGCCTTTCTTCAAAACTTCCATGTAATTTTTTGTTGCTCTTTGCGAGAGTGAAATTTGTTGCACTTGCTCTTGTAATTTTGATATGTCATGTTTCCATTCTTCATCTTCATGAGTCATAGTAGAGCTTTCTAAAGGCTTAATGGGTTTTGAATTCTTTTTAGGGGTCATTTTAGAATCCAATACTGATATCTATTCTACAATATTCCCTTGGAATTAATTCAAGTTGATTCTTCAAACATGACTTATGCAATTCGGAAAAAAAAAAAATACACACCTTTTACTTTCTTTTGAGGAGCTCTATATTGAAATTGAATTATCTCTATAATTATGGATCCTCAATATCTAAAATTCAGCCTTGTATTAGCCCTCAGAAGCTTCTTTCAAATGCCACAGGTCTGATCTGATTTGGATTCTTCAAGGTAAAGTTATGTCCAATATCCCATAATGACCCAATTTCAGACTGGTTCAGTAGAGTGAACTTGTACGAATTGACACGTGTCATTGTTTCCTCCTTTGGATTTGAAATTGATAGACCAAAAACTAAATTTCGTGTACTTGCGGCCACTTTTTTACATCATTCCAATTCGATGCTCAGAGAGAGAGCTATGAAGATTTTCCCACGATCACCTCTTTGAGATGAAATTCATAAGCCTCAAAAATCCCTAACTTCCACAGATCATATCTTCGAAAATATTGCGAACCAATATTTTAAATTTTGTGACAACGTTCCTCAGGATTGCAGCTTCACACTCTAAAATTTTTAGCTTTTGAACCTTCATATAAAAAAAATTATCACGAAAATTCCCTGATGACCTATTTAGGTTAAATTTAGGAGCCTGCAAAATGACCTAACTTGCACATATCATATCTCCGAAAATGTTGCGAACCAAGCTCTGAAATTTTGCGATGATGTTCCTCAGGATTTTGACTTCGCACTCTAAAAATTTCAAATTCTGAACCTTCGTAGAAACAAAGTTATAGCTAAAATTCCACGATGACCTGTTTGGAGCAGTGAAACCCTAGAATCTCAAAGCTTTGATACCAAATGTTGTGAAATCAGCTCCAAAAAGAGAAGAAAAGAGATATCAACACCTTATAAATAAGTTACTTCGAGGGGGAAACCTCCAATACATTACATGAATGAAAAATTCTTGGATGATTCAAATTACAAAACCTCCTTTCTATATATAGGAGTCCATGGGGCCATGATATGTAATCCTAGTGGGGCCTGATATGATCTAATGAGCCTAACACTTATTTAAGGGAACAATAATAACAATATGGGGGTTACAAGGGTACAATAATAGCAATAAGGGGGTTACACTAACAACAATAAGGGACTATACTAGTAATATAGGGGCCTAACAACCCAAATAAAGAAGAAGAAATCCACGAGGATGGCAAGGTAACAAAGTTGAAAGATGATTTGATAGGAAAATTACCTAAGGCACGGGTGAAAATATGAAACTTGATGGTACAATAGAGTCTAACGAGAAAGCCACGTTCCATAGGGCGGGGGCACCAAAGAAGGGAATATGAGTGGGATGTTCTAGGGGTACCAAAGAAAGGCGGAAGGATGGGAAGGCTTACCCCCTAGAGGAGGTGACGTCACTCGGTGGCAGACCAATCACAAACATTTCGTGGGGTGGTAGACTATAGCAGGAGGCCCTCATGAGCCCCCGCGAGAGTTAAACATGGGCCCATCAAGACTGGAATCTGGCGCAAGTGAGTAAAGGTAAGGTAATTCTAGGGAAGGCAGTACGAAACCAGTACATTCTTCAACCCAACACATGGCTCTCACCCACCCAGCTCCCGAAAGCCATTAACCTACTACCACATGTCCCATTATCGACATCCTTATGACGTATGCCCTACAGTTGTCATCCTCACCTCATATTTTGCAGATCTTGGTTCGATTTAATCTTGTTTTACTCCCAGACTTGGTAAAATATTTTGTTTTTTATGAATTTGTCGTGTAGTGAAGGTTGAACTCCAGTACCAGGTCGTTTTCAATCCCCACGTCGTTTTCCCCTTAGAATTCCTCACTATTTGCAGGTATTTAGTTGTTCTTCCACGTCACCATTTTCCTTCTGTTTTTTATTTTCAAATGGTCATGGGGAAAACGAAGTCCAGAAATTCTGAACCCGAAACCCCACAAGACCGTAAGGCCAAGGCTGTCCCTGGACCTGAACCCCTTATCGATGCCCATGCGCGAATTCAGGACCCGTTCTACCCTTTCAGCATATCCCGCGTCAGACTTGAGCTATTTAAGAATAATTTAAAGGGTCAAGGCAGTTTCAGAGTAGTTGGGATAGGTCTGTACTAAAAAATTTCTCCAACCACTTACCCAGTTCCCGAATTCATCAGTTGGCTTGGTGAAGCTTATGACGAGCGTAGAGACTTGTTCTTATCTACTCAAGGCAATAATATTTTCCGCATATCACTTGAAATCATAAAGAAAGCCCTCTGTTTTCCTCACAGTCAAAATTATGTAAATTTATCTGAGTTATCCCTTTCCTCCCAACTCTCAAAATTACCGTAGGAGCAACAAAGTGACTTTCTTAGCGTTCTCTAGGATTCTCACCTAAAATCTCTTCCACCGTCAGATTTTGTCCCTTTGTCTACTTTCAGAGACAATGTGTAGCCGATCCTAGCTCTCATTTTTGGGTTGTTAGGTCTTAAAGAATTCGAGCGAGTGTCAAAATAATGTATAGCTCTCCTATGGCTCATGATGCAAAAGGTTACACTTTTGAATATCCCAGTTTTCCTACCTTCTGCTATTCAAACCTAGTTTCAGTAATTTCCCTCTACTGCGTCTTTCAGGTTTTGTTCTCTAGTATTATACCTATTCTTATTTGAACACGCTGATAATTTTGAGAGCCTCGGCCTAGAGAAACTCTCCAAGACAAATGCCCAGCCAAAAACTGTCTTTAAGTTGAATGTTTCCATTCGTTAACGGGCTGGGGGGAAGGGGTGTAAAAGGTTTTTAAATGAATTCATGTCCATAGCCTATACCATAATACATGAAAATCCTCCACCTAGAATATTTCCTGAGAAAAAGGACCGGCTGTAATTCGATGAGGAAGATAGCAGAGGGGACTAATACCTATATGATGATTAAACCGAAATTAGGGTCTATGGAGCGGAAGTACCTCCCTACCGTTTGCCGGTGTTTCTAGCTATGTGAATATTTTCCCTTGAATTCATTTGCCAAACCCTGAAGACTGAATAGACCCACTTCGTGCTGGCAAAGAAATGATATATCCTAAAACTCCCAACTTCTATTGGCCCCTTCACCATAATTCGAGGCACGCCCTCTCCATAGTAAAAATGTTACTTCAAGGGATGGACCTGCTACAAGGAAAATTTTGGCCTTATGACCTAAAAGGAGCCCTTTCCAATAGGAAAAAGAAAATAAAGTCAACTTCTTATGTACATGATACTATGCCCTCCATTGAGTGGAGAGCTAACCTTGATACATGGTGTTTGGATACACAGATGGAGGTCAAGTCTTCAGCCGCGGAAGGGAGGGGTGACAATTCATCTGTAGAGATAGAAAAGAAGGGAAAAGAAGATGAGTTAGGTGCCTCAAAATTCAAGAGGGCATGAACATGGACGAGGGATCCTATCCCTCTAAGAAACATAGGACAGAAGGACCACAGATGGTATGGGAAGAGCCACCACAGGAAGAGTTTCCCGATACGGGTTACCTGAAAAAAACAAGGTAGGTTTCATGGTTACTTTTGACAGTGCCTTTTCGTCGGACCCTTCTGGGCTATCAAAAGCAGTTTCAATTAGCAAAGTAGAGGTCAGGGAGGAAATTAACACCAGAAACAGGACCATACGGGAGAGGCTAAGGGCTAAATTGGTCGGGTTTGTAGATAAATATCATACTCGACTTACTGCTGAGTTGGACATGGAAAAAGAACAACTTATATTTTCTATTTCACAGGCAGTGTTGCACTCCTCAACCGATGGGAGCCACTACCTAGCCCCGGAGATCACCTTGAAATTGGGAAATATCCCACTAATAGATAAGCTTCGCTTGCACAAATGCATCGGAGACATGTCGCGAGATGAGGTGGTCAAACTTACACTCGCCTTGATAAAACTCAAGGAGAAACATGCCTGAGTATTATAAAATCAGAAGAGGGATAAAGCTAGTGCCAGAGCGATAAAAAACTAGCTAGAAACTCTGAGGAAAGTAGTAAAGGACAAAGGCACCGACAAGGATGCAATCCAGCAGAAGCTCATCACTGATCTAGAAATGGAGAATTCTGAGCTCAAGAAGAAGTTAAATATACCCAAATGGGAGCATGTGAAAATGAAAAAATTAATTCAGGTGGAAAAGGAGAAATTGAATCTTGATGATTCACTGGCTAAGGAGCACGAGGAAAATACTCAGAAGACTGCAGAGATCGCAAGTCTAAAACAGGGATTGTCGAACTTGCGGTCAGAATGGGACCAACATGTGTGCATAGCCCCGATATCCGATGAGCCCAGAACCACCCCGGAACAGCTGACTAAATCCCTGTTGAACTTAAATGTTTCAGAAAATGAAACACAAACAGCTCACCAAAGATTACAGGAGATGGAAGCTACGATGGCGATAAATCAAAAGGTTGTAATGGCCCTAGAGGTTGAAGTCGAAAAATTTCAAAGAGAAAAACAGGTACAAGACAAGACCATCAAATACTTGACTACTCGGATGAAGGGAAACGTGACACTCCTGGAAGCTAGATGCCTGATCTGGACCGATATAATGGCAAATATTAGACAACAATGGAACTACCTCACCCTAGTTGATGATAAGAAGCTCGCAATCCGCTTATTTGAAGCACAGTTGCAGGAAGGGCGAGCGGAAGGAGAAGTGAAGGCCTTAATGGCTAATAGATATATTTGGTATCTCAATAAACTGGGTTCAGAAGAATTGCAAGCACAAGGAATCATTGATTGATTCAAAAGGGTAATGGAGGTCAGAAAAGCAGGTGAGAGGGAGACCACTCGTGCAAATGCATTGGGTTGTTTGAAACTACTTTCAATTGGAATCGAGAACTTCGACTATGAGTGGAGTAAGTTAGTGGAGGCAGGCCTCCCATCATGCTGGCACCCAGAGACCTTCGCATTCTCCAAGCTAAGGGATTATGAACAGAAAATGTCAGATATCATGAATAATTCCAACTTTCCTCTAGATAAAATTTCTCGCCAAAAGGAAGACACCATCACAGCCGCTCTAAGCAAGGAATTATTCCTCCTCTACTAGGTTAGACAATTTCTAGCCATCCAAGTAGACTAGATCAATCGCACAGATATGCAGCCATTGGTTGAGACGTTTGTCACTATGCCAGCTCCAGGCGAGACCATGTGGCAAAAATGTAGTGAGTACGCCAGCACTTTGGTATCGTCAGCTACTCCTTAGCCTCTACCTCCCTCTAGTCGCAAAGTAGGGTCATTTTCTTCATCAGCTCGGCCACATCAGCAACCATCAAGCACCCCTCAGCGCCATCACAAATGACACTCATGATTTGGCCCATGCAACATACTTACTGTTATTTTTATGAATTGTAAAACTGGGTGAAATCTTCATTTCACCCTATTCACTCTTTATTTTTCATTTATTGTTATGTTTTCGTTAGGGCCTTTGTCAGGCCAGGTTGTATATGATGAGAGGTCATTTTTCCTCATCACCAGATTTGTTTTTGTTGATGGAGACCACGAACAGAAAATATCCTTAGAGAATGTTTTGTTTTGAAGATATCGTCTCTCAAAGCTCACCTAGGTAGCTATAAAAGATGAAATGAGAGAAGAAGGAAAGGTTCCGGATTTTCAGAGAAGAAGCTGTTCATTGTGAATTCTATCCTTTGTAATTTTTTGAGATCATCTTCTAGTATATGTCTGAAGATGCCTTCAGGGAAAAGAAATGAAGCTAGTCTGTTGTTGTTGTGGATTCCCAATGAGATGAGTAACAATATGTATATTCTTAGTAGTTTTTAAATATAAATGTTCATTGTGTTTTCATCATTCTCCTGTTATCGTAGATTTCGGAATGCGAATGTTCTAATTTGTTAGGTATGAATTTATTGGGAACGATACTCATATCTTTTCATCTGTAACATTTTAAATATGGCTCGAGGCACGGTTTATGTTCAAAGTTCTATTCACATACCATTTTTATTCTTGTATTAGTGGAGGGTGGATTCTTAATGTCGAATAAGCCTACCCTGCTCTGATATTTTCCTCATGTTCTTTCATCGTTGCTCATATCCATTTATATTGGTCACTGTTTGCTTCTCTCATGTTCGGCACATCTCACAACAGTTCACTTTCATGACTGCTTTTGATTTATGCTTATAGATCCTTATTGTTGAACAAATGGATCTCATTCTTGTTAGTATTTTGTCTTTGATGTCTTGGATGCATATCAAAAACTTTAATCATCATTTCATAACAAGAGGTTCCTTCCTATCAGCTTGCAATATTATCTTTGAATCCTCTTGTCTTAAGATGTCCTAGGCACTAGTCTTTAACAACTCAGGGTTGTCTCTTGGAGTTACAACACTAGTGTCCTCATCTTGAGAATCCGATGAAGACTCCTATTCTTTACAGTTGTGTTGCATGCTTCAGCCCACAAGTAAAACGGTAGGTCGTGATCATGCAACATCATTCATGCAGCTCCAACAATACTTATTTTCCTCCTTTTAACAACCCCATTTTGTTGTAGGTTATGGGGTGTTATTAAATCGTGTTTAATGCCTTCTGATTCAAAAAATTTATTGAACTCATTCAACACATATTATCCAACGTTATCACTCATGAAAGCCTTCACTTTCATGTGTATGTATTCCTCAACACGTGCTTTAAATTCACAAAATTTTGAGAATGTTTGGTATTTCTTCTACATGAATAATATCCAACACTTATGTGAGAAATCGTCTACAAATATAACATAATACACGTGCTTGGCCATGGAGGTTGTCGATAATAGTCGAAGCACATCTGAGTGAACTCTTTCAAAGATCACTTGCACTCGATTGTCCATATCATGAAAGGTGGCTTTGGTGTAATTCCCCAATGTACACCCTTTGCATGTTTCATGCTTCTCTAATGCAACCTTGGGAAGTACTATAGAAATATGCTACATGATATTTAAAGCTCCATGGTGCAAATGTCCAAGTTTCCTACACCATAATTCATCGATGTCTGAGCTCTTCACCTTCTCTTGTTTTGTGCTCAAAACAACACAATATTCTACATCCAATTTGTAGAGGTTCTTCACCCAAACCCCGATTTGCTTCACATGTATTGTGGCTATGTGAGGAAGGAAATATTTCCCTTTACTAAATATCACATCATAGCCATGATCTTCCAATATATAAACTCAAACTAAATTTTTCTTCGCCTTCTAACTTGCCTACATGTTCTACACCTTACCTTCTTCTTACATCCTCTGGTAACGACTAGTATAAGCATGCCCTACCAGAGCCATATTCTCTCGCCCTTCAAACATGCCCTCTAAGCGCCGCCCCACACTTCAGGACTACTATGAGAGGAGAGACCTGCGATCACATAGATTCACATTGTGATGAGACAAAGGTACAAATAATGAATGCTTACACGATTACATTTTGAATTCCCAATAGAAAATAGAAGAGCCCCATCATGAATAGAGCACTTATTATCTACATTATTCTTTATTATTACGACCTACTAGTATTTACATTGGTGGAAAAAGTAAGTGACATCTTTTAATGTGATTGGAGCACCAGAATCCCTCTAAAAAGTAACATTATTGATGTTGGTCATGCTATACCTTCCATCATCTCCCATATCAATGTGCATCTAGAGATACTTCTCCTCCAAGTAGATAAAAATTATTTGTTATTGGTCATATGGAATGAGGGTCCACTATCCAGATACCACAAACTACTCATCACTGATAGTCACCATGCATGCAATGAGGGTGAAATCCAACTCAAATTGTGAAGCAAGAGCTTCACTTATCCCAACTCATGTGAACACTTCTTGTGCACACACTTCATGGCATAATGTCCCAACTCATGACAATGAAAACATTTAATCTTTGACAAGTCCTTATTCTTGCCTGCATGACCAGAATCACCTTTAGATTGGGATTTATTCCCTTTCTCTTTATTTTCCTTTCCATCCAAGGCAAAATTCTCCTCATCATCATGCTTGGATGAGGTTCCATCTCTGGTGCCCCACCTTATCTCTTATTACACCAAATCGTGTCACAAATTCTCCCACTCTAGTAGCTTCTCCCTCCCATTTACCGAATGGTAGCTTTGCTAGCTCTTGGGAAGGCCTAGAAGTGCTAGGTTGACCAGATCATGTTTATCAATTGTAACACCAACCATCCCAATCTCATCCTAAATTTGGGTGAAATTTCTCAAGTACTATGGTATTGTGTCACCCTTTTCCATCTTGATTTTCCAAAGCTTGTCCTTCAGTGCCAGCTTCTTGTGGTCACTATTGTTCTAAAAAAATACTATCAAGGATTTCCACATTGCATATGGATTCTTGTTCCCATGGAGGTTTGCGATAATATGGTATCAAACTCCTTTGAGGAAGATCCTTCTTTCATTGGATACATTCTTCTTCCATTGTGATATATCTTGTGCATCAGCAGCTGTTGGTCCTGGAAATTGCTATCGATGTTTTCCTTCAACCCATTATCTTCCATTACTACTTCCATCTGGTCCTTCCAAGAAATTTAATTCGAGCTACCCTTAAGGGCATACTCGAGCCTCTGACCATAGAATTCCATCCTAATCTTGCTGCTAGATTTGAAGAATAAATCTACGAAACTCATTCCACCTGCAAAGATAAATTCATATTCTTCTCTTCTATAGTGGTTTAAGCTCTGATGCCATGTATAAACTCCTTGCATATTCAAACTACTAATTGTAATTTACTAAAACAATAGACTTGAATCTACTCTACCAAATATGGAAATAATTAAATGATCATGAAATCACAAAGCATACAAGAGAAAGAATTCAATCAACACATTACACAATGATTTCCTGGGGAAATCCATAGCTAAAATCCCCTGATATTTGTATATTGCATTAGTCAGAAAATATGAGAATATTACAATGCTTTGCTCAAGCCCGAGTAACCTTTGAAATATATTTATCTGTCTCATTTCTTCCTTGACAATCCTTGGCCAATATTTAACCAATTTTTTTCTTTCCCAAGACCCTATTTCTTTGTGTTATTTCCTTGGGAACTAGCCCCTGTTAATTAGAGAAATTCCTTATCCAGAAATACCCATCCATCATAGGACTTCCTCTAACTGCATGCATCGCTTGTAAAATTTGGATGATTATACAACTAATAGTACACTGCCCTTGAACTCTAATATCAACTGGGTAACTCGTATATCTTTCTTGCATGAGTTATTTACGGTTGAATTATCAGTTAATTGGTTGATAATAGTATACACACCACACTACTATACCTCCCACTATTTCCTCCAATAGTTCGAACTATTTTAACTACTTTAACTAAGTTAAACTGAATTAATTAATTACAACTCAAATAAGCTCAATCGTGGCTCCTATGAGGTAGAAACATCTCTACATGACTCAAGTTAGGTCCTCAAATCGAATTAACTAAACTAACTAAGTCAAACTAACTTAGTTAAGTCATACAAGCTGTCATGTTATGTGGAATTACAAATTTCTCCTAATTTAATTCAAGGGAAAATTAAATTAGAACCTTTCTTGGTTCCATTTTCAATGGTAATAGAGCTTAGTAAAGGTTTGGAGGCATATACAGGTGCTAGAGAAGATGCCCAAAAATTTGGTAGAGGTTCTGAACTAAAGGTCCATTGATTTTTCTTATGCTCTTCCATAGTCGCTCCCATGTAGGATTATGCATGCAACTAAGAGGTTCTAGTCACTGGGAACAAGGCTTATCCATGCAACTACATTCGAGATCAGCTAGTGTTGTGCCAAATATTGAGGATTTTAATGAAAAATCCTTCAGATTTGTCGCACAAATCAGTTGAAATTTTGCATGGAAATTCCGAGAGGATTATATATTAAGTTGTAAAGGTCGAAAATGGTTTTAAAAGTTCCTAAAATAATGTGAACACCTTTAGTGCGCAAGTAGTGGTGATAGTGGATTTATTTTGTCAAATTTGTGCACCCTTGATCCCATGCCTAAGGTCAAGTTCACCCTTCATAAGGTGGGTGAGTTAGATAAGTTTGCATTGAGTGAGTATGCTTCAAAGCCATTAGTTAGTTTGATTACTTAAGTTTATGAGTTGTAATGGTAGTGATATGAGAAGAATTTACTTAAGCATAATATTGGTGCAAAGTTTCGTATTACAGAAAGTCTTGGATCCAGTTTGAAAATATATGAAACGAGGTCTGCATAGAGTAGAGGAACAATGACTTCATGGGTGTGGAGCATTGATTACAAAGTTTCAATGAAAAAAATAGTTTCACAATACAATTGGATTTGGGCGAGGATCAATTGATCATGGTGGCTTTCAATCGATGATAGTCTGTAGATCTGTGTGAGAATATAGTCTTCGAATATGATCAGTAGAATCAAATCTCTAAGCTGATGGGATTTTGCTGATTGTATATGAGGTTGAGTCTCCTAGATAATCAGAGTCAACAATATATGTAAAATACTATATTTGTTTAATATAGGATTCAGAGCAACGGAGCAACCACAAGGTTGGTTTTTTCTTGGTGAAGGTTTTTCCACCATATATCTTGTGTCGCTTGTGTGGATGTACTTTTTTATTTGTTAATTATTATTTCTCTCATGGTTATCATGTTTTATTTTCTTATTCTATTTATATGCATGAGCTAATGTAATGTGTTCCTCATTAATATATGTGATTCGGTAGAGAAGTTTAAATTGGTAATATAGTTTAACAAGTCACACTATTTATTCAACCCCCCCCCCCCCCCCCCCCCCCCCCCCCCCACCCTTGCACCCCTCTCAGTAGTGCTCAAAGGTTTCCAAAAATCAGTATTAGAGCAGGGGCTCTTGGTTGTAACTTGATCATTGGAGAGTAGATATGGGGTTTGTTGGATATTTTTTATTCTTTCATTTTATCTATTATATATATATATATATATATATTTAATTTATTAATTTTAATTTTAATTAATTAATTTATTATTATTATTATTATTTTTTCCCAGAATGGTTGTCCTCACTGTTCTAAATTAAGGGGTATGGCACAAAAATGTTAAATCTCAATTATTTTCTAGTGGATCTAATATTTGTAGATTAGTATGTGAAGGTTTTGGCAAGGATCCATTTGCATACAAATTTTTACAACATGATGCACAATCTAGAGTCATAATCTACAAGAATATTAATGATGATGATTTGAAGAAGCTAGTAGGTTTGAAATATGAAAAGGACATGTGGGAAAAAATAGAATCCATATTTGGAGATGGTACCAACAATAATAAGGAAAATGAGAAAAAGAGAAACAAGAAAAAGAACAAGAAGAAGGGCCTTCAAAAACAAGAAGATTAGCCATAAGAGTATCATTTCTCTAGTGCACATGATTCAGTGGATGATGAGAAGAAATTAGAAAATCCTGAACGCAAAGGTATAAATATTAATGAAATTTATGTTAAGTTATAATTTTGATGATTCATATTTTGATCATGCTCAAGTTCCTTGTGAAGATGAGAATGATATTAAGGTTCTTAGAGTTGATATTTCTAGACTAATGATTGCATGCAAGAATAAAGAAAAACTATTGTAGATCTATGATGATAAGGAGGCCAAGCTCAAGGAAGAGATTTTCAGCTTAAATATTAAATTGGTAGAATTATAAAAATTTAGGGAATATATGAAGAATCAATATTAAGAAAAGGAAAATGAATGTGATGGATTAAAAGCTCAAGTGGTGTCCTTGAGAAAGCAGTGGAATATGGAGAAGAGCATTGTGGCATTGGATAGTTTCCTTGAGATCTAGAGATCACCATTGGATGATTATGGTCTTGGATTTAAAAAATGTGAGTCCAGTTTGCATGTAGGAATAAACAACAAAGAAGAACCCAATAAGCCTGTAGCAAATAATACCAGTAGCAAGAGTGGGAACCAAGTAAAAAAGAAGAATAACTAGCAGTTAATCAAGGAAAAAAACCAGCAACAACAAAGAAGAAAACGCCAAGGAGCTACTACTTTCAAAAAACCTTTTGTTCCAAGAGAGGATCATGGTAGATCTATAAAATTTCAATGGAGCCAAAAAATTTTTGCTGCTTTCATGCATAAGGTATAATGTCACAATTGTCACAAGTTTGGGCATGTTGCAGCTAACTACATGAGCGGAACATGTAGATTTAATTAGTTGAGCTTGCAATAGTACCAACGGCTAAGGAGACTGACCAACATGTATAATCATGGTTTTTATGGTTATTCTTACTCATGTAGCTTGTTTGGCCATAAGGAAATAGATTGTAGGTATAACCAATGGAGGATAAGCACATTTCATGCAAGGTTTATATCTACCACGAGTAGTAGGAGATATATTCCTCTTGCTACATATATTGGGCATTTGGAGTGCTATACATGCCATAATTTATGGTATATGGAAAGAGACCATTTTCTTCCTCGTTATTCAAAGAAAAATCCACAAGAGAAACAAAAAAAAGGGGGACCTACCAGAAAACCGGTGGAGGAGGAAAAGAAATAGCCAAAGACCATGTAGAGAAGTAAGGAGTAGTAACTCTTCAAGTAGTAAATATCATCCCCTCCTGCATTCCATGATTATGTCTTCAATATTTATAGAGGAATACAAAGTTCATAAGAGGTGCATATCTTATGGGGGAGTGTATGGTAGTAGTGTGATAGTTTGACGAGTATGAGTTCATTTGAGCCTCATGAACATTCAGGTCCACAAGATCAACCTGCATATTGGAGGTATGTTGAGCTCAGGGAGAGTTATACATGGTATGCAGATTCGTGAAATTTTTTTCTTTTCCATAATTATTTCTTCAATATTTATAGAGGATTGCAACATTCATAAGAGGTGCATAGCATCTTAGGGATAATATGGTAGCAGTGTGATAGTTTGATGAGTATGAGTTATTGCAACAACACTTGATGAGTTCATTTGAGCCTTATGCACATTCAGGTCTGCGGGATCAACTTGCATATTGGAGGTATGTTGAGTTCAGGGGAAGCTATGCATGGTATTGAGCTTCATGATTTGTTTTTCATTTTCCACTTATTTTCACTCATGTGTTTTTATTAGCTCCATATGTCTTTTCATGAGAATAAAAAGGTGCATTTTCAGCCACATATATGTCTTTGGTTACACTAACAAGTTGGTTGAAAATATGGCTCTACCATGCATAGAAGGAGTTCATTGGCACATGATGTATTGAGATAATATGATACATGGACCAACCATTTATAGTGTATTATATGCAATTTATTACAACTATGTGTTTTATATTGTATCATTATTTTATTTTGGTTGAGAGTCTAGTCCTTAGTTTTTTGAGTGATCATAATGATAGGATTGTTTTGTAGGAGTCTTATGAAACCATTTTTCAGCCACATGTATGGGATAATGATGTTGTAACAATCATTATATGTCATTTATTTGAGTCATTTGTCCATAGGAGAAGATCATATTAGCCATGTATTTATTGATATATTCATGTAAAATGCTCATGAAGCCATGTACTTGTATTGTATGTATCATTGGGTCATCTAGTCATGAGTTATGAGGTCATGTTATGGTCATATGAGACTTATGTATGAGTTTGAATGTCGTTGCTAGATCCATATATGCATAATGTTATATGCCATATAGTCATGGTCATGTGGCGTCTTGGCCCACCTTGTGTTTCTTTCCTTAAGAAAGGAAACATTGTTTGTAGCAGAAGTGGTTCATTGTAGGTTGGAGTTGTTTTGGAGATGAAATGTGTTCAGGGGGGGCATATATTTGTTCCTATTCACTTTATCCATATTTGTTGGAATTATTTTCCACTTGGATGTGTTCAATTTGTGCCACATGCTATGTTTTCACTGTTGGTGTTCTTGGCCTCATGTTTTGACCAATAAGGTTTATTGATGTTTCTACTATGTGGTTGATATGGAGGATGTTGGTTTTCCTTGATGTGCATGTTGATACATATTACAAGATGATATTCATTGATTCTTGTATGGTTGCCTCATGTTGGAAAATTGGTGTTGCTGCTAGAGGTTTTTAGCTGTACATGATGCTCTATATGTTGATTTGTTTCGTATGTTTCTTAATACTGATGTGGAGAGACATGGATAGATGTTGATATGAATAATTTTTTAGCCATGGTTGTAGATATAAGTTGTTCCAATATTTTTACTTCAATTCTTGATGCCTTATCAAATGGATTTGACCCTCTGAAAATGATGCCAAAGGGGGAGTGATAGAGGATAGTGGTCTAGAGTTTGTGTATGGTTGTCATCAATTCCAAAGGGGGAGATTGTTGGCATTATGGTTGTTAATGTTGATTTATAGCTCATTTTTGAATTGATGTCAACCCTATGTAGCCTATATGATGTTTGGATTCCTTCATTGTAGCATGGTTGAAACTGGTTGAGTTGGCATTGAGATGGTTATATTGGCATTGATGTCAACCTTGATGATGTATCTTGTTAATAACATGGCATGGAGGTTTGTCTTGTGATCTAATGTGTTGCCATGTATACTAATTGGAGGCATTAGAGTAGTTTCTACAGGAGTTGGAAATGGTTGGTTAAGCGACCTATGTTATTGAGTTACCAAACTTGATGAGTTGGCATATTATTACTTCATCTAGGTCTTCATTCTTATGCTCATGGATATGACTTGTTGTAGCAGTGTATTAGATTGATGATGATGTTGCAGGTGTGTTCAGTAGTGTTGTGGATTGTGTAGATGTCAGAGGAGAGTTGAGGATTATTGTCACTATTTCCAACCTATGTTTGTTGGCCCTTTAGGTTAACATGGAAGCGACACTTGGGAGCAATTTTTTTTCCATTTCAGAGGTGTCAAAGAGCCTATTAAAGATTTTGATTAATCTACAGATGCTGGAGAAGATCAAATAGTTGGCATAGGTTCTGAACTGAAGGTCCATTGAGTTTCCTTATGCTTTGCCCTAGTTTCTCCCTTGCAATTTTATGCATGTGACTGAGAGGCTCCAATCGCTAGGAACAAGGCTTATCCATGCGACTTTAGTTGATATCAGCTAGTGTTGTTCCATGTACTGAGTATTTTCATGAAAAATCTGCCAGATTCCTCACACAAATTAGATGAAAATTGGAATGAAAATTCATAGAGGCTTCTAGGTTAAGTTGTAAAGGTTGAAAATGGTTTAAAAATGTTCTCCAATTATGTGAACAACTTTAGTGCACAATTAGTGGTGATAGTGGATTATTGCTTTCAAATTTTTTCACCCTTGATCCAATTCCTAAGATCAATTTCGCTCTTCATATTTTATATACATAATTTTGGCGTTGGTTGATGGTTGGTTGAGTATGTGAGTGAGTTAGATAAGGCCACATTGATTGAGTATGATTCAAAGCCATTAGTGAACTTGATTGCTTCTGTGTATGAGCTCTAATGGAAGCAGTATGAGTAGAATTTTTTGAAGCATAATAGTGATGTAGAGTTTCAGATTACAGACCAAAGATACAGAGAGTTGAAGAAAATTTTATGATAAATATGGAGAGGTTGG
>CM076572.1:704898324-705015787 GCA_034641835.2 Pinus albicaulis | reverse complement strand
CGAAGTTCTCTACATGCTTGAGGACAAGCATGTCATCCCCAAGTGGATCCAATGTTGTTTCACTAGCCCTTACACCAAGGGAAAAAGAGCAACCCATGTTGTGAAACCGGCTCCAAAAAGAGAAGAAAAGAGATATCAATGCCTTAGAAATAAGCCACTTCGAGGGGGCAACCTCCAATACATTACATGAATGAAAAATTCTTGGATGATTCAAATTACAAAACCTCCTTTCTATATATAGGAGTCCATGGGGCCACAATGTAATCCTAGACGACTTGACAATAATAATTTAAGGGCACAATAATAACAATATGGGGGTTACAAGGGTACAATAATAACAATAAGGGGGTTACACTAACAACAATAAGGGACTATACTAATAATATAGGGACCTAACATGCCCCTCTCCTTCAAAAAAGTGTTTTCCTCAATGCTTGAGTAGCTCTGGGTGCTTCTGTATAAAATTCCCATCCTCCCATGTAGAATCTTTAGTGGGTAAGTTATTCCACTTGATGAGATACTCTAATTGATCGAATCCGTAGCTGTCGAGTTCTTGTTTCCGTGACTGCTTCAGGTTCCAATTTGATTTTTCCTTCCTCATCAAGTTCTGGCAATATTGTTTGAACTAGAAGATTTTCACCTATAACCTTCGTTAAGCATGAAACATGGAAAATTGGATGCACTCATGAAGAAACATGAAGCTCCAATTTGTATGCCATAGTACCAATATTTTACAACACCTTGGAAGGACCATAGTACTTTGGCAATAATTTATTATCCTTCTTATCTTGCTTGAGGGACATTTGTTTATATTTTTGTAGCTGTAAAAATACCCAGTCTCCTACATCAAAACTTCTCTCACTGCGATGTTGATCTGCCTGTTGTTTCATTCGATTTTGTGCCAAATTCAGGTTGTCCTTTAAGAGTTGGAGAACTTCTTGTTGATGCTCGATGTGATCTTCCACCGCTTGAACCTTCGAATTTTCTCTTAAATATGATGTGATGGATGGTGGATGATATCCATAAAGTGCCATAAATGGGGTCATTTTTGCTGCAGTATGGAAGGAAGTGTTATACCACCATTTAGCTAGAGGTAACCACTTGACCCATTGTGTTTGTTTATCAGATACAAAACAACGAAGATATCCTTCCAAACATTTATTTACTATCTCAGTTTGACCATCATATTGAGGATAATAAGATGAGCTATGAGCTAATTGAGTACCCAAACAAGAAAATAACTCCATCCAAAAATTTCTAGTAAAAATGGGATCTCTGTCGCTCACAATAACCCTTGGGTTTCCATGTAGCTTTTGAATTGTGTCCATAAATGTAGTAGCAACCGTACTTGCTTTAAATGGATGAGATAATGCACAAAAGTGTGCATACTTGGTAAGTCTATCAACTACCACCATGATGACACTCTTTCCTTTCGACTTAGGTAAACCTGTGATAAAATCCATTGAAATCTCCTCCCAACGTTGACTTGGAATGGATAAAGGTTGTAGAAGTCCCGGGGTCTTAATTGTCTCCACTTTATTCTGCTGGCAAACCAAACATTCCGCCACAAACTTTTGAATATCAGATTTAAGGCCATTCCAAAAAAATTCTTTCTTCACCCTGTGGTAAGTTTTTAAAAATCCTGAGTGTCCTCCTAAAGGAGAAGTGTGCAATTCCAGAAGAATATTTTGTTTTAGTTGGGAATTTTTACAAAGATATAAGCGATATTTGTACCATAAGGAATCATTTTTCCAACTAAATGTATCAGATGTACTAGGATCTTGCTGCAACTTTTGAATGAGTGTCCACACGTCTTCATCCTTCTTCCATTCATCTCTTGCTTCGGTTATCCAATCTGGTTGGATAATAGAAATGGCACAAAGCAATGCTTCCACCTCTTCATTATTTCTTGAGAGTGCATCTGCAACAACATTTAGCTTCCCTTTTTTGTGTATTATTTCAAAGTCATAACCCAACATCTTTGTGACCCATTTTTGTTGCTCTTCTAAAGATAGTATTTTCTCCAAAAAGTGTTTAACATTGTCATGATAAGTTTTTACCTTGAAGTGTCTTCCTATTAGGTAAGTTCTCCATTTCTTTAGTGCATGCAGTATTTCTAACATTTCCCTTCTCATAAATAGGTTTCTGTAAATACTTTCCTTTGATTGGATGACTTTCAAAATCAATAAGTCTTCCTTCTTGCATTAAAACAGCATCGATTCCATTTCCTGAGGCATCACATTCCACAATAAAGGTTTTTGTGAAGTATGGCGTAGCTAAGACTGGTGCTAGGCACATTGCCTCTTTAATATGTTCAAAGGCCTTAGTTGCTTCAAGAGTCCATGAAAATGCATCTTTCTTCAATAATGTTGTTAAAGGTGCTGCTATTCTCCCGTAATTCTAATGCCCTGTTAACCCGAGAAATCCTCACAACTGCTTTATGGTTGTGGGGAATTTCCATTCTTTAATGGATTTAATTTTGTTAGGGTCTACCTTAACACCCTCGTGAGATACAATATGACCCAGATATTCCACCTCTTGTACTCAAAAGAAACATTTGGATGTTTTTGCATATAATTGTTTCTCCTGCAATAGTTTGAGCACCCTATCAACATGTTGAACATGATCATTCCAAGACCTGCTATAGATTAGTATATCATCAAAAAATACTAGCACAGATTTTCTAAGGGTTTGAAAATGGAATTCATCAACCCTCGAAATGTAGAAGGTGCATTGGTAAGGCCAAAATGGATGACCAAAAATTCATAATGACCCTCATGAGTTTGAAATGTTGTTTTCAAAATATCTTCAGTCTTCATTCTAATTTGATGATACCTTGAACGAAGATCCAATTTGGTAAAATAAATTGCTCCATGTAATTCATCCAATAATTCATCAATCACAGGAATGGGAAATTTATCTTTAATGGTGAGCTTATTGAGCTCCCTATAATCTTGACACATGTGCCATGATCTATCCTTCTTGTGTACCAATACTACAGGAGTAGAGAAATAACTTTGACTAGGTTGAATTATAAGCACCTCTAACATTTCAGCAATCATACGTTCAATTTCGCTCTTTTAGACATAAGGATATCTATAAGGTCTGATGTTTGGAGGAACACTTCCTGGAATCAAATGAATAGCATGATCATGATCATGAATAGGTGGGAGTCATTTTGGAGTTTAAAAAACCTTGGAATGATTATCCAAGACTTTTTGGAGATCTGCAGAAATAGATGATTTTGATGTTGGAACTTCTAGTGAGCATAATTGTGTAGTTATGCCTTGTTGTTCTTTATTTAGAAGCTTTGTCATGACATTAGAGATTATTATCTTTCCCGGCTTCCTTGCAATACCCCATAATTCGAATTCCTTTCCTTTTGAAAAAATTTCAAGAAAAGTTCTTGAAAATTAAAAGCTACCATCCCCAAAGATTGTAACCATTGTACTCCTAGTACAACATCATCACCTCCCATAGGAATGGAAAGCATTGGACTATTCAATACATATTCCCCCATGGTTAGCTTGATATTATGACATTTTCTAGAGCAATTTATAGTTCCTCCATTTGTATCCATCACTTAACATTCTGGTGTTGGGTATAGGAAACAATTCAATTCCTTGGCTACCTTACAATGAATAAAATTATGGGTACTACCTGAATCAATCAACATTATTACCTTTTTCTTCTTGATATGTCCTTCTATATTGAGAATTTTAGGAGTGTTAATTCCTGCCAATGCATTACAAGATATGGTCGGACTCATTTCTTCCTCTTATTGGGTTGGTTCCTGGTGTATATCCTCTTCTTGTTCATTTTCTTCTTCCTCTTCACAATCTATGTAAAATAATTTCTTCTCAACACACTTATGACCTTTAGTGTATTTTCTATCACAACTGTAGCAAAGCCCTTTTTCTCTTTTTTTCTTCCAATTGTTGTGGTGTCAACCTTGTAGGTTGTGGAAATCTAGGAGTAGCAACACTTCCCTCTTTATAGAGGTGAGTGGTAGGTTTCCTTGTCGCCATAATTTTACATTCAATTTTTATTACCAACCTGAATGCCTTCTCCAATGAATCAGGTTCCAAAACGTGAACTTCATGTTGGATGTTATCCTTTAAAGTACCTATGAAGAGATCAATCCTGTGTTCCTCTGAAATATCAGTTACCCTTGTATTCAATTTTTGGAAGTCCTCAATGTGCTCCCCCACTAAACCCTTTTGTTTGAGATTTATCAATTGGCTAAAGAAGGTGTTGCTCTTTGTATCCTCATAATGTGCTATCATTTCCTCCGTAAAAATTGACCAAGTGACAATTTTTTACGGGAGCAAAGCCATTGATACCATACAAATTTATTTTGTTCTAAATGTAAAGTTGCAATGCGTACCTTTTGTGTGTTTTGCACATTATGGAGATCAAAATATTGCTCCATCTGTAGTATCCATGTTACAGGATCCTTTCCATCAAACTTCCTCATATCCATTTTCGGAATATGGTGGTTCTTCCCACCAACATTAGAGTTTATGAAATCACGATTAACATTTATTTTGTTCTCATCATGAGGTTCTTCTACTATCTTTTCACCATTAGGAAACATTTCTTGTATCAACTTTGTCAAACCTTCCATGTCTGATTTTAGAACATTCTTCATGTTTTCCATTTTCTCATCGATCTTAGCTTCCATGTCATCCATATTAGATTCCATGCCAGCCTCCATGCCATCCATCTTAGCTTCCACGCCATCTATCTTAGATTCCATGCCATTCTTCAAGCCATCCATCTTATATTCCACGCCTTTTCGAAACCATCCATCTTAGTTTCCATGCCTTTCTTCAAAACTTCCATGTAATTTTTTGTTGCTCTTTTCATGAGATGAAATTTGTTGCACTTGCTCTTGTAATTTTGATATGTCATGTTTCCATCTTTCATCTTCATGAGTCATAGTAGAGCTTTCTAAATTCTTAATGGGTGTTGAAGTATTTTTAGGGGCCATTTTAGAATCCAATATCGATGTATATTCTACAATATTCCCTTGGAATCAATTCAAATTGATTCTTCAAACAAGACTTATGCAATTTGGAAAAGAAAAATACACACCTTTTACTTGCTTTTGAAGAGCCCGATATTGTAATTGAATTATATCTATAATTGTGGATCCTCAATATCTAAAATTCAGCCCTGTGGTATTCCTCTAAATATTCTTTCAAATTCCACAGGTATGATTTGATTTGGATTCTTCAAGGAAAAGTTATGTCCAATCTCCCACAATGACCCAATTTTGGACTAGTTCAGTAGAGCGAACTTGTATGACTTGCCATGTGTCACTGTTTCCTCCTTTGGCTTTGAAATTGATAGACCGAAAACTATAGTCTGTGTAATTGTGGCCACTTTTTACATCATTCCAATCTTATGCTCAGAGAGAGATCTATAAATATTTTCCCACGATAACCTCTTTGAGATGAAATTCAGAAGCCTCAAAAATCCCTAACTTACATAGATCATATCTCCGAAAATATTTCGAACCAATATTTTAAATTTTTCAATGGTGTTCCTCCCGATTGTGGCTTTTCACTCTAAAATTTTCAACTTCTGAACCTTCGTAGAAAAAAATTTATTACGAAAATACCACGATGACCTGTTTAGGTTAAATTCAGGAGCCCTAAAATGACTTAACTGTACGATCATATCTCCGAAAATGTTGCGAACCAAGCTCTGAAATTTTGCGATGATGTTCCTCAGGATTTTGACTTCGCACTCTAAAATTTCAAATTCTGAACCTTTCGTAGAAACAAAGTTATAGCTAAAATTCTGACGATGACCCGTTTCTGGAGCAACAAACTCTAGAATCTCAAAGCTCGATACCAAACCTGCTCGATACCAAATGTGGTGAAACCAGCTCCAAAAATAGAAGAAAAGAGATATCAAAACCTTAGAAATAAGCCACTTCGAGGGGGAAACCTCCAATACATTACATGAATGAACAATTCTTGGATGATTCAAATTACAAAACTTCCTTTCTATATATAGGAGTCCATGGGGCCACAATGTAATCCTAGTGGGGCCACAATGTAATCCTAGCCGACCTAACAATAATAATTTAAGGGCACAATAATAACAATATGGGGTTACAAGGGTACAATAATAACAATAAGGGGGTTACACTAACAACAATAAGGGACTATACTAGTAATATAGGGACCTAACAACCCAAATAAAGAAGAAGAAATCCACGAGGATGGCAAGGTAACAAAGTTGAAAGATGATTTGATAGGAAAATTACCTAAGGCACGGGTGAAAATATGAAACTTGATGGTACAATAGAGTCTAACGAGAAAGCCACGTTCCATAGGGCGGGGGCACCAAAGAAGGGAATATGAGTGGGATGTTCTAGGGGTACCAAAGAAAGGCGGAAGGATGGGAAGGCTTACCCCCTAGAGGAGGTGACGTCACTCGGTGGCAGACCAATCACAAACATTTCGTGGGGTGGTAGACTATAGCAGGAGGCCCTCATGAGCCCCCGCGAGAGTTAAACATGGGCCCATCAAGACTGGAATCTGGCGCAAGTGAGTAAAGGTAAGGTAATTCTAGGGAAGGCAGTACGAAACCAGTACATTCTTCAACCCAACACATGGCTCTCACCCACCCAGCTCCCGAAAGCCATTAACCTACTACCACATGTCCCATTATCGACATCCTTATGACGTATGCCCTACAGTTGTCATCCTCACCTCATATTTTGCAGATCTTGGTTCGATTTAATCTTGTTTTACTCCCAGACTTGGTAAAATATTTTGTTTTTTATGAATTTGTCGTGTAGTGAAGGTTGAACTCCAGTACCAGGTCGTTTTCAATCCCCACGTCGTTTTCCCCTTAGAATTCCTCACTATTTGCAGGTATTTAGTTGTTCTTCCACGTCACCATTTTCCTTCTGTTTTTTATTTTCAAATGGTCATGGGGAAAACGAAGTCCAGAAATTCTGAACCCGAAACCCCACAAGACCGTAAGGCCAAGGCTGTCCCTGGACCTGAACCCCTTATCGATGCCCATGCGCGAATTCAGGACCCGTTCTACCCTTTCAGCATATCCCGCGTCAGACTTGAGCTATTTAAGAATAATTTAAAGGGTCAAGGCAGTTTCAGAGTAGTTGGGATAGGTCTGTACTAAAAAATTTCTCCAACCACTTACCCAGTTCCCGAATTCATCAGTTGGCTTGGTGAAGCTTATGACGAGCGTAGAGACTTGTTCTTATCTACTCAAGGCAATAATATTTTCCGCATATCACTTGAAATCATAAAGAAAGCCCTCTGTTTTCCTCACAGTCAAAATTATGTAAATTTATCTGAGTTATCCCTTTCCTCCCAACTCTCAAAATTACCGTAGGAGCAACAAAGTGACTTTCTTAGCGTTCTCTAGGATTCTCACCTAAAATCTCTTCCACCGTCAGATTTTGTCCCTTTGTCTACTTTCAGAGACAATGTGTAGCCGATCCTAGCTCTCATTTTTGGGTTGTTAGGTCTTAAAGAATTCGAGCGAGTGTCAAAATAATGTATAGCTCTCCTATGGCTCATGATGCAAAAGGTTACACTTTTGAATATCCCAGTTTTCCTACCTTCTGCTATTCAAACCTAGTTTCAGTAATTTCCCTCTACTGCGTCTTTCAGGTTTTGTTCTCTAGTATTATACCTATTCTTATTTGAACACGCTGATAATTTTGAGAGCCTCGGCCTAGAGAAACTCTCCAAGACAAATGCCCAGCCAAAAACTGTCTTTAAGTTGAATGTTTCCATTCGTTAACGGGCTGGGGGGAAGGGGTGTAAAAGGTTTTTAAATGAATTCATGTCCATAGCCTATACCATAATACATGAAAATCCTCCACCTAGAATATTTCCTGAGAAAAAGGACCGGCTGTAATTCGATGAGGAAGATAGCAGAGGGGACTAATACCTATATGATGATTAAACCGAAATTAGGGTCTATGGAGCGGAAGTACCTCCCTACCGTTTGCCGGTGTTTCTAGCTATGTGAATATTTTCCCTTGAATTCATTTGCCAAACCCTGAAGACTGAATAGACCCACTTCGTGCTGGCAAAGAAATGATATATCCTAAAACTCCCAACTTCTATTGGCCCCTTCACCATAATTCGAGGCACGCCCTCTCCATAGTAAAAATGTTACTTCAAGGGATGGACCTGCTACAAGGAAAATTTTGGCCTTATGACCTAAAAGGAGCCCTTTCCAATAGGAAAAAGAAAATAAAGTCAACTTCTTATGTACATGATACTATGCCCTCCATTGAGTGGAGAGCTAACCTTGATACATGGTGTTTGGATACACAGATGGAGGTCAAGTCTTCAGCCGCGGAAGGGAGGGGTGACAATTCATCTGTAGAGATAGAAAAGAAGGGAAAAGAAGATGAGTTAGGTGCCTCAAAATTCAAGAGGGCATGAACATGGACGAGGGATCCTATCCCTCTAAGAAACATAGGACAGAAGGACCACAGATGGTATGGGAAGAGCCACCACAGGAAGAGTTTCCCGATACGGGTTACCTGAAAAAAACAAGGTAGGTTTCATGGTTACTTTTGACAGTGCCTTTTCGTCGGACCCTTCTGGGCTATCAAAAGCAGTTTCAATTAGCAAAGTAGAGGTCAGGGAGGAAATTAACACCAGAAACAGGACCATACGGGAGAGGCTAAGGGCTAAATTGGTCGGGTTTGTAGATAAATATCATACTCGACTTACTGCTGAGTTGGACATGGAAAAAGAACAACTTATATTTTCTATTTCACAGGCAGTGTTGCACTCCTCAACCGATGGGAGCCACTACCTAGCCCCGGAGATCACCTTGAAATTGGGAAATATCCCACTAATAGATAAGCTTCGCTTGCACAAATGCATCGGAGACATGTCGCGAGATGAGGTGGTCAAACTTACACTCGCCTTGATAAAACTCAAGGAGAAACATGCCTGAGTATTATAAAATCAGAAGAGGGATAAAGCTAGTGCCAGAGCGATAAAAAACTAGCTAGAAACTCTGAGGAAAGTAGTAAAGGACAAAGGCACCGACAAGGATGCAATCCAGCAGAAGCTCATCACTGATCTAGAAATGGAGAATTCTGAGCTCAAGAAGAAGTTAAATATACCCAAATGGGAGCATGTGAAAATGAAAAAATTAATTCAGGTGGAAAAGGAGAAATTGAATCTTGATGATTCACTGGCTAAGGAGCACGAGGAAAATACTCAGAAGACTGCAGAGATCGCAAGTCTAAAACAGGGATTGTCGAACTTGCGGTCAGAATGGGACCAACATGTGTGCATAGCCCCGATATCCGATGAGCCCAGAACCACCCCGGAACAGCTGACTAAATCCCTGTTGAACTTAAATGTTTCAGAAAATGAAACACAAACAGCTCACCAAAGATTACAGGAGATGGAAGCTACGATGGCGATAAATCAAAAGGTTGTAATGGCCCTAGAGGTTGAAGTCGAAAAATTTCAAAGAGAAAAACAGGTACAAGACAAGACCATCAAATACTTGACTACTCGGATGAAGGGAAACGTGACACTCCTGGAAGCTAGATGCCTGATCTGGACCGATATAATGGCAAATATTAGACAACAATGGAACTACCTCACCCTAGTTGATGATAAGAAGCTCGCAATCCGCTTATTTGAAGCACAGTTGCAGGAAGGGCGAGCGGAAGGAGAAGTGAAGGCCTTAATGGCTAATAGATATATTTGGTATCTCAATAAACTGGGTTCAGAAGAATTGCAAGCACAAGGAATCATTGATTGATTCAAAAGGGTAATGGAGGTCAGAAAAGCAGGTGAGAGGGAGACCACTCGTGCAAATGCATTGGGTTGTTTGAAACTACTTTCAATTGGAATCGAGAACTTCGACTATGAGTGGAGTAAGTTAGTGGAGGCAGGCCTCCCATCATGCTGGCACCCAGAGACCTTCGCATTCTCCAAGCTAAGGGATTATGAACAGAAAATGTCAGATATCATGAATAATTCCAACTTTCCTCTAGATAAAATTTCTCGCCAAAAGGAAGACACCATCACAGCCGCTCTAAGCAAGGAATTATTCCTCCTCTACTAGGTTAGACAATTTCTAGCCATCCAAGTAGACTAGATCAATCGCACAGATATGCAGCCATTGGTTGAGACGTTTGTCACTATGCCAGCTCCAGGCGAGACCATGTGGCAAAAATGTAGTGAGTACGCCAGCACTTTGGTATCGTCAGCTACTCCTTAGCCTCTACCTCCCTCTAGTCGCAAAGTAGGGTCATTTTCTTCATCAGCTCGGCCACATCAGCAACCATCAAGCACCCCTCAGCGCCATCACAAATGACACTCATGATTTGGCCCATGCAACATACTTACTGTTATTTTTATGAATTGTAAAACTGGGTGAAATCTTCATTTCACCCTATTCACTCTTTATTTTTCATTTATTGTTATGTTTTCGTTAGGGCCTTTGTCAGGCCAGGTTGTATATGATGAGAGGTCATTTTTCCTCATCACCAGATTTGTTTTTGTTGATGGAGACCACGAACAGAAAATATCCTTAGAGAATGTTTTGTTTTGAAGATATCGTCTCTCAAAGCTCACCTAGGTAGCTATAAAAGATGAAATGAGAGAAGAAGGAAAGGTTCCGGATTTTCAGAGAAGAAGCTGTTCATTGTGAATTCTATCCTTTGTAATTTTTTGAGATCATCTTCTAGTATATGTCTGAAGATGCCTTCAGGGAAAAGAAATGAAGCTAGTCTGTTGTTGTTGTGGATTCCCAATGAGATGAGTAACAATATGTATATTCTTAGTAGTTTTTAAATATAAATGTTCATTGTGTTTTCATCATTCTCCTGTTATCGTAGATTTCGGAATGCGAATGTTCTAATTTGTTAGGTATGAATTTATTGGGAACGATACTCATATCTTTTCATCTGTAACATTTTAAATATGGCTCGAGGCACGGTTTATGTTCAAAGTTCTATTCACATACCATTTTTATTCTTGTATTAGTGGAGGGTGGATTCTTAATGTCGAATAAGCCTACCCTGCTCTGATATTTTCCTCATGTTCTTTCATCGTTGCTCATATCCATTTATATTGGTCACTGTTTGCTTCTCTCATGTTCGGCACATCTCACAACAGTTCACTTTCATGACTGCTTTTGATTTATGCTTATAGATCCTTATTGTTGAACAAATGGATCTCATTCTTGTTAGTATTTTGTCTTTGATGTCTTGGATGCATATCAAAAACTTTAATCATCATTTCATAACAAGAGGTTCCTTCCTATCAGCTTGCAATATTATCTTTGAATCCTCTTGTCTTAAGATGTCCTAGGCACTAGTCTTTAACAACTCAGGGTTGTCTCTTGGAGTTACAACACTAGTGTCCTCATCTTGAGAATCCGATGAAGACTCCTATTCTTTACAGTTGTGTTGCATGCTTCAGCCCACAAGTAAAACGGTAGGTCGTGATCATGCAACATCATTCATGCAGCTCCAACAATACTTATTTTCCTCCTTTTAACAACCCCATTTTGTTGTAGGTTATGGGGTGTTATTAAATCGTGTTTAATGCCTTCTGATTCAAAAAATTTATTGAACTCATTCAACACATATTATCCAACGTTATCACTCATGAAAGCCTTCACTTTCATGTGTATGTATTCCTCAACACGTGCTTTAAATTCACAAAATTTTGAGAATGTTTGGTATTTCTTCTACATGAATAATATCCAACACTTATGTGAGAAATCGTCTACAAATATAACATAATACACGTGCTTGGCCATGGAGGTTGTCGATAATAGTCGAAGCACATCTGAGTGAACTCTTTCAAAGATCACTTGCACTCGATTGTCCATATCATGAAAGGTGGCTTTGGTGTAATTCCCCAATGTACACCCTTTGCATGTTTCATGCTTCTCTAATGCAACCTTGGGAAGTACTATAGAAATATGCTACATGATATTTAAAGCTCCATGGTGCAAATGTCCAAGTTTCCTACACCATAATTCATCGATGTCTGAGCTCTTCACCTTCTCTTGTTTTGTGCTCAAAACAACACAATATTCTACATCCAATTTGTAGAGGTTCTTCACCCAAACCCCGATTTGCTTCACATGTATTGTGGCTATGTGAGGAAGGAAATATTTCCCTTTACTAAATATCACATCATAGCCATGATCTTCCAATATATAAACTCAAACTAAATTTTTCTTCGCCTTCTAACTTGCCTACATGTTCTACACCTTACCTTCTTCTTACATCCTCTGGTAACGACTAGTATAAGCATGCCCTACCAGAGCCATATTCTCTCGCCCTTCAAACATGCCCTCTAAGCGCCGCCCCACACTTCAGGACTACTATGAGAGGAGAGACCTGCGATCACATAGATTCACATTGTGATGAGACAAAGGTACAAATAATGAATGCTTACACGATTACATTTTGAATTCCCAATAGAAAATAGAAGAGCCCCATCATGAATAGAGCACTTATTATCTACATTATTCTTTATTATTACGACCTACTAGTATTTACATTGGTGGAAAAAGTAAGTGACATCTTTTAATGTGATTGGAGCACCAGAATCCCTCTAAAAAGTAACATTATTGATGTTGGTCATGCTATACCTTCCATCATCTCCCATATCAATGTGCATCTAGAGATACTTCTCCTCCAAGTAGATAAAAATTATTTGTTATTGGTCATATGGAATGAGGGTCCACTATCCAGATACCACAAACTACTCATCACTGATAGTCACCATGCATGCAATGAGGGTGAAATCCAACTCAAATTGTGAAGCAAGAGCTTCACTTATCCCAACTCATGTGAACACTTCTTGTGCACACACTTCATGGCATAATGTCCCAACTCATGACAATGAAAACATTTAATCTTTGACAAGTCCTTATTCTTGCCTGCATGACCAGAATCACCTTTAGATTGGGATTTATTCCCTTTCTCTTTATTTTCCTTTCCATCCAAGGCAAAATTCTCCTCATCATCATGCTTGGATGAGGTTCCATCTCTGGTGCCCCACCTTATCTCTTATTACACCAAATCGTGTCACAAATTCTCCCACTCTAGTAGCTTCTCCCTCCCATTTACCGAATGGTAGCTTTGCTAGCTCTTGGGAAGGCCTAGAAGTGCTAGGTTGACCAGATCATGTTTATCAATTGTAACACCAACCATCCCAATCTCATCCTAAATTTGGGTGAAATTTCTCAAGTACTATGGTATTGTGTCACCCTTTTCCATCTTGATTTTCCAAAGCTTGTCCTTCAGTGCCAGCTTCTTGTGGTCACTATTGTTCTAAAAAAATACTATCAAGGATTTCCACATTGCATATGGATTCTTGTTCCCATGGAGGTTTGCGATAATATGGTATCAAACTCCTTTGAGGAAGATCCTTCTTTCATTGGATACATTCTTCTTCCATTGTGATATATCTTGTGCATCAGCAGCTGTTGGTCCTGGAAATTGCTATCGATGTTTTCCTTCAACCCATTATCTTCCATTACTACTTCCATCTGGTCCTTCCAAGAAATTTAATTCGAGCTACCCTTAAGGGCATACTCGAGCCTCTGACCATAGAATTCCATCCTAATCTTGCTGCTAGATTTGAAGAATAAATCTACGAAACTCATTCCACCTGCAAAGATAAATTCATATTCTTCTCTTCTATAGTGGTTTAAGCTCTGATGCCATGTATAAACTCCTTGCATATTCAAACTACTAATTGTAATTTACTAAAACAATAGACTTGAATCTACTCTACCAAATATGGAAATAATTAAATGATCATGAAATCACAAAGCATACAAGAGAAAGAATTCAATCAACACATTACACAATGATTTCCTGGGGAAATCCATAGCTAAAATCCCCTGATATTTGTATATTGCATTAGTCAGAAAATATGAGAATATTACAATGCTTTGCTCAAGCCCGAGTAACCTTTGAAATATATTTATCTGTCTCATTTCTTCCTTGACAATCCTTGGCCAATATTTAACCAATTTTTTTCTTTCCCAAGACCCTATTTCTTTGTGTTATTTCCTTGGGAACTAGCCCCTGTTAATTAGAGAAATTCCTTATCCAGAAATACCCATCCATCATAGGACTTCCTCTAACTGCATGCATCGCTTGTAAAATTTGGATGATTATACAACTAATAGTACACTGCCCTTGAACTCTAATATCAACTGGGTAACTCGTATATCTTTCTTGCATGAGTTATTTACGGTTGAATTATCAGTTAATTGGTTGATAATAGTATACACACCACACTACTATACCTCCCACTATTTCCTCCAATAGTTCGAACTATTTTAACTACTTTAACTAAGTTAAACTGAATTAATTAATTACAACTCAAATAAGCTCAATCGTGGCTCCTATGAGGTAGAAACATCTCTACATGACTCAAGTTAGGTCCTCAAATCGAATTAACTAAACTAACTAAGTCAAACTAACTTAGTTAAGTCATACAAGCTGTCATGTTATGTGGAATTACAAATTTCTCCTAATTTAATTCAAGGGAAAATTAAATTAGAACCTTTCTTGGTTCCATTTTCAATGGTAATAGAGCTTAGTAAAGGTTTGGAGGCATATACAGGTGCTAGAGAAGATGCCCAAAAATTTGGTAGAGGTTCTGAACTAAAGGTCCATTGATTTTTCTTATGCTCTTCCATAGTCGCTCCCATGTAGGATTATGCATGCAACTAAGAGGTTCTAGTCACTGGGAACAAGGCTTATCCATGCAACTACATTCGAGATCAGCTAGTGTTGTGCCAAATATTGAGGATTTTAATGAAAAATCCTTCAGATTTGTCGCACAAATCAGTTGAAATTTTGCATGGAAATTCCGAGAGGATTATATATTAAGTTGTAAAGGTCGAAAATGGTTTTAAAAGTTCCTAAAATAATGTGAACACCTTTAGTGCGCAAGTAGTGGTGATAGTGGATTTATTTTGTCAAATTTGTGCACCCTTGATCCCATGCCTAAGGTCAAGTTCACCCTTCATAAGGTGGGTGAGTTAGATAAGTTTGCATTGAGTGAGTATGCTTCAAAGCCATTAGTTAGTTTGATTACTTAAGTTTATGAGTTGTAATGGTAGTGATATGAGAAGAATTTACTTAAGCATAATATTGGTGCAAAGTTTCGTATTACAGAAAGTCTTGGATCCAGTTTGAAAATATATGAAACGAGGTCTGCATAGAGTAGAGGAACAATGACTTCATGGGTGTGGAGCATTGATTACAAAGTTTCAATGAAAAAAATAGTTTCACAATACAATTGGATTTGGGCGAGGATCAATTGATCATGGTGGCTTTCAATCGATGATAGTCTGTAGATCTGTGTGAGAATATAGTCTTCGAATATGATCAGTAGAATCAAATCTCTAAGCTGATGGGATTTTGCTGATTGTATATGAGGTTGAGTCTCCTAGATAATCAGAGTCAACAATATATGTAAAATACTATATTTGTTTAATATAGGATTCAGAGCAACGGAGCAACCACAAGGTTGGTTTTTTCTTGGTGAAGGTTTTTCCACCATATATCTTGTGTCGCTTGTGTGGATGTACTTTTTTATTTGTTAATTATTATTTCTCTCATGGTTATCATGTTTTATTTTCTTATTCTATTTATATGCATGAGCTAATGTAATGTGTTCCTCATTAATATATGTGATTCGGTAGAGAAGTTTAAATTGGTAATATAGTTTAACAAGTCACACTATTGATTCAACCCCACCCACCCCCCCCCCCCCCCCCCCCCCCCACCCTTGCACCCCTCTCAGTAGTGCTCAAAGGTTTCCAAAAATCAGTATTAGAGCAGGGGCTCTTGGTTGTAACTTGATCATTGGAGAGTAGATATGGGGTTTGTTGGATATTTTTTATTCTTTCATTTTATCTATTATATATATATATATATATATATTTAATTTATTAATTTTAATTTTAATTAATTAATTTATTATTATTATTATTATTTTTTCCCAGAATGGTTGTCCTCACTGTTCTAAATTAAGGGGTATGGCACAAAAATGTTAAATCTCAATTATTTTCTAGTGGATCTAATATTTGTAGATTAGTATGTGAAGGTTTTGGCAAGGATCCATTTGCATACAAATTTTTACAACATGATGCACAATCTAGAGTCATAATCTACAAGAATATTAATGATGATGATTTGAAGAAGCTAGTAGGTTTGAAATATGAAAAGGACATGTGGGAAAAAATAGAATCCATATTTGGAGATGGTACCAACAATAATAAGGAAAATGAGAAAAAGAGAAACAAGAAAAAGAACAAGAAGAAGGGCCTTCAAAAACAAGAAGATTAGCCATAAGAGTATCATTTCTCTAGTGCACATGATTCAGTGGATGATGAGAAGAAATTAGAAAATCCTGAACGCAAAGGTATAAATATTAATGAAATTTATGTTAAGTTATAATTTTGATGATTCATATTTTGATCATGCTCAAGTTCCTTGTGAAGATGAGAATGATATTAAGGTTCTTAGAGTTGATATTTCTAGACTAATGATTGCATGCAAGAATAAAGAAAAACTATTGTAGATCTATGATGATAAGGAGGCCAAGCTCAAGGAAGAGATTTTCAGCTTAAATATTAAATTGGTAGAATTATAAAAATTTAGGGAATATATGAAGAATCAATATTAAGAAAAGGAAAATGAATGTGATGGATTAAAAGCTCAAGTGGTGTCCTTGAGAAAGCAGTGGAATATGGAGAAGAGCATTGTGGCATTGGATAGTTTCCTTGAGATCTAGAGATCACCATTGGATGATTATGGTCTTGGATTTAAAAAATGTGAGTCCAGTTTGCATGTAGGAATAAACAACAAAGAAGAACCCAATAAGCCTGTAGCAAATAATACCAGTAGCAAGAGTGGGAACCAAGTAAAAAAGAAGAATAACTAGCAGTTAATCAAGGAAAAAAACCAGCAACAACAAAGAAGAAAACGCCAAGGAGCTACTACTTTCAAAAAACCTTTTGTTCCAAGAGAGGATCATGGTAGATCTATAAAATTTCAATGGAGCCAAAAAATTTTTGCTGCTTTCATGCATAAGGTATAATGTCACAATTGTCACAAGTTTGGGCATGTTGCAGCTAACTACATGAGCGGAACATGTAGATTTAATTAGTTGAGCTTGCAATAGTACCAACGGCTAAGGAGACTGACCAACATGTATAATCATGGTTTTTATGGTTATTCTTACTCATGTAGCTTGTTTGGCCATAAGGAAATAGATTGTAGGTATAACCAATGGAGGATAAGCACATTTCATGCAAGGTTTATATCTACCACGAGTAGTAGGAGATATATTCCTCTTGCTACATATATTGGGCATTTGGAGTGCTATACATGCCATAATTTATGGTATATGGAAAGAGACCATTTTCTTCCTCGTTATTCAAAGAAAAATCCACAAGAGAAACAAAAAAAAGGGGGACCTACCAGAAAACCGGTGGAGGAGGAAAAGAAATAGCCAAAGACCATGTAGAGAAGTAAGGAGTAGTAACTCTTCAAGTAGTAAATATCATCCCCTCCTGCATTCCATGATTATGTCTTCAATATTTATAGAGGAATACAAAGTTCATAAGAGGTGCATATCTTATGGGGGAGTGTATGGTAGTAGTGTGATAGTTTGACGAGTATGAGTTCATTTGAGCCTCATGAACATTCAGGTCCACAAGATCAACCTGCATATTGGAGGTATGTTGAGCTCAGGGAGAGTTATACATGGTATGCAGATTCGTGAAATTTTTTTCTTTTCCATAATTATTTCTTCAATATTTATAGAGGATTGCAACATTCATAAGAGGTGCATAGCATCTTAGGGATAATATGGTAGCAGTGTGATAGTTTGATGAGTATGAGTTATTGCAACAACACTTGATGAGTTCATTTGAGCCTTATGCACATTCAGGTCTGCGGGATCAACTTGCATATTGGAGGTATGTTGAGTTCAGGGGAAGCTATGCATGGTATTGAGCTTCATGATTTGTTTTTCATTTTCCACTTATTTTCACTCATGTGTTTTTATTAGCTCCATATGTCTTTTCATGAGAATAAAAAGGTGCATTTTCAGCCACATATATGTCTTTGGTTACACTAACAAGTTGGTTGAAAATATGGCTCTACCATGCATAGAAGGAGTTCATTGGCACATGATGTATTGAGATAATATGATACATGGACCAACCATTTATAGTGTATTATATGCAATTTATTACAACTATGTGTTTTATATTGTATCATTATTTTATTTTGGTTGAGAGTCTAGTCCTTAGTTTTTTGAGTGATCATAATGATAGGATTGTTTTGTAGGAGTCTTATGAAACCATTTTTCAGCCACATGTATGGGATAATGATGTTGTAACAATCATTATATGTCATTTATTTGAGTCATTTGTCCATAGGAGAAGATCATATTAGCCATGTATTTATTGATATATTCATGTAAAATGCTCATGAAGCCATGTACTTGTATTGTATGTATCATTGGGTCATCTAGTCATGAGTTATGAGGTCATGTTATGGTCATATGAGACTTATGTATGAGTTTGAATGTCGTTGCTAGATCCATATATGCATAATGTTATATGCCATATAGTCATGGTCATGTGGCGTCTTGGCCCACCTTGTGTTTCTTTCCTTAAGAAAGGAAACATTGTTTGTAGCAGAAGTGGTTCATTGTAGGTTGGAGTTGTTTTGGAGATGAAATGTGTTCAGGGGGGGCATATATTTGTTCCTATTCACTTTATCCATATTTGTTGGAATTATTTTCCACTTGGATGTGTTCAATTTGTGCCACATGCTATGTTTTCACTGTTGGTGTTCTTGGCCTCATGTTTTGACCAATAAGGTTTATTGATGTTTCTACTATGTGGTTGATATGGAGGATGTTGGTTTTCCTTGATGTGCATGTTGATACATATTACAAGATGATATTCATTGATTCTTGTATGGTTGCCTCATGTTGGAAAATTGGTGTTGCTGCTAGAGGTTTTTAGCTGTACATGATGCTCTATATGTTGATTTGTTTCGTATGTTTCTTAATACTGATGTGGAGAGACATGGATAGATGTTGATATGAATAATTTTTTAGCCATGGTTGTAGATATAAGTTGTTCCAATATTTTTACTTCAATTCTTGATGCCTTATCAAATGGATTTGACCCTCTGAAAATGATGCCAAAGGGGGAGTGATAGAGGATAGTGGTCTAGAGTTTGTGTATGGTTGTCATCAATTCCAAAGGGGGAGATTGTTGGCATTATGGTTGTTAATGTTGATTTATAGCTCATTTTTGAATTGATGTCAACCCTATGTAGCCTATATGATGTTTGGATTCCTTCATTGTAGCATGGTTGAAACTGGTTGAGTTGGCATTGAGATGGTTATATTGGCATTGATGTCAACCTTGATGATGTATCTTGTTAATAACATGGCATGGAGGTTTGTCTTGTGATCTAATGTGTTGCCATGTATACTAATTGGAGGCATTAGAGTAGTTTCTACAGGAGTTGGAAATGGTTGGTTAAGCGACCTATGTTATTGAGTTACCAAACTTGATGAGTTGGCATATTATTACTTCATCTAGGTCTTCATTCTTATGCTCATGGATATGACTTGTTGTAGCAGTGTATTAGATTGATGATGATGTTGCAGGTGTGTTCAGTAGTGTTGTGGATTGTGTAGATGTCAGAGGAGAGTTGAGGATTATTGTCACTATTTCCAACCTATGTTTGTTGGCCCTTTAGGTTAACATGGAAGCGACACTTGGGAGCAATTTTTTTTCCATTTCAGAGGTGTCAAAGAGCCTATTAAAGATTTTGATTAATCTACAGATGCTGGAGAAGATCAAATAGTTGGCATAGGTTCTGAACTGAAGGTCCATTGAGTTTCCTTATGCTTTGCCCTAGTTTCTCCCTTGCAATTTTATGCATGTGACTGAGAGGCTCCAATCGCTAGGAACAAGGCTTATCCATGCGACTTTAGTTGATATCAGCTAGTGTTGTTCCATGTACTGAGTATTTTCATGAAAAATCTGCCAGATTCCTCACACAAATTAGATGAAAATTGGAATGAAAATTCATAGAGGCTTCTAGGTTAAGTTGTAAAGGTTGAAAATGGTTTAAAAATGTTCTCCAATTATGTGAACAACTTTAGTGCACAATTAGTGGTGATAGTGGATTATTGCTTTCAAATTTTTTCACCCTTGATCCAATTCCTAAGATCAATTTCGCTCTTCATATTTTATATACATAATTTTGGCGTTGGTTGATGGTTGGTTGAGTATGTGAGTGAGTTAGATAAGGCCACATTGATTGAGTATGATTCAAAGCCATTAGTGAACTTGATTGCTTCTGTGTATGAGCTCTAATGGAAGCAGTATGAGTAGAATTTTTTGAAGCATAATAGTGATGTAGAGTTTCAGATTACAGACCAAAGATACAGAGAGTTGAAGAAAATTTTATGATAAATATGGAGAGGTTGGTGTAGCTCCATATTATTTATTTTCACTTTTGTTTTGCAAGTGTTGCTAGTGCATTTGGAACATAGCCATTGTGTTGTATGTTTCTAATTGTAGCAAGCAACAATATATTTTTGTGTAAGGGTTTGATATTATGGCGGAGTATGAACTTTTTTTTTCTTGTTGGTTTGTGATGGTGTTTCAGATTTTTTGTGGCCACTATTTTTCTTGAGTGGAGAGCATATGTTTGTGGCATTTTTATTTGTGTTGATGATATCTTGTTGTTAGAGATTGTATTGCAGAATTGATTCAAGTTGAGAAGAAATTATTCGTTCTAGTATGAAACTATATGAAACAAGGTCCGAATAGAGTAGAGGATAAGTAATTGTATTAGTGTGGACTAGTGATTGCGAATTTTAAATGAAAGGAATAGTTTCTCAATCCAATCAAAGTTGGGTGAGGATCAATTGATCGTGGTGGATTTCAGCAGATGGTAGTCCATAGATTCACATGAGAACATAGTCTTCTGAGCTAATTAGTAGAATCGAGTCTCCAAATTGATGGGATTTAGATTGTTTATGAGGTTGAGTCTCCTATCTAATCGAAGTCAACAATCTATGTAAAATACTATATTTTCTTAATAGAATATTAAGATCAGCGCAACAACAACAATGGTGGTTTTTTTCCCTGTGAAGGGTTTTCCACCAGATATCTTGTGTCTCTTGTGTGGATGTGTTTTTTATGTGTTTATTATTTTTTCTCTCATAGTTATATTATTTTAGCTGCGTATATGGTTTATATGCATAAGATAATACGATGTGTTGAGTAGTGCTCAAAGGTTTCCGAAAATTGGTATTAGAGCGGGGTCTCCTGGTTGCAGCTTGATCGCTAGAGTGTAGATCTAGGGTTTGCTGGAGAAAAAAAAAATTCTTCAGAATGACTATCCTCACTCCTACAAATTACAAGGTATGGAACAAAAATGTTAAATCTCATTTATTTTCTTTTGGATACAATATTTTGAGATTATTATGTGAATTTTTTGGCAAGGATCCAATTGGAGATGAATTTTTGCAACAGGATGTGCAAGCTAGAGTCATAATATACAAGAATATTCATGATTATGATTTGAAGAGGCTAGTAGGTTTGAAATATGCCAATGAAATGTGGGACAAGCTAGAATCCATATTTGAAGATGGTACCAACATAAGTAAGGAAAATGAGAAAAAGAGAAACAAGAAAAAAACAAGAAGAATTTCCTTCAAAATCAAGAAGCCCAGCCATAAGAGTCTCATTTCTCTAGTGCATATGAATCAACAGATGATGAGAAGAAATAAAAAAATCCTAAACCAAAAGGTATCAATATTAATGATTTTATGTTAAGGTATAATTTGGATGATTTATATTTTTATCACACTGAAGTGCCTAATGAAGATGACAATGATATTAAGGTTCTTAGAGATGAGATTTATAGACTAACAGTTGCATGCAAGGATCAAGAAAAAATATATCAGATCTGTGATGATAAGGAGGATAAGCTTAAGGAAGAGATTGGAAAATTAAATACTAAATTGAAAGAATCAAAAAAGGTTGAGGAAGGTATGAGGAAGAAATACCAAGAAAAGGAAAACGAATGTGAGATATTAAAACTTGAAGTGGTGTCCTTAAGAAAGTAGCAGAAGAGGCGGATTGGCCAAGAGGTATAATCATGGTTTTTATGGTTATTATTACTCATGAAACCTATTTGGACAAGGAAATATATTGTAATTCTAACACATGGAGGAGAATCACATTTCATGCAAGGTTTAGATCTAGCCTAAGAAGTAGGATTATATTCCTCTTGCTACATATCTTGGCCATGTGGAGTGCTATACATGCCATGATTTTTTCCATATGGAAAGATATGTTTTTTTGCCCCATTATTCAAGGAAAAATCTGCAAGAGTAGCAAAAAACAAGAGGACATACTAGAAAACCAATGAAGGAGGAAAATAAGCACCCAAATACTGTGTGGAGAAAGAAGGAGCAGTAGTTATTCAATTAGTGAAGAGCCTACCCTACTACAATCCATGATTATATCTTAGATATTTATAGAGGAATCCAAATTTCATAAGAGGTGCATAACCTCAGTGGGAGTGTATGGTAGCAATGCAATAGTTTAATGAGTATGATTTATTGCAACCACACTTGATAAGTTCATTTGATCCTCATGCAAATTTAGGTCCGCGAGATCAACTGACATATTGAAGGTATATTGAGCTCAGGGGTTGATATGCATGGTATGAAGCTTCATTATTTTTTTTTTCTTTTCTTTTTTCGCTTATTTTAGGTAATGTGTTTTTATTAGCTCCATATGTCTTTTCATGAGTAGAAAAAGGTGCATTTTCAGCCACATATATGTTTTTGGTTTCACAGACAAGTTTGTGTAAAACATGGTACAACCATGCATAGAAGGAGTTCATTGGCAGAGGATGTATTGATATAACATGAGACATGGACCAAACATGTATATTTTGTTATATGAATTTTATTATAGCCATGTGTTTTCTATTGTATCATCATTTACGTTGGTTGAGAGTCTGGTCCTTAGTTTATTGAGTCATCATAATGATAGGCTTGTTTTAGAGGATTCTTATGGAATCATTTTGCAGCCATGTGTATGGGATAAATATGTTGTAACAATCATCATATGTCATGTATTCGAGTTATTTGTCTATACGATATGTTCATAGAAACCATTTATTTATTGATATATTGATGTAAAATTATCATGAAGCCATGTACTTGTATTGTATGTATCATTGGGTCATCTACTCATGAGCTATGAGGTCATGTTATGGTCATATGAGAGTTATGTATGAGGTATTATGTCGTTGCTACACCCTTGCATGTACAATTTTATATGTAATATACGCATGGTCGTGTAGAGTATTGGTCCATCTTGTGCTTCTTTTCTTTGGAAAGGAAGCAATGTTTGCAATGGAAGCAGTTCATTGAAGGTTGCAGTTATTTTAGACATGACATGTGTTCAGGGGGAGAATATATTTTTTCTATTCACTTCAGCCATATTTGTTGGCATTATGATCTACTTGGAGGTTTTCATTGTGTGACTCATAATATTCTTTCATTGTTGGAGTTCTTGGCCTCATGTTTTGAGCAGTAAGGTTGATTGATTTTGTTGTTATGTGGTTGCATGTTCCTACATATTATATGATGATGCTGATTTATGCTTGTATGGTTGCCTCATGTTGGAAAATTTTTGTTTTTGGTAGAGGTTGTTGGTTGGACATGTTGCTCTATATGTTGATTGGTTTAGTATGTTTCTTCTTTTTGATGTGGAGAGACATGGATACATGTTGCATATGGATCATTTTTCAGCCATGGATGTAGAGATCAGTTGCTACAATATTTATACTTAAGTTCTTGTTGCCTTATCATATGGAGTTGAACCTTTTCCATTAATGTCAAAGGGGGTGTGAAAGAGGAGATTGGTCTGGACTTTTTGTATGGTTGCCATCAATGCCAAAGGTGGAAATTGTTTGGATTATGGTATGCATGGTGGAAACTAGCTCATGTTGGAATTGATGTCAAACCTATGTAGCCTATTTGATGTGTGTATGCCTTCATTGTAGCATGAATGCAACTAGTTGATTTGGAATTGAGATGGCTATGTTAGCATTGATATCAACCAGCCTTTATGATGTAGCTTGTTGATAGCATGGAATGGAGGTTTGTATTGATGGAATGTGTTGGCATGTACATTTATTGGAGGAATAGGGGTTTCTGCTACAGGTATTGGAAATGGTTGCTCAGGTGACCTATGTTGTTGAGTTGCCGCACTTGATTAGCTGGCATACTAGGTCTTCATGCTTATGCTCATGGAGATGAGTTTTTGAAGTGGTGTATTGGCTTGATGATGATGTTTCATGCATGTTCAGTGGTGTTTTAACTTGTGTATATGTCAAAGGAGAGTAGAGGACTATGGGCACTCTTTCCAACCTATGTTTCTTGACCGTTTAGGTAAACTTTGAAGTCACACTTTTGAGACATGTTTGATCCATTTGGAGAGGTGTCATAGAGCTTAGTAAAGGTTTGAAGGTGTGTATAGATGCTAGAGAATATGTCCAAATAGTTGGAAGAGGTTTTAAACTGAAGGTCCATTTATTTTCGTTATGTTCTTCCCTAGTATCTCCCATGCAGGATTATTCTCAAGGCTTATTCATGTGACTATAGTTGAGATTAGCTAGTTTTGTGCCAATGACCGAGGCTTTTCATAAAAAATCCTGGATTCCTTGTGAAAATCTGATGAAATTGGAATGGAAATTTCAAGAGGCTTCTAGATTAAGTTGTAAAGGTCGAAAATGGTTTGAAAATGTCCTATAATGATTTGAACACCTTCAGTGCACAAGTAGTGGATTGATTTTTTCAAATTTGTGCACCCTTGATCCCATGCCTAAGGTCAATTGCACCTTCATATTTTATATACATCATTTCGGAGTTGGTTGATGGTTGATGATAAGGAGGCCAAGCTCAAGGAAGATGTTGTCAGCTTAAATATTAAATTGGAAGAAATTGAAAATGTTGATGAAGGTATGAGGAGGAAATACTTATAGAAGGAAAATGAATGTGAGAGATTAGAAGCTAAAGTGGTGTCCTTGAGAAATCAGCGGAAGATGGGTATTGGAAAATAGGTATAATCATGGTTTTTATGGTTATTTTTACTCATGTAACCTATTTGGACAAAATGAAATATATTTCATGTCTATCCAATGGAGGAGAAGCACATTTCATGCAAGGTTTAGATCTAGCATGAGCAGTACGAGATCTATTCCTCTTGCTACATATCTTAGCAATGTGGAGTGTTATACATGCCATATTTTTTTCCATATGTAAAGAGACTATTTTCTACCCCATTATTCAAGGCGTAGTTTGCAATATCGGAAAAACAAAAAGGATCTACGAGAAAACCAGTGAAGGAGGAAAAGTTTCAACCAAAGACCATGTGGAGAAAGAAGGAACAACAACTCTTACATATTTATAGAGGATTGTAGAGTGCATAAGAGGTGAATAGCCTCAGGGGGGAGAATATGGTAGCAGTGTGATATTTTAATGAGTACGATTTATTGGAAAAACACTTAATGATTTCATTTTAGCCTCATGCACATTCAGGTTCGCAGGATCAGGCTGCATATTGGAGGTATATTGAAATCAAAGGAAGTTATGAATCGTATGGAGGTTCATGATTTGTTTTTTATTTTTATCTTCTTTTAGGTAATTTGTTTGTATTAGCTCCATGTGTCTTTTCATGAGTAGGAAAAGGTGATTTTTCAGCCACATATATGTTTTTGGTTTCACAGACATGTTGGTGTAAAAGATGGTACAACCATTCATAGAAGGAGTTCACCGACACAATATGTATTGATATAACATGATACATGGACCAGTCATGTATAGGTTGTTATATGAATTTTATTACAGCCATGTGTTTGCTATTGTATCATCATTTTATGTTGGTTGAGAGTCTAGGCCTTAGTTTGTTGAGTCATCATAATGGTAGGCTTGTTTTGGAGGAGTCTCATGGAGTCATTTTGCAGCCACATGTATGGGATAAATATGTTGTAAGAGTCATGATATGTCATGTATTTTAGTTATTGGTCCATAGGATATGATCATAGAAACCATGTATTTATTGATATATTCATGTAAAATTATCATGAAGCCATGTACTTGTATTGTGTGTATCATTGGGTCATCTAGTCATGAGCCATGAGGTCATGTTAAGGTCAGATGATAGTTATGTATGAGGTCTTATGTCACTGCTAAACCCATCTATGTACAATGTTACATGTCATATATTCATGGTCATATGGAGTCTTGGTACACCTTGTGATTCTTTTCTTTGGAAAGGAAGCATTGTGTGTAGCGGAAGTGGTTCATTGTAGGTTGGAGTTGTTTTTGAGATGACACGTGTTCAGGTGGGGAGTCTATTTGTTCCTATTCACTTCATCCATATTTGTTGGAATTACAATGTGCTGGAGGTGTTCATTGTGTGCCTCATGTTCTGATTTCACTGTTGGGGTTATTGGCCTCATGTTTTGAACAATAAGGTTGATTGATGTTGCTGGTATGTGGTTGCTATGGAGGATGTTCATTTGTCTTGTTGTGAATGTTAATTTATATTATATGATGATGCTCATTGCTTCTTGTATGATTTCCTCATGTTGGAAAATTATTTTTGTTGCTAGGGGTTGTTGGTTCGACATGCTACTCTATATGTTGACTGGTTTAGTATGTTGCTTATTGCTAATGTGGAAAGACATTGATACATGTTGATATGGATGATTTTTCAACCATGGATGTAGAGATCAGTTTCTCCAGTGGATCATAATGTATAGACCAAATCAATGTAGATTTCAATAGTATCAACAACCAAGGAGATTGGCCAACAAGCATAATCATGGCTTTTATGGTTATTGTTTCTCATGCAACCTGTTTGGCCATAAGGAAATAGATTGAAGGTATAACCAATGGAGGAGAAGCACAGTTCATGCAAGGTTTAGATCTAGCATTTGTAGTAGGAGATATCTCTTGCTACATATATTGACCATGTGGAGTGCTATACATGCCATAATTTTGGCCATATGTAAAGATAGTGTTTTATTCCCCATTGTTCGAGGAAAAATCCGCAAAAGGAGCCAAAAAAAAGAGGACCTACTAGAAAACCAGTGGTGGAAAAGAAGTAGCCAAGACCATGTTGAAAAAGGAGCAACAACTCTTCAAGTAGTGAAGAGCATCCCCTCCTACAGTGCATGATTATTTCTTGCATATTTAAAGAGGATTATAGAGTTTATAAGAGGAGCATAGCCTCAGGGGAGCGAATGGTAGAAGTGTGATAGTTTTATGAGTATGAGTTATTGAAGAAACACTTGATGAACTCATTAGAGCCTCATGCACATTCATGTATGTAGGATCAACTTGCATATTGGAGGTATATTGAGCTCAAGGGGAGCTATGCATGGTATGGAGCTTCATGATTTCTTTTGCCTTTTTCACTTATTTTTTCTCATGTGTTTTTGTTAGCTCCATATCTCTTTTCATGATTATAAAATATGCATTTTTCAGCCACATATATATTTTTGGTTTCATTGACAAGTTGGTTGAAAATATGGTACAACCATGCATAGAAGGAGTTCATTGGCACAATATGTATTGATATTACATGAGACATGGACCAACCATGTATAGGATATTATATGTAGTTTATTACATCCATGTTTTTTCTATTGTATTTTCATTTTATGTTGGCTAAGATTTTGGTCCTTAGGTTGTTGCATCATCATAACGATAGGCTTGTTTTGGAGGAGTCTTATGGAGTCATTTTGAAGCCATATGTATGAGTTAATGATGTTGTAACAATCATGATATGTCATGTATCTGAGTTATTGTTCCATAGGAGATGATCATAATAGGTATGTGTTTGTTGATATATTTATGTAAAATGTTCATGAATACATGTACTTGTATTGTATCTATCGTTGGGTCATATATTCATGAGTCATGATGCCATGTTATGGTAATATGAGAGTTATGTATGAGGTATTATGCCACTGCTATACCCATCTATGTAAATTTTTATATGTCATATATTCATGGTCAAGTGGAGTATTTTTCCACCTTGTGTTTCTTTTCTTTAGAAAGGGAGCATGTTTGTAGTGGAAGCGGTTCATTACATGTTGGAGTCATTGTGGAGATGACATGTGTTCATGGGGAGCATCTATTTGTTCCTATTCACTTCATCCATATTTGTTGGCATTATGGTCCACTTCGTGGTGTTCATTGTGTGCCTCATGCTATGCCTTCAATGTTGGGGTTATTGGTCTCATGTTTTATGGAATATTTCAAGACATCAAAATCATTTTGGGCTATATCATCCCAATGGAAGGTAACCCCTTTCTTAAATAGGAGATTAAATCCTTTCGTGAGTTATATTTAGTTTGGGACGAATCTCCATAGAAATTTAGCCTTCTCTTGGAGAAATTTTAACTGAACTAGTAAGGAAGGTGCAGACAAATCAAGAATCACCTATACTTTGAGTGGATCGATGTGGATTCCTTCTTTTGAGACAGAAAACCCACGAAGTCTACTGGATTGGACACAAAATACACATTTTTGTGGATTTCATCTTATGTTGTAATGTTGACAACATAGAAAAATAGCTCTAAGATGCATTGGATGATCCTCATGATGTTTTTAGTGGGCAGTTAAATCATCCAAGTAAGGTTGTACTATATGTCTGATATCATGGAAGGCATAATTCATGGCCCTATGCAAAGTAGGGCCAAAGTTCTTCAAACTAAAAGGAAGTTTACGATAAGAAAATGTGCCCCAAGGATAGATAAATGCAGCCTTATGTTGGTCCAATGGTATTATTTTGATTTGATTGTAGCTAGAAAAGTCATCCATAAATGAAAAAAAATCATTTCTAGCATAGTCATCAAAAATTTGGTTGATGAATAGGGTTGGTTAGTTGTCTTTAGGACAACATTTTTAATATCACGATAGTCAACACATAGTCAAATCATTCCTTATTTATTATTCATAGGGACTATGTTTGACACCCAATCAATGAGAGGAACTAGGTAAATAAAACCAATGCACACATTTTTTTTCAACTTCTGCTTTGATTTCAAAATTTTTCTTAGGGTGGACCAAACATAAGCATCGTCTAACTGGCTTAGCATCCAAATAAATTTTAACTTCATGACGATATTCGAATCAATACCCGACATCTCTTTGTATGTCCAAGTGAAAACATCATATAATTCTTGAAAAAGGGCTTTATAAATATTAATATCATCAGGATAAAAAGATGCGCCAATATGGAAATTTTCAAAAAATTCAGGTTTAACTTAAATATCGAGAGGAATGGCATATTCAATATTTGCTAAATTCTTCTCTATATTTACATCATGAATGTATACGGAATCTTTAAATGTCTCAGTAATATTGGGTAAATAAATATCTTGTTGACGCTATGATCAACACCCTCCAAAAATTTTCTAACACGTGAATGTTGGATCCTTCTCAAGATCTAACGATCTGTTATTCCAAGTCACTTCATGATCAATGAATGTTATACTAAGTGTTTGAGTCTTCTTCTTGGTTTCTTAGTGTCAATGTAACTTGCATACACATGTTCAATCTGTAACAACTTCATGAGTGAATTAATTTTCCAGAGCTTGGATAGGCATAACACAATCCATCAAGAAAATGCCTATGCAATTCTTAATCTATGCCAATAGTTAGTGCACACTTTCAATTGATAATGTCTCACTTTTGGTTGTGATCGTAGTTCTATTTCGGTGAGTTTTTCCAACTCTCACTTTTTTACACCTTCTCTTTTGCAAGTGTCACTTTCATCTTTATGATTGTTTCTTTCACTTTTTTTCACTTCAATAAGTTTCTCTTTCATTTAATATTCACTCTGGCATGTGTTTCTTTCAATGCCGTTCACATTTTGCAACTGTTGTTGCAAATGTCATCTTTTGGCATGAAAAGCATCATACATCGAAAAATGTAGTTTTGGTATGTTTAAAGGGGTAACTTTGGTGTAAATGAGTTATTCTTATCATATAGACATGTATCACACTCATTCCCAAAGTTTCAAACACTATCAAACAAGTGTCGTCACCGTCGTCGCAAAGTGTACCTTTTGTGTTGCACTTGGGGTAATCCATCACAATGTCATTGCATTGAGGGAAATATGTGGTTGATGTATTATGAGTGCTCAATTTTGTGTTGTAAACTCTTCTAAGTGTGTGATCATTCTCAAATCTTGTCCTTGTTCACTTTGGCCTCACTGCTCCCACACTTAGCCAAATTTGGAAAATTTCTCGCCTGAGAAACCTGGAATCACTTAGCCTTCCTAAATTATGCATTGCATAGTATTAGAAATCAAGATTATAACTTACCTCTTATAATATTATAACTGAATAATGCGCAATTAATTCCTTCCATAATTGTGCATTGCATAGTCTCAGTGCTCAACCCTGACCCCTTGAGATTTGGAACTGTGCAGCCCTCCCTCATAGACATCTCTTGCTACACATTGTATAGTCTTTATCATCAATTTGTATCCCTACATCCTTAAGCTATGCAACTGCACAATCCATTGATCAGTCTCCATTCGGAACTATGCATTGTGTAGTATCAAGGCTGAAAAATTCCTCCTTGACCTCCAAAATTACACAGTCTCTGACTTTAGTCAGCCTCTTTTATGCATTACAAAGTCTCAAGAAACAAGCCTCAACCTTCAGCTCTTGAACTGCGAAACTATGCAAGCCCTAGGCCTTTGTACCTCTAAAATTGTGCAATGGGAAGCCTCAATATTCAAGTCTCTAGTGTGACCCCTTGACACCCTCAACTGTGTAGTTGTCTATCCCTGACCGGCTTGAACTGTGCACTCCACAGTTTCAAGGTTGATTCTTGTCCCCTGACCTCCTAAGTTGTGCAAATGTGTTACCCTTGAGCATGTATCTCAGCCTATCTCAATTAATGGTTTCCATGAAGCATGTTAGACCAGGAATTTATAGGTTTGATGTCATATTTTCATGAGTGGATTTCAGTTACAAGTATTACATCATATTATGACAGGATGATGATGAAGGATATAAATAAGGATACCCTACTAGAAGACACCTTGTATCTCTAAAGACAAAGATGATGATTGAAGATAAAATCATTATCGCATGAATAATCCATATCAATTATCCCCTTGGACGATAAATACAAATAACATGCAATATCCATCATGAAGATGCAAAGAAAGCAACAAAAGGAGTAGCTTGGAAATTCCACATCATCATCAAGTTCCATGTAATCATTATCAAGAGTCCTCTCAAGAGTCACATGTGTCATAGTGTCTTTCCACTAATTTGTGGAAAGTAATTATGTAATGTAAAATGGGTGGAATACCAACTGCCCCACATGGAATATGAAGAGCCACTATTGAGTTCCAAAAGTATTGTAGAATCTCAGGATTCATGAGGGAGGTTAAGAGTCACATGTGAGCTGAAGAGTCACCTCATTTGTTATAAAAACACCCTCATAACTCAAGAGAAAGGAATTTGGGGACTTGAAATTTCACATTGGATTCTCTAGCATTGGAATAAGGGAGAAGATATTTCTTTGGAGAATCAAGTGCTGACTTAATGTTCCACTATTAGGGCTAGTGTGGAAACATTATACTTGTATATCTTGGAATTTCCACTTAAAATATGAAGCTCGATGAAGTGAAGCTCGATGAGCCAACACAATTTCATGCATGTATCATAAATATAGTAATACTATTCTTTATATGTTTGCGGTATATGTTTTTCTCACATGTACTAAGGAAATTGAACTATTTTGGTGGCTTTGGTACTTATCTTGTTGAAGCTGTGTCATATTTGGTTTTATGATCTTAGTTGGCTTGTGAACTACTTTGTGGACTAATTTTTTCTCTTATGTGTCTCTTTTAGGATAATACTATTAATTTTCTTCTAGAGGCTCACTCTCTCTCCCCCTACCGTGAAAGTACTTTGTCAATTGTGATTGTATACCTCACAATTCCAACTTAATTGTTTGTTACAAAGGATGTTTTATAACATATTATGTTAATAATTATATCCAAGTAAAATACCTAAGCACAATGGAAATTGGTCGTGTTTCCTCTTGGGCCTCCTACTCTAAATGGTGTGGGGTCTAGTTGGGACATCACATCAGGGAGACACCCTAGGTTGGTGTATTTCTAGCACCTTCAATAGTTGGTACTAGAAGGAGGCCCAGATGAAAAGTTGTGCCCATTGATTCTCTTTTGAATCTCTCATCTTAAATGGATCTTTCCCAAATCATAATATTGGAATGATTTTCTAACATATCCCCTGGTAAACGTTTCATCTCCGTAGAACAATTTCATGACTTGTCGCAATTCAAATTTGATGGTCAGGGGGGTAAATTCATATCCAAACATATATTTTATTTTCTTGTTTTTTGTAAATCTAACGAAATTTATTATGAATATGTTGTTTGTATATTATTCACCCTCACTCTTGAAGGTTGAGTTAAGAATTGGTGTCAGACTTTTCCAACAACTTCAAGGAGCTTCATCAAGATTTTTCCATGTATGACTATCAATATGTATGTAATAGGATTTATCTACTCAGAATGAAATCTAGTGAATTTGTAAAGGATTTTATTAATTAGTTTCTTCACCTTTACTATGAATTTTCTCGAGGGAGTCTTTGATTTATATTTTATCAATGAAAAGTTTCAGATTTTGATACTAATTTCCTCGAAATATCTATAATCTAAACCCCCAAATGATGTTTCTCCCACAACTTATGTTGATCATGAGACACCCAAATTTTTTTATGAGGAACCCACTATTCATTTTGTTCCTCTTCCTCCTCCTTTTCTAGTAATAATTTGGGTGCCTCTTGGTGTTGTTCTTAAAGTAGGGAAATTTGAAAATCGAATCATTTGTCCATCCATTCAACCTCCACCCATTTCCCATGATTCAAATCCTATTGATGAGAAATTGGAATGGTTTAGAAATTACATGGAGCTCGAAGAAAAAATTGATCCCTTACTCTTTCAATATCACATTAATGCACATAATCATAATCGTGAAGTTTATCCAATTGAAAACATAATTTCCTCAAGGGATAGTTTTCAACCTCTACCATCTACATCTCATGATTTCTTGTTTCTTGATCTCCTTGATCAACATACTTCATCTTTTGATGATTTTCAACCCATTATTTCAAGCAACAATCAAGAACAAGGTAAGTGCATTTTACAGATAGAGGAGTAAAGTGTTGAAGATATGCTTAATTTTTCTTCCCTCTTTCAGGATGACAATCTCACATTCTTAGCTAATCATGCATATCAAAATCTTGATAACCTGTCAAATGATTTCAAATCCTTCATTCAAGTTCAGAATTTGGAAAACCATCGCCATAAAATCCCTATTTCCATTAACACATGTGATGATGGATATACAAGTACATTGAACGATATATTTCCTTTTTTGAGGACATGGATTTGTACGGTATTGATTCAGAATGCTTCTCATAGTTTGCAATATTAATTTATGAGGTGATATTCTATTTCAATTTGGAATGATTTTTAATATTACTCAAGACATGAATCTTCAAATATCAAATATGAAGAAGCAAGTTGTCCGGCTTTTGAATCTTTGGTATACCCTATTGAAGAAAAGAAAAATCAATCTGAATGTTACATTAATGTGTTTTTCTTCGATCATTATGATGATGAAGATAATATTATGAGACATAACATACAAGTTGATCTATTTTTTTTACAAGATCAATCTGATTTTACAACTGGTGTTTCTCTTCCTGAGTGTTTTCATCTTTCCTTACCTTTAGCACACTACACATTGTACCCAGACACATGTGATAAGTTTATGATAACACCAAGCTCTCTAAATCCTTGAGATGTTTATCCGATTGGTCATGGTTTTAATCATGTACAAGATGGTGTGGTCTTACAATCAGAGGATGAAAAACTTGAACCTATCATTCATGATCTGTTCAACTCTAAATATTTTGTATGTCAGGAGGAAGATGTTACAATTCTAAATGGTCAAGGGAGTTTTCCAACTGATGCATCTCTATTTTACACCCATCCAGAATTTGATATGTTTAATATTGAGTCTGATCAAACCAGTGCCATTAACAATGTTTTCATTGGTACATATGATGATGGTGATGCATACCTACCTGTTGATTTTTCTAATCCATCAAAATTCGATGATCCGCTAATAGAAATATCAGAAATCCGTATGGAATTCAAGACACTTCAGCCTCTGCTGATGGTTATGTAAGGTTCTCGCAATCCCATTGACACCTATGAAATGAGTTGCATCCAATTTTTCACACATAAATTTTTCCACAATAGTTTTCCACTGGTTATGAGTTCATTCTTAAAGAACATTCGATATTTTCAAATTGATTTTCACAATTCTCAAGATAATGTTTCTAATTTCTTGTGGATTAATTATTCATCATATGAATCCCTTGCATTGCACTCAGGGTTGGATATCACATATTTCATGGATCCCCACAATTTCAAATCCTTTCATTTTGACTATCAAGATAAAGGTCACTCTAGGTTGAAGGATTTCACTTTTTCAAACGCTTTTGAGATCGGTCACTATCATATCACTTTTGTGCATATCATGGATATAATTATATTTTTCACACAATATCTCTTCTTGAGTGATGGTAAATGATTGATTCATTTAGAAAATAAATACCCTTGTGTTGTTATGAATACCTGGTGTGATTTGACCCTTGCTTCCAATCCTTCTGCAGCTCGGTATCTTAATAGGTTTCCTTGTTGGAAATATGTTGTCATTTATGGAAAAGGAAAAGGTAAAGGAAATGATAAATATTGGAAAAATAAATAAATGGAAACTACAAATGCATTGGTAAATATGTTATCATTGGTGACAAAAGAAAAAGTAACAAAGGTGGCAAAGACAAGCATGGTAAAGGATCAATCACAAGAAGATCAAAATGGTATTAGTAATGGTACATATACTTTGGAGCCATACCTTCCGTAGAAGATCATCTTAGATGTAGGTGAAACCCACTCAGATGGGAAGAGCTCTGAAAGAGATTTCCAATGATTTTTGGAAGTATTAAAATGGCCTCCTATTTCAAAAGCTAGATCTAGACAAAGTTTGGTGATATTAAGTCAATGATAATAGAATTAAAAGGTGAATGGAGGAGCCTTGGTGCATAGCCAGAGTTGGCAGAAATTCAAAACCCGTCGATAAACTCAAGTGAAGCATACAAACATATGATTGGGTAGACTTGGATGTACAGTGAAACAACATGAAGCATTTCTATTGGGCATTGGTGGAGCCCACCTGGGGGTAGTACCCCAACAAAATGGTTATGGCACAAAAGTCTTAGTACTAGGATGAATGGAGTGAGATGATGCTAGGTGATGATGCCATCTTAGTGGAATTACCCTCGAAGGTGTACACAAGAGTTAATCACCAGGAGATAGGCACCTGACACACGTGGCATGTTTTCAACAACACTAAAAACAAAAGTGTTGTCAGACCTCGAGGCATCGGGAGGTGGTTTCCCATACCATTGATCATGTAGATCAATGATAGAAAACCACCTCAGGACCACTCCTCCTAATACCACAAACCATAATTGAATGGTTTGAAGGCATAATTTTTTGAATCCGATGACTTTTTTCAAAGAAAAATTATAAATGAAATTGCTCGCAAAACCAAGGCCTTGGGACCTTTTTTTATCCACTACACACATCAAGGAAAAGAGCGGTCAAGTGGAAATCTGAGAAGATTTATAAAGGTGGCAAGATGGGTAAGTTGGAAAGGACCTCGAAAGGAAAATCTTCCTAAGGTATAAGCACAAATTCTATACTTGATTGGCATCATAACACAGCAGAAAACCACGTTCAGGACTTCATGTCAGAACCACAAAAGACAAATAGCATTGGAGGGACTTTCTGTCGGCAGCAACGGAGGGCAGTAAGGCAGAAAGACAGGCCCCCGGAGAAGGTGAAGCCACCTTTCGGTGGGCCAATCATACACATTCCGTGGGGTGGGATAATGGAGCAAAAGACTCCCATGAACCCCATTGAAGTCCTAAGTGGGCCCATCAAGAAATACAATTGGTGTCGGTAAGTAAAGGTAAGGTAAGTCTAGGGGGATGGTACGAAGACCAGTACATGCCTTAACTTGACATGTGTCTTTCACCAACCCGGTTGCTATCATCCAATAACCCATCGACACATGTCCCATTTTCGGTGTCCTTATGACGCCAACCCTACAGTTGCCACCTCCTCTTACTCGTCCACTGGTGTCGTCTTCATCTTCAGCTTGGTCAAAGCCATCCTCATTCAGGACCCCTTGCCGGAACACCAAAAGATGAAACTCATGACTTGGCCCACGCGGCCTATTTTACTTTTATATTTTATTGTAAAAATGGGTGAAATCTTGATTTCACCCTCTGCACTCTTTTATTTTCAGTTATGTTTTAGTTAGAGCCTGTGTCAGGCCATGCTGTATGAGATGAGAGGTATTTTTGCCTCATCATCAATTTTGGTTTTTGATTAAGAATAGGAACATAAAATATCTCCAGAGAATATTTTTTTTGGAAAATATCTTCTTTGAAAGTTCATGTAAAAAGCTATAAAAGATGGAATCAGGGACTAAGAAAAGGGTCTAGATTTTTTATAGAAGAAGTGGTAGTCTGTGAATCATCTTCTTTTGTAAATTTTGAGGTTCTATCATAGTGCATATCTGAAGAGCCCTTTTGGGAAAAGTAATACAAGCCAGTCTATTGTTTTGATGGATTCCTACTAAGATAATTGAACAGTATGCATTTTCTTGGCAGCGACTCAATTTAATGTTCATTGTGTTTGCATCATCTCTTTGTTATCGTTGCTTTCAGAATGCGAATGTTCTGTAAGTTGGATGTGAATTTATCTTAAATGGTACTTGCGTATTATCTTTCTGTAACATTTTAAATATTGCTTGAGGTGCGATTCCTGTTTCAAGTTCTTCTTACAGACCATTATTCTTCTAATGTCATTTAAGGGTGGATTTTTGTGTTGGCATAAGCCTACCTTTCTTTGAAGTTTCCTGATTTTCTTACATTGTATCTCATCTCCATTTATCTTTATAATTGTTCACCTGTTTCACATTCGACCCAGCTTACGATAGTTTTTCCTCGTGACTGCTTTAGGCCCACTCTGAGTAGCCCTTTCTCTATAGAGCTAGAAATCATCCCTACCAATATTCTCTCTCTGATATCTTGGACCAATATTAAAAAACGTTAACTACCTTTTCATAACAGGAGGTTCCCTTTTATCAATATGCAAAATACCTTTAAAACCTCTTGTCTTAAGATGTCCTAGGCACTGGTCTTTAGAAACTCAAGGCTATCTCTAGGAGTTACAACATATTTTTGGCATCATTGCCGGGGAATGAAGTTGAAAATATTTTCTCTGGAGTACGAAAATTGAATTCACCCTTCAATCAAGTGAGCACGAAGGGTTTAGAGTTGTATATCCCTCACCTTGGTGACTCAACTGTTATCTAAAGTAAAAAATCACTTTCAATCTTGGCTTATCACAAGCCACATCTAAGGTTAGATACCTCATAGTTGAGAACACCCTCAATTTCGGATCCTGAAAAAATCATATTCAAGAGAATTTGGAAGAAGCAGTAGCCAGCTCAGATTGATATATCCAAATTCTCACTAGAAGACTCTTCGTCCTCTTATTAGCAAGTTCAACTCCAAGGCCCCATTTCTACTGCCTGAGTACTTGAATATCCCCAAGATAACCCTGTTCTGAACCATACTGAGATAAAAGATGAGGCAGAGTCAGTAAATACATCTGGGGTCTCCTTGCATCCTACCCCCAAAGATGAGGAGGTCAAACAAGTCACCATACTCTAGATTTCTACTCAGATAAATCTGCAAGCTACGACCCAACGCATACACATTATCATTCATCAGAACCCTCCATAGAATACACCACCTCCCATGGTTGTTCCCAGATTTTTACTGAATAAATATGATCCACTGGCGCTACCCAATGTTTTAAATGATATGCCTCAAGATTATATGAAGCTCTTGTCTCCGTTCACCGGGGAAGATAACAGTGCTGCCCAAAATCATATTGAAGATTTTTGTGCTTTTGCTGAGAATTTTAATGTGGAACACTTGGATGTAATACTAAGGCTCTTCATCCAATATTTGGATGGAGAGGCCCGAAAATGGTTCAAGACTTTGGGTTACCACACCATAACCACCTGGGAGGAGATGGAAAATTATTTCACACGAAAGTGGGGAGAGAAGAGAGATCATGGTTACATTCTTACATAGTTCAATGCCTTGAAAAAGAGACATAATATGGATGTAACTGAATTTATCAAGAGGTTCAACAAGTTGTACAATAACCTACCTGCTAATATGAAACCTCCTCAAACAATAGCCAAGGTAGTTTTTGTGGGAGAATTTGAATCAGAGTTTGGTTTCACCTTGGGAGAGAGAAAATCTACACCATTGGACTAGGCCTAGACTAATGTGTTGCAATTTGAGGCCAACTTCGCCTCTATAGGGAAATCTAAAGGAAGAATAGATCATGATTTTGGAAGGAAGGGTAAAGAGGAGGCTTCTTATTCCAATCAAGAAAAGGAAGCAGCAGACTACAAGATCGAGGAAATGAACAAGATGATAAAGAACCTCTCCGATAAATTGGTGAAACTAGATTTGGAAGCTAAGGGTTCCTCCTCTCGACTGAATCAGGTCACTCCTAACAAGGGTTTTAACCCACAGTACCGAAATCCACCCCTAAAAATACTAAAAAGAGATAGGAAAGAACATCAAGACCATATAAAGCCTCCTCTCTATCTGGAAGGAAAAATGGAAGGTCCAACTGAAGATGTTCCTGACGAGCAGGATGATCAATATATTGCTTATTCAGAAGATGAAGAGGTAGAGCTTACTCTAGGGGAAGATGAAGAAGAGAAAGTAAATTCCCTTGAATATCCAAACATCGATGATTATTGCAGGCATTTTTTAGACTTCATGCAAGCTCAGTTCCACAAGAAGTATGATCTTATATATTCTAGAAAGAGGACTAGAACGTAGGATCAAGATGAAGAATCAAATCCAAAAGAGTCGATTCCCCAGAAAGATGATAGCAAAGGTAAAATTCTTGTAGAAGATCCTTTGCATAAAAAAGCTACCAATCCTTCCTCCTCTAAGTCAGTTCTTGATTCCCCTGTAAATCCTAAAGATACCTCAGCCATCATGAAACCGCTGGTTCCACTTAAAGAGCAACCTAAAGAAGTCATCCCAGAGAAGAACCCTGTTGTTTTTAATCTCCAAAAATAATTAGAGAAGGTGGAAATATCGGTCCCCTTAGTTGATATTTTGAATTAATATTCTTATAAAGCTCAGGTGTCTCAATTTATTCTCCCTCATGGAGTATCTCCTCCCCCGGATAGTCTTAACCTCCAGGAAGAGAGACCCATGGTAGTCTTTGGCCTGCATGTGGAAGAGTTAGACTCAACAACCCCCTCGTTCTATGTATCCTTGGTCATCCATGATATAATGCTACATAATTGCATGTTGGATTCAGGGGCTTTGCACAAATTGTTTCCTTTGTCAATCATGGAGCAACTAGGGTTGAAAATTACTCGCCCATACAAATATATGTATTCTTTCGATTCCAAAAGGGTTAAATGTTTGGTAATGATTAAAGATATGGTGGTGAACCTGGCCCAAATCCCAGCCAAAAGTGCCATGATGGACATCGTGTTTGTTGATATCCCAACCCAATTTGAGATGATGTTGTCCAGATCATGGGAGACTAATATAGGTGGTTCGATTAAACACGACCTCATTTATGCTACCATCCCAGTATTCAGGGGACAAGAAAGGAGGTTATACCAGGAGTCCAGATTCATGAAGATGGTGACTAAAGCTGATGGCTCAGTCAATTCCCCTGTGTATAGAAAGGAAGGTGAGTTTTCTTGCCTGATGCTTGAGGAGGATGAATATTTCTTATAGGAACTAGCATTCCACCCTTTGAGACCAGAACAATACGCAAGTAATGAAGAGAGGGACATATGGACTCTACATTTTGATGGGGGAAATTTGAGAGAAGGAAATGGAGATGGAATCCTTATAATCTCACCTATGGGACAATTGGTCCCTTTCTCTTTCAAGTTGGAGTATGAAGCTACAAACAATGTGGAAGAATATGAAGCATTTCTCCTGGGGTTTCACACAGTTAAGAACATGAATATTCAAAGCCTCAAAGTCTTCGGAGATCCATAGCTGGTGGTGAGGCAAATAAAGAATCAATTCCAAGCTAAGCACCCTTAGATTAGAGCTTACAGGAATGAAGTATGGGATTTGGTGGAGAATTTATTCTTGGCCTTTAACATACAGTTCATGCCGAGAGATTGGAATTGAATGGCTAATTCGCATGTTGTTGCAGCTAGCAATTTTATCCCACCGCAGAACCCGCTCCTTAGGTATGAAGTTGAAGAAAGATGTCGTCCGTCTATCCCAGATAACATTAAAAACTAGCAAGCATTCTAAGATGAGGAACAAGTGAAACACTTCATAGAGACCACTAGAGAATTATCTAACTTGGTGATTTATGTTGTGGAAGAGGAGCCTGAGGAGCAGCCTAAAAACAAATGGGAATTTACAGTGGCAGGACATCGTGTTCAGCAACTAAAATGGAATGTCATCCCCAGAGGCCTTATGCCCTTGGACAGATTGTTTGACAAGAATGAAATCTCGATTAACCCCAGCAATTTTACCCAAGAAGACCAGGTGAATGATATAAACATTAGGATGGAGGGAGATCCGAAAATAGTAAGGTTTTCTAAAGGAGTCCCAGAGGAGTATAGAGATCAATACTTCAAATTTTTTGAAGCTTACAAAGACATTTTCGCATGGTCATACCAATACCTAAAAATGCTTGATGTGGAAATCATACAGCACAAGATCCCGCTCAGAGGAGATGCAAGCCCCATAACCAGAAACTTAGGAAAATTAATCTATTTTTTCTTCCATATATTGAAAAATAAATCAAAAAGATGTTGAGAGCCAAGATTATAGTCCCCTTGAGATACTCGGAGTGGGTGGCCAACTTGGTTCTGTTCAGGAATAAGAATGGGGAAATAATGTTGTGTGTATATTTCCAAAATTTAAACAAGGCATCTCTCAAAGATAACTACCCTCTCCCCAAGATGGACCACATATTGCAGAAGGTGGTGGGATCTTCCAAAATGTCTATGATGGATGGCTTCTCTGGATATAATTAGGTGGTGGTTCTCCTTGAGGATTAGACGAAAACAACGTTCACTACACCATGAGGGACGTTCATGTATGCCCGGATGCCATTCGGCCTAATCAATGTAGGTGCCACTTTCCAACGAGTGATGGATATCGATTTTGTCAGAGAACAAGATAAATTTGTGGTGATATACTTGGATGATATCACCATGTTTTCAAAGAATGATGCTGAACATATCAAGCACCTGCACTGGACCTTTGAGAAATGCTGCAGGTATGCCTTATCACTTAACCCTCAAAATTCCATGTTTGCTTTAGAGGAAGGAAAATCGCTAGGACCCATTGTAAAAAAAGAGGGGGTGAAAATCGACCCCAAAATGGTATAGGTAATCAATGGCATATCACTACCTCGAAATAAAAAGGAAGTCCAGGTGTTCCTAGGATGCATAAACTTCTTAAGGAGGTTTATTCTGAACTATGTTGAGATAGTTCTACACATCACAGAGATGCTTAGAAAGATCAATGAAGTAAAATGGACCTCAGAGTCGCGAGAGGCTTTCAATAGAATTAAAAATTGTTTTGCAAAAGCGTCGGTATTGGCAGGTCCTGACTATAGTAAGCCATTCATGATATTCTCCTTCACATCTCCGCACACAATAGCTACAGTTTTACTGCAAAATAATGTAGATGGGTATGAGCAGTCCATTACCTTCTTTAGCTAGGTACTGCAGGACACAGAGTTGAAATATAATATTCTAGAGAAGTAGGCATACGCCTTGGTTAAGTCCCTGAAATATTTTTGAATGTATGTGCTGCAGTCAGCCATAACTACTTTTGTTCCCACAACTGTGGTAAAGATATTATAATCCAGGGAGATAGTGAAGGCAAGATAGGAAAATGGATTGCCAGGATTCAAGAGTATGAACTGGACATCCGCCCCACGAAGCTCATTAAAGGACAAGGGTTGGAAAAAATATTGTCTTAGTCAAATTGTCAAGCATTGGGCATAAATTTGTCCATAGAAGGAGGAGAGGTACCTGAGGGTGTGAAGGTACAGCCTGGAATAGAAACCACTATACAAAAAATGCATATGAAGTACCTTCTCATCACTCTGTACAAAGATATTGTAGAATATCTCCTAACTCTTAGGTGTCCCTTAAAATTTGACAAGGAAAAGTACCATACCCTGAGGTTGAAATCTTAGAAGTACATTGTAGCAAATGGCCGACTGTATTGGAAGGACCCTTCAGGAATTCTGCTCCTATGTCTTACAGAGTCAGAGGTAGAGGAAGTAATGGCTGAATTTCACAAAGGCATTTACGGGGGACATTACAGCTAGTGGTCCACTGCTCATAAGATATTGAAGGCTAGTTTTTTCTAGCCTTGGTTGTTCAGAGATGTGAATACTCGGGTTGGGGCATGCGAAAAGTTTGAAATGTTCACAGAGAAGCAGAATTTTTCTCCCCTACCGATGATACCGGTACATATTAAAGAACCCTTTTAGCAGTGGGGCTTTGATTTTATCAGAGAAATTCATCCTGCATCAAATAGTCAACCCAAGTGGATCCTCACTTCCACTGACTACTTCACTAAATGGGTAGAAGTGATACCCATGAGAAATTATACTGATGCTATCATGATCAAGTTCATGGACGAGAACATAATATCAAAGTTTGGGTGTCCAGCCAAGATTGTCACAGACAACGATCAAGTTTTCAAGTCCACAAAGTTTAGCAATTTTTGTCAGTAGTATAATATCACTTTGGGCACTCTACAGCCTATTACCCATAGGGTAACGAGTTGGTCAAGTCTTTGAATAAAACCTTGGTAAGGGCATTGAAGAATACCATAAGAAAAAAATAGAAGAACTGGGATTCCCAGCTAAAATTTTCACTCTGGGAAAACCGTATTACCAGTAAGAGGTCCACGGGTAAGTCTCCCTATGAACTAGTATATGGCTGAGTAGTAGTGTTTCCAATTCAGCTTGCCTTACCTGTTGCCAGGTTTCTCTAAGATATCCAAGAAGATCCGAATGACCTCATCCAGAGGATGAACCAGCTGGTTGAGTTGGAAGAAACTGGAACCCAAGTAGATAGTAGGTTGAGAAGATGAAAAGCTTGTTCGATCAGAGAGTGAAAGATAAATAAATGCAAGCAGGAGACCTGGTGTTGAGGTGGGATGTCAGGAGAGCAGATAAGGTTAAACATGGAAAGTTTGACCCCCTATGGTTCAGACCATTCAAAATTGCTAAGGTGAAATGAAACAATACGTTTATATTGGAAAATTTGGAAGGTGATATGATTAAAGAGCCCATGAACGGGAAGTTTTTGAAACCTTACTTCCAATAATAACAAAGACCTCAATATCCTATTGTACATATACCTCATATTGTATATACTTTCCATTTTTATGTTTCTGTTTTTTTTTTTTGTTCAATTCATCATGGAAATTCTCGAAATTTTGAAGGAGCCCCAGATTTACTAATGGGTGTACACGCGAAGGGTCTGCGAAGTTCTCGACACCCTCAAGGATGATCATGACATCCCTAGGTGGAGCCAATGTTGTTTAGCCACCTCATACATCAAGGAAAAAGAGCAGCCAAGTGGAAATTCGAGAAGATTTATAAAGGTGGCAGGATGGGTAGGTTGGAAAGGACCTTGAAAGGAAAATCTTCCTAAGGTGAAAGCATGGATGCTAGACTTGATCGGCATCATAACATAGCACTAAACTGCGTTCAGTACTTCACATCAGAACCATAATGGACAAAGAGTGTTGGAGGGACTTTCCATCGACAACAAAGGAGGGCGGTAAGGCAGAAAGGCAGGCCCTCAGAGGAGGTGAAGTCACCTTTTGGTGGGCCAATCATACGCGTTCCATGGGGTGGGAAAATGGAGCACAAGGCTCCCATGAACCCCACCGAAATCTTAAGTGGGCCCATCAAGAAAGACAGTTGGCACCAGTAAGTAAAGGTAAGGTAAGTCTAGGGGGGGTGGTACGAAGACTAGTACATGCCTTAACTTGGCACGTGGATTTCACATACCTGGCTACTATCAGCCAATAACCCATCACCACGTGTCTCATTTTCGGTGTCCTTATGATGCCAGCCCTATATTTTCCACCTCCTCTGACTCATCCACTGGTCTCCTCTTCATCTTCAGCTTGGTCAATGCCGTCGTCATCTAGGACCCCTCGCCGGAACACCAATAGATGAAACTCATGACTTGGCCCATGTGGCCTATTTTACTTTTATATTTTATTGTAAAAATGGGTGAAATCAAGATTTCACCCTCTGCACTCTTTTATTTTCAGTTATGTTTTAGTTAGAGCCTGTGTCAGGCCATACTATATGAGATGAGAGGTCGTTTTTCCTGAGCATCAATTTTGGTTTTTGATTAAGGCTACAAACAGAAAACATCTCCAGAGAATATTTTGTTTCGGAAAATATCTTCTCTAAAATTTCAAGTGAAAACCTATAAAAGATGGAATCGAGGACTGAGAAAAGGGTCCAGATTTTCTAGAGAAGTGGTAGTCTGTGAATCGTCTTCTTTTGTAAATTTTGAGGTTCTCTCATAGTGCATATCTGAAGAGCCCTTTTGGAAAAATTAATACAAGCTACTCTGTTGTTTTTATGGATTCCTACTGAGATAATTGAACAATATGTATTTTCTTGGCAGTGATTCAATTTAATGTTCACTGTGTTTGCATCATCTCTTTGTTATAGTTGATTTTGGAATGCGAATGTTCTATAATTTGGATGTGAATTTATATTAAATGGTACTCATGTATTATCTTTCTATAACATTTTAAATACTGCTCGACGTGCGATTCCTATCTCAAGCTCTTCTTATAGACCGTTATTCTTCTAATGTCATTTAACGGTGGATTCTTGTGTTGGCATAAGCCTACCTTGCTTTATGTTTCCTGATTTTCTTACATTGTATCTCATCTCCATTTACCTTTATAACTGTTCACCTATTTCACATTCAACCCATCTTACGACATTTTTTCCTCATGACTACTTCGCGCCCACTCTGAGTAGCCCTTTCTCTATACAGCGAGAACTCATCGCTACTAGTATTCTCTCTGTGATATCTTGGACCAATATTAAAAAACTTTAACTACCTTTTCATAACAGGAGGTTCCCTTTTATCAATATGCAAAATATCTTTAAAACCTCTTGCCTTAAGATGTCTTAGGCACTGGTCTTTAGCAACTCAAGGTTGTCTCTAGGAGTTACAACAGGACCCTTTCTCTCTCCTCTCTAATAGAGGACAAGTGGCAGAATTTGATTGGACTAGAAAATGAAGGATGATGGAATTAACACCAATAAATTAGAGCATGACACCTGGAAGGAATATTTGGCTTTTTGGGAACAAAAAAGGACCATCTTTGAGTGACACATGTCACATATTATAGGCTAACAAGTAGCATGACGTCATCCTGCTGGATGGAGCCCACTCGGTTGTTAACAATGCACAAAAGTGATGCATCAGGAAAGAGGCATAGGGTATATGAGGTGGATAACTCAGCCCAAATATATCTTCTATTGGTTCTTACTGCAGTAAGAGGACCCCACCAGGACAACTCATCTCGTAGGATAGACCGTGGAGAGTTTTTTAACAGAGCAAAAAAAGGGTCAGGAAGTGGGCACTAGGACATGGAGAATAGACAGCTAATGCAATGGTAGCTAATCAAAAGGAAATGGTGGTTCTCCCCATGGGACACACCAAATTTACGGATAGACCTCAACGATTTATGTAGAGGCCTAAATGAATAATGTTGAGCTTGGGAGCACCGACCTTAACACGAGGACTTGACCCTTGGACATTTCACATAGAAATATACTAGGGGCACAGTGGAATAATAAGAGGCACAAATAAAAAGTGACAGTATAGGGAGCATAGACCTTAGTTCCAACCTGTGGTCATTTGAAACAGAAATTAAACCAATGGTGCAGAGCTTATAATGAATCACTGAGAATCTTAAGGTAGCTAAGCACTTGCCCGTGGTCATTTCATGTAGAAATATACCAATGACATAGAGGATTAATAAAGGTAATTAATCCTGTGTAGGGAATAAAGTGACTTAGCGTCAAAAGGCCCAACGAATGGTCATGGAGACTTGATCCTATGGTACAAAAATAGGTAAGGAGTAGAGAAAAAAAAATTCTTCTCAAAAAGAAGAATTTTCAGTTTTGGTAGTGGATTTGGTAGGTAAGCCAAAGATAACTATGGATAAAATTAGAAGAAGCATAGCTAAAACCTGTAAAAGGCCAGAATTTCTAAAACTAGAGAAATTAAGCATTTTAACCAGCAAAAAAGGATGATCAAGATCAAAGTACTTGTAGAGGACATACAAAGAATAGAATGAACAGGAAAAAGGTAAAAATTGAAGATTCATGCAAATATTCGAAGAAAAGTTAACTAAAAGCTCCAATCCAAAAATATCGGTCCTGGAATCTTTATAAGCAGAATTCAAGTAGCAAAATTTTGAGGTCGCAGAGAGGAGTGTGTGGATGAGATTTTTTGGTGCAACATGATGCATAATAGTATAGGTATGCATCAAAGGTGAATAAGAGAACAACCTTGGTGTCTCAAAGGTGTTTGAGAAGGAAAATAATGGATTAGTGATTGATGATGCATGTATATATAGTTTGGTGTTTTTATTAGTAATTAGAGATTTTTGAAGGTGTTTTAATAAGTAATTAGAGATTGTTGAAGGTGTTTGCATTAGTAATAAGAGATTGTTGAAAATGTTTTTATGGTGGCTTTGGTGACTAGTTAGAGTGAAAAAGATTTATTTGTTTCTGACATAAGTGGCATATTTATTTGAGTTTGAAAATGGATGAAATATGGATAAAAAAGTTTTGCAAGTGGTATATTCTAGATAAGGGGTTGTATCTCCTTCTAGTGGGTGTTGGTAAATGTTCAGGGGCAGCAGTCCTTTTCAAGAGACACTGATAAACGAGTAGGGGAAAGAATCTCTTTTAGTAGATACTAATAAATGAGCAGGGGAAAGAGTACCTTACAGTGAGTACTGGTAAATGAGGAAAGGCAACAATCCCTTTCATTGGTATATGATAAATGAGCATGGATAAAAGTTCCTTTTAGTAAAAGATGATAAAACTACAAGTAGTAGCTTGTGGGGGAATGAAGTAATCAAGTTGAAGTTGCAATAAAAATAAGATTGGTGTCTTGTATACGTTTTTCTCATGTGCTTGATGTTTATGATGTTATGTTCTACATGATTGAGTTATGTTGTTGATCCATCAATAATTGCTAAAGTGGTTGAAAAGTATAAATTGTGAAAAATTTATAATTTGGCCATGCTACTGATTCACCCCAACCCCCCCCCCCCAGTAGTGTCCTGGTTTCCATTTATTCTAATAATTGGTATCAGATCCAATTTCCTTTAGGATTACTTTAACAACTAGAAGAAATATAGTGGATCATTGAGAAACAAGACTTGATTACCTTAGATGGAGTTCCATTTTTGAATGGCTCAAATTATAGAACTTGGAATCTAAGGATGATAATCTACTTGCAAGATCTCGATTTGGATGTATGGATATTTTTGGAGTATGGAGTAATAAATGTTAAGTTTTATAAATAATCTAGGAAGGAAATCAATAGAGGGTTTTCTAAGTCAAATATTTAAAAATTAATATGTTTTAAAACTTCCAAGGAGATATGGGACAAATTGCAGTCCATCTATGAAGTAGACATGAAAGTTGCAGGTGATGTCAAGAGGCTTTCCCTAGAGGATGAAGCAATCAAAGATTCAAAGAGCGTTGAAAATCATGAATAATATGATGATTATTTTTTATAAATAGGCCAAGTCGATGATCAACACCCAGAGAAGATGAAATAACAATTTGTTGTTTTATTGTTATTATAGAACAATATACCATTTATCTTCAAACCGCTCAGTTGCAAGTACTAGTTAAAGTGGGAGTTTCTCATCAATTTGTAGTGAAGGTATAACTACCTTAATAAAAATAACATATCTGGACCTTGGTCAAGAATACAATGCATCCACCTTTGGTGAAGAGGAAGAAATGAAATCTCACATATCAGCAAAAAAATCCCTAGAGTCATCAAGGGAAAAAAAATTTGAGAGTGAAATAAACACTAGTGGTGAATATAGTGGCTTCCCAATTTAGTTGTAAGATCTTAAATGAATATATGTTTGAAGAGGCAAATCATATCAGCCCTTGTAGAGATCAATAATCTCAAAGCCATCAATCTGAAGCTGGAAGAAGAGAATATAACATTGAAAGAGAATTTCTTGAATCTTCATAAGCATGCAGAGAGTTTGAAGCATTGAAGGGACCCGCCGACCTTGATAAATATATACCTAACAATACCATTGTAGTAGAGAAGTAAATGCAATTACAAGAAGATCAAAATAATTCTGAAAATAAAATAAAAGGTATGAAACCCCTTATATGTTTTTATTGTAGCAACACAAGGCACTTTTCCTCCAAGTGTCCAGAAAGGAAAACAAAGGTTCAAAAACATAGGTGGAATGCGCCATTTTAGCCACAACCATGAATTCTTGAGAAGGGAAATTCGAACAGCCAAGTATAGAGAGGCTTTCCCTCTCAAAGGAAATATTTTTAGCAGTCTAGTAGTAGCAAGAGAATGATTATCAGTCCAAGAAATTGGACAAGAGAAAGCTTTGGTAAGATAAAAAATTACTTTTCCCCCTTCTTGAATAATGTTGAATGCTACAGGTGGAAGAAATATGGGCATAAAGAAGCTACATGCAAATTTGGAAAGAAAACCTCTTTTCAGAACACTAAAATCAAAGGCATGGATGAATGATGAGAGCAAGAAAAGAGAATTGCACGTGGAACTATTTCAACACTCATAAGAAATGCAGATCAAGTGGTGTATGGAGGAAACATAAACCAATATTTGGATTTGAATAATATCAACAGAATACTAGCATATCAAAGTATGAAATTCCTATACTTGATCTCTCTTATATAGCCTGTGATGGGTAGATACTCCAGTCAAACAAAAGGAGCAATAGCTCAGTTGGCTCTTCATTGCAATACAAGAAGGAAGTAGGCATAAAAAATGAGAAAGAAGAGAAGGATGTAAATTAAAAATTGGATTTAATTGGCACAAAAAAGAAGAATGATAAGTGGTTTTTATGCTCAGTAAATAGTATATATTCATCCAATCAAGAAAACCAGCACAAGAAATTAGGTCATATCCAAGTGTGGAAGAAAAAGGAAGATAATCTACTCAGGGGAAGTAGATCTCTTGTTCATCTTCATTGAAAACAAGAGTTTGGCTTCAAGAGACGCTATAAATTTCAAATGCAAGGAGTAGAAAGGAACATGAAAAGGAATTCATCTAAAGGATAAGAGAAGTATTGAATGTTGTTGCCAAATCATATTGATAGATAGATGGTGATGATCTATTTACTGCAAATGAAAGTAGTGTTTGTAGATTAATAATGCGAAGAGGAAGCATGACAACAAGGGGAGTAATGCTCAAGCCAAGATTTGAGTATTAGATTATGCATTGACAACTGGTGTCATTAACTTGTACCATTTGTGTGTTGCATGACATAGCCTAATGGTTTTGTTGTATGTTATCTTGAGTTGATGATATGATGAATGGATTGACTGTTATGATGTTGTTCCAATTGGTAATTGGTATCAGACATAGTGGTGAAAGGAACATAATTAGAGAATCAAGATACTTAGTTATCAAGTGCTCAAAAAATTCTAAAAGTAGCATTGATTCAGCAATTGGCATCATTTTAAATTGGTATCACAAGTAATATCAATTGGTATTTATTGTCATCAGATTCTTTGATGGAGTATGTTTTTCATATTGTTTGTAATTCCAAGTGTTGGTAGGAAATTATTGATTTATATGATTACTTTTAATAATGATTCAAAACAGTCATGGTGAATTTGTTGTCATTAGAATTCTACCAAGAGAGATACAAGCTAATTTTTTTGTCTAGGCATGCATTGATGAGAGTCCCTGTATGCTTGTCAAGTAAGCACTTTTAAGTGTTGTACTTTGTTGTTCATCAGTTGAAAATTGATGGTGCCATGCATAAGAAAGGCTTTTATGGTTGCTAGAGGTCAAGTGTATGTGTCTAGGTAGACATTGTTATGAATGTAATCCTAGCTAAGACTCTAACCAGCAGGAATCATTTCCTCATGACAAAGTTACACAAGTATGTGTTGTTTTAGCAAGAGATCCCTATTTCCTACTTGAGGTAGATATTGGGAGTGAATACTCCTTTCCATTCAGCTCAATATCCTTCACATGACAAAGAGAAATTTTCTTGGATTAGATTAGAGGTACCTTAGGTTTCCAACATAAGAAGATGAATTTAACAGGTCGAAAATATCAAAATACAGATGGAGATTGTTGACAAGGGGAGAATGTTAGTATCTTTGCCATTAATGTAAAAGGGGGATACGTATTGTTTTTTTTGGTAAGTTGAGCTATTCTATTAATTTCTAAAACATAAAGTTACATATGCTACAGGCTGGGTTGGTAAGTTGCATTTAACCAATCCTAGCCTTTGTTACATTGTTTCTAGGCTGCCTCGGGGGAGGAAACCAGCCTAGACAAAACTTAGAATGGAGCAGTACATTATGCGCAGTAGCGCTGACACATCTTAAAAACATGAAGTAAATGATAACAGAGAAGCCTTGATGGTGAACATGACAAAAAATAGAGGAAAACTGAAAAACTGCACAGACATTATTCATCATCTTCATCATTACTTTTGGGGTTCTCCTCTTCAATAGGACAGACAAGAGCAAGTGCAGCAACTGGTCCCACATCAGTTGCAGTGCATTTTGGGATGCTCGCAAGAGCGCAGCGGATGGGGGAGTCTAGGTTTATGCCATCTGGAATCCATGTCCAAATGCTAATGGATTCCATGACCCAAATGATTATGTCTTCATCATCTTTCTCTGGAGCTGTCAGAGGGGTAGGAGTGCGATGCAGAGAGTGCGCTCTAGGAGAGGAGGTGGACCCCCTCGATCCTCGGCCACCTCTCTGCGCATATTTCCTAGAGGATTCTGCGCGCTTCTCGGGATCAGGTCTTTGGCTCATAAAAGTGCTGGAAGATGAGCCATCAATCGACTCGAGGCGATTATATTCTTCGTGATGATATCGACCCGAGAGAGCCCCTCTTTGACCTCCTCAGATGGTACGCTGAAAAAATCTGGGAGCCATTACACACATGGGGATGTGGTGAGTAGGTTAGGAGAAACAAAAACACACAGGGCCAAGGAAGGGGGACAAGAGTCCCACTAGGGCCAAAGGGGCAACAATATCTAAGGGGCAGGTTCGCAGGATGGAGAGTGGCATTCCGAAGGAAGCTGCGTAGCTCCATGCTAGGACTAAGGCTTCACAACTAATTGAAGTCAGTGAGAAGCTAGACCAGAGTGAGGGGATAAAAATGCGTAAGTAATAGGATGAGTGAGGAAACGGGCAGATAACTTGGTGTTATAACTTAGGGGATGGGATGAGGTCTGTGAGGATGGATATGTGTGGCCTTTGTATAGATTTGCATGTTATTCTTGAGCACCTGAGTAGGTGCAGGGGAGGAGGTATGGTTACGTTTTTGGTTAATCACGATGGACATTAATGGTGAAAGAAGTGAGGCGATGTTCAGGGCCAGGTGACGCAGTACCCATCCTCTCATCATCATTTCTGGTTCTGCGAGGATCGTGCAAGGGGCTCAAAGTAATTGAATCTATAGTAGGTGAAGCTCTACGTTGGTGATCTCTGTTATCCGGGTGAGGTGAGATGTGATTGTCATGCGTGTTGAGTCTGTCACCTGCATCCAGGGGGGGATAATTATTGTTGATCAAACACAAGATGGTAAATAATCATTGGTAAACAACAAGGATAAGTATAAAATAAAATTAATGATCATTTGTAATGATGTGTTGTTTTATCTTGGTGTTACCATCAATGCCGAAGGGGAATATTGCTAGAAATATGTTGTCATTGATGGCAAAGACAAAGGTAAATCCAATCATAAATATCGGTAAAGGAAAGCAATGGAAGATGTTAGGGTTCTGTAATTTTCTAGAGATTGTGAGAACTAATCACATAGGCCAACATCAAACCAACTTTGGAATCCAATACCTAGCCTTCCTAGATTTAGAGAGGGCTATCTTTATAAGATTTCTCTTTGCTTAAATCATTTTAGGCTAGTTATGATAGTACTTGGGTTTTGGGTTTTTTTTGGATTTTGGAAGATTGATTGTATTCAATTTATTAATATCTATTGGGCAATGAAGTCAAATATAACTTGATGGTTGCATCAATATTTCGTAGAGTAAGCACATGGAAAGATAGGAATATTTACTTGATCTCTTGGATTTATAAATGGATTTATGACATAAATATGAATAGATTCAACAGAAATTAAGAGAAATTAAGAATACTTTAGTTTGGATTTCAGTGGAAAACATAATGATCGTAAAGGCAGCTAGAATAAGGTACTCAAAATTAGATCCTATTCATCATGCTTTCTACTTAACAATTAGAATTCATATGTTTACAATGAAAGAGGACAATGAAACAATACTAGCTAAAGAAAAACATCTCCAGTATTTAAGCCACAATAATCCTGTGAATGGTCTGATTATTATTGATGCTCCAGTGCTTTGGAAAAGCTTACAATACTCCAAAAGGAAATAATGATTATGATTCCAATCAATCGACTGTTGATACTTCAAAAAATGAAGTATTTATACAAAAAATTACAATAATACAGTCTCTAACAGACTTGAATTTAAAACTCTAACTTATTACAAAATTATATTCTCGGTGGAATGCATTGTGAAAAGCATGTGTTGATGTAGTAGGACAGTTAGGACGTGGACAACATTTTACTACTATGCTGGAAGAATGAGCGATGTGCTGGCTGAACTGAATGTTGTGATGGCGGATGAACTACTGTGTGAATGCCTTGTGTTGAATGCCTTTTTCTACCCGACTCAACCTTTCTGTTGTTTTATTACTAGAAATCATTTTATGTCGTGACTAACCCTTTTATATCGGACTTGAAATCCTTTAGATTTTAGTTCTGAACTTTATCACATCCATAGCATAATCGCATATCACAGATTGAACAATTTACAACATAAAAAGGAGTTAGTGGTGCGATGCCCAAAGGGAAGAGATGTGAAGAGAAGGTGACGTGGCAGGGAAGGAGTAGAACTGGACTGTAGTGCAGATCATAGGTTTTGGATTTTAGTTATAAGCTACGGGATTTAACTTTTAAAATTTGCGAAGTGCAGGGAAGAGGGACCCACTAGCTATGCAGCAGAGTTTTTATGAATTGGTGAAGGTTTAAAGCGGTAAGTGTTATGGATTTTATATGATACATGAATATATTACAAGGGCTATAAAGTGCGAGGGGGGGGGTGCGGGTCGGAGCTGTGGAGGTGGGGCCAACTTACTGCATCACAAATTAAAATGGATAGACTGTGGACACTCAAAAAGGTAAGTCAAATGTGATGTGATATTGCAAAATCGGAAATCACATTATTTAGAGTTTTCAATGCGAAACACATAAACAGTGTGAAATGCAATGTGGGGTCCCACTTCAATCGTGATTGGGAAATGGGAAGCGGAGCAAGGGAAAATCGATGAAAAGGTAAAGTTTGATGTTTTTCAAAGGAAAATGAAAGAGAAAAGAAAGCACAGCGGGGATTTGGTCCCACTTCACATTGCATCAGCGATTTATAATTTTGGCATTAGATTGTTGTAATAAAACCTTGCGATGGCGATATGCGATAAGGCATGAGGGGTCCCACCAATGTTATGAGTGGCTCTTGTTATATATATAATATGTTATATACATAACGATAAGTTCTATGGTTTATATAGCATGGCTATCAATGGGTGGTAGAGCTTATAAAATTTAACAATTTTGCACTTTTATATAAGTGAGTTTATAGAATAATGAATCCTGAAAGGTTTTATATTTGGGTTTTATGGGAAAAGTGATTTTGAATGTGTGGGATTATAATAAAATGTGTGGAAATATATGAGGGGATGGAAATGAAAAGGGAAATGAATGAAATGAAAGTAGTGGGAAAATATGCTATGGTTTAAAACTTTAGGATAGAAATTAATAATGATAATTTAAACCATATAAATAGCTTTTCCATAGGTGCATTTAGAATAGCAACCAATCAAAATATTTAAAATAGAATGAAGCTTTTCTTTTTCTTTCTTGCTTCCCTAAGGTTTTGTTTTGCCTCCTTTTTTTAGCGCATATAACACCTAACATTTTGATTTGACTTATTTATTTAGGGCATCTCATACCTAACATTTTATTGACATGGATGCCTACAAAAATAATAATCTTCTTAACATTTTTAACTTTCTGATTCTTTTTCATCCACATCCTACCTTATCATTTTGAACTTATTCAACTACTTATGCTAACTTATCAAAACAAATGATGTTACGACACCTTCCCTGGTTCAGATTAAACTATTCAACCAATTTTATTTTCTATGTAACTAATCAATCTATCAAGGTTAAATAGTTTGAAAAATTGTTTTTCACTACCTATTGACAAAAAATTTAAACCTAATTCAAGCATGATTAAACTGTATGATTGAATTTTATTGAACTTTTGTGGCATTTTCAACAAGATGCACACAATGTATTTTTAGAAGTAAGCTAAAATTAAGAGTAGTGGCATTTGAATGTGCAACACCTTCAGAATTTATTGTTTTTCCTTATTTTTTATGGGGTTCACATATTATATTTTTATTTATAATATATACCCTCTTTTGATTTTTTATGTTATCTCCTTTTTTTGTTTTTTGTTTTAAAATTATTTGCAGATTTGGAAATCATTTTACAAAGTAAATTTGACCGAAAGAATAAACTCAATCACCTTGATATCCCATGAAATATAGGACCCTAACAGTGGATCCAATTGGGGATGACACTTCCATGCATTGAAGTGTCAAGAACCTGTGATTAGTAGCCTTATCCATTGGGCATCTGAGCAATATGTAATATGACTCCTTTTCTGCTTTCAAATATTATGATGGTCTGTTGACCATGGCTTAGGGCCTTCTCTGCGGGCTTCAACCTTAATCAACAAATCATCCAATCCAATCTATATTGACTATGATATTTACAATGATGTAAAATAACCTTTAGACTAAGAGAAATAATGCTCCAACATCCTGCCATTTATAGGACCACCAGGTAACTTTGTTCGATCTATATTTGTGAGAAAAAATGCATTTTCACCTCTAAAATAATTTATAATATATGGTCCCATCCATAGATTATCAAACTTGTTATGCTTCCCTTTGTCTTCTCTCCTTGCATCCAATTTTAAAACTTTGTCACCAATAGTAAAATAAGCTGCCTTGGTCCTTTTGTCAAATATTCTCTTGATATTTTCCTAGACAAGCTGTGTTTTATTATATACCTCTTCTCTTGTTTGCTACAACTAAATGGTTTGATGGATCCTTTTGAGTGCATCATTTGGTTCCACTTGTAACTCTTACATCATGTTCATCACTGGTTTTGCTAGAGAAGATGGAAAAACAACATACATCCCATAGACAAGTTGGTATGGTGACATGCCAATGGACTTCTTGGTAGTAAGCCTATCATCCCAAAGTGCACCGGTTAGCTTATTATGCAAAGACTTTTTGTTCTGCTATAATAACTTCTTTATGATGTTTCCTAGACTCTTATTGGATGATTTAGCCAGTCCATTACCTTGTGGGTAATAGGTTTTTGAATGTCCTAAATAAATATGATATTTATCACAAAATTCAACCATATTTTTAGACTTAAAGGTTGGTGCATTGTCGGTGATGACTTTTGTTGGGAAGCCAAATCTGGATAGGATATTGGTCTCAAGAAACTTGGTGATAATAGCATCAGTGGAATTTTTGGAAGGGATGGCCTGTATCCACTTAGTGAAGTAATCTGTGGCTGTTAAAATCCATTTGTGTTGGGCAGAGGAAGGAGGATGGATTTCACCTATGAAATCCAAACACCATTGTTGGAATGGGCTTTCAACATAAATGGGTTTGAGAGGCAAGGGTAGGAGTTTCTTTTTACCTTAAAAAACGTGGCACTTATGACCGGTTGTGAATTTATTGTGGACATAAAAAATAGGGTGTGCCAGTAAAAACCAGCCTTGAGAATCTTATTATCATTAGTCTTCCAGTACAGGTGGCCACCACAGTCTCCCTCATGAAAATCATTCATAATCTTGTCTGCATCATTCTTCAACAAAAATTTGAGTAATAGGCCACCAGAATCTTTCCAATAAAGGACATTATGAATGATGCAAAATTTCACTTCTTTTAATTTCAGAAATATAGCTTTAGTTTTTGTAAGACCAGGAGGAGCATTTAAATTAAACAATACATAAAGCAGGTATGCATACCAGGGAGAATTTAAAAATTCTTCATTTATTTTTGGAGTCGCCTGCTCCTCTTGATCATCCAAAGCTGCCACCAAGTTTATGTCCAGTGCTTCGAAATTGGACTCAGCCATAAGTTGTGCAAGCCCTTTCCCTTTAATTATTTTGGTAGGTTTTATTTATAGATCATATTCTAAAATAACAGCAATCCACTTTCCTCTTTTTCCATCTGATCCATTCTGCGTTAAAATATCCTTTACCACAACATTAAGTACATAAACAATTACATGTGAGTGTAAAATTTAAACTCTAAAGTCTTTGATTGCTTTGAATAGTGCAAAGGCCTATTTTTCCATGATGTTATACTTGAGAGAAGCATATATTACAACTTTGCTCAAGAAACCTATTGGCTACTCAAATCCTTCACTGTATTTTTGTAGTAAAACAACTGCAACAGTGTGCTCAAAAGAAAAATAAAAGATTATAAATTATTTAGTAAAATCTGGACTGATCAACACTGGTGCTTTAGGTAATGCCTTTTTTACCATGTCAAAATATTTCCTAGCTTCTATACTCCATTTTATTTCAGAATATTTCTTGAGCATAGTGGTTATGTTTCTAAGAAGTTCAACAAGATTAAGGATAAATATTCTCCAAAAGATTATTTTCCCTATAAATGATTGAAGTTATTTAATGTTTCTTGGGGGACTGATCTTTAGGATTTCTTCAATTCTCTTATGGTCAATTCTAAATCCATATTTTGATATGATATGTCCTAACAGTTTACCTTCTTCTAGGCCAAATAGTGTTTTCTTAGGATTTAAAGATATGCCAAATTTCCTCCATTTCTCAAAGGCTCGTCTCAAATGTCTCAGGTGTTCTTCATTAGACTTTGAATACAAAGTTACATCATCCAGATAGATTACAATAAAGAGGTCAATCTCTTATGAAAAGGCAATGTCCATTGCTCTGTGGAACGTGGCCCCAACATTCATCAGTCCAAAATGCATTTTCACATACATGAAAGTTCCCCATGGAGTGGTAAAATCTATTTTATCTTGATCTTCTAGATCAAACAAGACTTGGTTATAGCTAGAGAAAACATCTAGTTATGATATCCTAGTTGATCCTATTGCCTTCTGTAAGATATGGTCTACTTTTGGTAAGGGATAGTTATCTTTTAGGGAAAAATTATTCAGGTTTCTAAAGTCAATGCACAACCTAATTTCTCCATTTTTATTTTTGGTTGGTACTATGTTGACACCCATTTCGAATATCTAAGAGGGACAATTATTTTAGCATCATACATTCGTTTAACTTCTTTCTCAACTAAAGGTAAAAAAACTATATTTATCCTCTGAAGCTTCTATTTGAAAGGCTTTTTTTCTTCTTTAATTGGAATTTTATGCTAAATGATGCTAGAATCATAAAATTTTAGATCCTCATAACTCCAAGCGAACACATCAATGTATTCTTTGAATAGGGCTATATATTTCCGTTTGGTAATAAGAGGTAATGTTTTTTATAGTTTAATCATCTTCGGGTTTTTTTCAGTACCTATGTCACATTCCTCAACTTCTGCTCCAATAGGCTCAATTTTATGCTTTTTTGCTACATCATTGAAGTCAAAAAATTCTTCTAACAAAGCTAATCCCTGTGGCAAAACATTATCTTTTAGTCGAAGAATTTCAAAATCTTCCTTTTCAGGATCTATTTCATCAATTTCTAATTTATGCACACTTTCATATAAATGATTATTTATATCTAATCTCTCATACTGGTTTTTCAAAGGATTATATAAAAATATTGGATTTTCCACATGATCTTCTGGTTTATGTTCCTGATTATCCAAATCTATCTACATTTCCTCAAACTCATATTTTGACAGCAAGAAGTTTTTAATCTTTTTTTCATTCCCAAAAACCTACCAGTATCGTATGTTATCTGGTATTGCAAGTCGTTGTTTAATTTCAATTATGTGTGGTTTATAAGGGTGATGTATTTTGCAAGTGCTTGCAGAAATAGCAAGACTATCAGCTATGACATTTTGACTTCTTGGAATTACTGCTAGATAATATTCCGTAAAAGTATGTAATTAATAGAGCACTTCATTTTTGTAAGCTCTTAATCTAGGGTGTTTGGCATCATATTCTCCTTTTACTTATTTAATTATTAATTCAGAATCTTCCTGCACAGTAATTCTTTTGGCCCCTAATTTCTTAAGCAACTGCAAACCTAACATCAGAGCAGGCATATTCAACAATATTATTGGTGCACTAAAAATTGAGTTTATATGAATGCCCTTCACAATGATTATTATCTGAATTAGATAACCAGACTCCTACTCTAGAGCCTTCTTTACTACAGGCCCCATCAAAGTTCATATTCTAGAAGAGTTCTAAAGTAGGAGTTAATTTTTCAATTAGATCTGTGTTTTCAGTGGTATCTAGGAATTTCCAAATTGAGCTTCCATTTCAGTATAATTGAATAATATGAATGAATATAAATCAGTGGGAACAAAATATAAAGGGTAATTATGAGTTATTCTTGATATCTTACCATCTATTTCATGAGAGTTTCCCTAAATAACTGTCTTTGTTGGCCAAAGACTGGTATTGTAGCAAAATTCATATCTAGTTGAAGAGTTCCTTGTAAATTTGCTCCCCCGGAATGTGATAAAAAGCATGCCATATTTAGGAGGAATGTTTTCTATGAGAATGTCCATAACTAGGATTTTGGCTAGGATTTGAGACAAAGTTATACACAACTCCTTGATGAGATCTAAACACTTCACTTTACTTGAATCAAATGAGTATAGATATTTGTAGGGCCTAGTGATGTCAAGACCTAACTTTTCCATTACATCTTTGGGCATTAAGTTGTGTGAAGCCCCTGAATCCAACATATCATTATGTAGAATTTTATCATGTATGTTTAAGTTGACATAGAAAGGAGGGACTTCTCCTTCTTGTAACTTACCATCTACTTCGGGACCAAACAACAATTCAGGTTGATCATCATTCAGATTGAGAGTGTCAGTAGTTTTCCCTATTTTCAGTACTTCCATTACCTAAGTTCTGTATGTTTTTTTTTTTCATTAGCTCTGTCAAAGGGATGGGAATTTTGACTTTAGCTAGTTCGTTTTCATAATTAAATTATAATTGAATCTTAAAAACATTAGGAATGTCAGGTACATCGATAGTATCTTTAGATTTAAGTAGGGTTTGTTGACTGGTAGTTGGAACATCAGTTTGAGTTGTTTTAGAGATAAAATCATCTGTCTTTTTAGTAAAAACCTCTGAAGGTTTCTTACCACGAGTTTCAACAGATTTCTTAGAATAATTTTCTATTGTTTTCTTAGGATCTGAATCAGAGGAAATTTTGGGAGGTTGATCAGTATTCTTTTTAGCAATATTGTCAGAACCTTTTATGCTCCTAAGATTATATAGTTTGTGCACCTCCATAATGGCGTTTTGAAATCCTTTTTTATATTCTTCAGATTCATCTGATTCAAGCTCTATTTAAGCTAATGAAAATAGCTTCTTCTCTTCTTCTGTGAGGAAAATAGTATCATTATTTTGTAAACCAAACAAATTTATTTGGTTGTCTTCTTCCTCTTGAATGATATTTCCATTTTCATTAGCATAATTATCTTGAAAATGGGGTATAATTTGTTGGTCAGGTCCCATTTGTTTAATATGTGGTTGATTCCTCCTATTTTATTTTTTTGGTTTTGGGGAGGGTATTGATTTTCCCCTAGGGACGTTTCTATCAATAATCATTCATTCCATTGGCCTCATTAAAGAATATATCTTGGCATCAATGCTAGAGGTTTATGCTTCTTCTTTTATGGTAACTCTGTTCTCAGCTCTCATCCTAGCTCTTTTGGCCAATAAATTGGCTTCTACACTAACAACTATGGGCTACATTTCCTCTAAAGTGTCAAGATTCCTATCTCTTAATTGATAAGCTATGTCTATTTCAAAACCATCTGGAAACTTAATCAGCACTAATCCTTCAGGTGGTTTTATGCGATAAGGAATAGCATTATAAATAGATTTGAACCTGGCACAGTAATCCTGCACACTCTCTCCATTATCTCTTTTGATATTTTCATATTCTGAGATAATTTGGAGGGGGTTATTTTTAACTTTCCATATATCTATAAATTGACATTATAGAACTGCTAGATCGTTGATGGAAGCAGCTGTTAAAGCTCTAAACCATTTCCTGACCTCAGCTCCAAGGGTTTGAATGAATAACCTCGTGATAACACAATCATCATCAATCTCATATTGATCAAAGAAATCGTTCATTATGTCAACATGTTGTTGAGAAGTAATGTGTTGGGTGTTATCAAATTAGGGTATTTTAGATTGATAGTCTTGGGGCATAACCCCTAGATTTTGAGGAAGGGCCAAGGGAGCATTATGTGCAGCCATTATTGGGGTAGGAGGGTTGACAGGTAATGGATTAATAGGTGCTGGAGGAGGTGGTAAATAATGGACTATATGCGAAGGAGACGATGGATGAAGTGATGGAGATGAAGGCCTTTGAGTATTTACGAGAGGATAAGTAGTGGGATTTTCAGAAGGGGCTGAACGCACAGATATTTTTTGAACAGTTTGGGATGTAATGGATGAAGAAACAATATTTAATCTAGACAATTCTACTGAACGTTGAAGATAGGCATCTGTAACTGCTGAAGTGTAGTCTAATACCAATTTTTTTATGATTTTATAATACTGGACAATTTCTTGATCGGATTTTAAAGAAGACAGACTTTTAGGTGAATCTGGATGTAGAATCAATTGGTCAACGACTATTGTATCTACCCAATTTAGGGATTTTCTTCTAAAGAGGCTTTGCTAATACTTTAAGTCAAATTCGATATCTTATAATGTCTCAAGCTTAGAAATAAGGGATTGTGCTCTTGGGAGAAGATTATTACTTCCCAGGCTTTCTGATGAACTTATCTATTTAAATGATTTCTTTGAAGTATTCTTAGTTCTTCCAATCCTTTGAGGATCATCCACTATTTCAAGAGTTTGGGATCAGGATGGGATCTTGTATAAGGTCTCTTGGAAGTCAGTTTTAAAAATCAAAACACATATTATAAAATTTAACTCAAATTTTATTTACAAAAAGCTAAAATATAACAATCTCTTGGGATATTAATACAATGATGATGCAGGAGCATCAAGGGCGTTTTTTTTATTTTGTAAATATGTTAAAAGGGGGTGTGATGATTTTTAATATTTTATTAATTAATTGGAATAAAATAGGAGAAGGTGAGTATTTTTGTAAATATCTTTTTATTTAATAAAAGGATATGAGGGAATTTAATTAGTTGAAGGATTTTAGGGATAAAGATCTATCCTTTAGGGATGTTGAGAGATTTAGGGGTTTGTTGAGGAATTGAAGGGATTGAGCATTTAATTAAGTGATTTTTAAAATTTGTATAAATAGGAAGGGGTTTTAGAGAAATACATTGAGATTGTGAGAGAAGTGTGAGATTGAGAGTAGGCTTGAGCAGCAAGGCTATAAGCCTTCAGCAATTGTAAGGGCCACGGCATTGAACATCTGGCCAGTAAAAAAAAAAATTGTAAGTCATTGTTTGTTTCAGTTTATACACATTGGGTGATTGAGAAATTGTATATTTGTTTCTTGAAGTTCATTGTTAAATTAATGATCAATGGGTTTGAAATCAAATTTATTTGTGTGAAAACTGCCATGCACATCACTAAGGGTAAATGGTATTAAAATCTCTGTTTGCAAAGGGCGCCACTCTAAGTAAAGATTTCTGTTGGAATTCAATTGAAAATTGATATGTTTCAATTATTATTAAAATAGTTTGAACGGTACGCAAATGTGTGACTCTGGCATCTGAAGTTTGGAAAAGTCGATTTCAAAGTTTGTACAGATATATGAATATCTGCAGTATTGAACAAATGTATATTGAAGCCGTGAAAGCGTAGGGCATGATGAACGCTGTTTTCATTTAATGGCTTGACAATGTGTATGAAAATCGATTCAGGAGTTTTAATCGATTAAAAGGTAAATGCAGAGGGTAATCTATTCGCAGGTGAATTGTTTTAATTGCCTGAATGTATTAATTTGGATGTGGAGATTGTCGAGCTATAATTCTCAAGCGTAGAAGGCGATTTCAGATCTGGAAAGAGGACGCAGACTGATTTCTGTTTGAAATTCAATATAATTTTAAATTGCTGTGGGTTCTGAACAAATCGGTGATGAGGTCTTTTAAATAGAGGCGCAGAATTCATACGTTGTTTGTTAGAATTCGTTTTAAGCTTTGTTTATTCTGAACAGAACAATGGATCGGTTAAGGGCCTTTATGAAATCGACTTGTTGTAGTTGAAACGTTTGCAGATAGTTCAGCACACTGGATAATATAAAGGCGCATATGCATATTGTAATCATGGGTTTGAGAAACAATGTAAACGAATGGATTTTTTGTAATGATTTTATGATTGGATATATGTGCTAGCCAGGAAATGGTAAGTCTGATTAAATGCGTTATTATTTTATGTTGAACGCTGGATACAAATTTTCTATGAGTCGAATGGAATGTGTAAAAGAAGCAATGAGAATTCGATAAGGAAATTTGTTTGTGAGAATTGCAGAAAATTTGCGAATGAAGCTTTGGATAACGCCCTCAGGAGATAGAAGAAGCCTGGGTACGCTGTAAGAGAAAGGCGCACAGGAAAAACAATGAACCCCACGTTGATCCTTGGCAATTGGGCTATTGGTGATATTTGAAATTGGACGAGAGGTAATGAATTCTGGAACGCTGGTATTCTGGCATTAACTTCAAGCAAATCTCATTGATATGTTGTGCATAAAATCGATGAGTGAGTACATTGAGTAATAGCGTATTCTTTTAATCCAGTCATATAGAAACGAGAAGTTGTTGGTTGTTTTTATGGAACCATTCAAATGTTTGGTTAGATTGGAAGTGTTAAATTAAGAATTTTCCAGCGATGGAAAGATAAAGTTGAAATTGCCAGTGGGTCAAATTGTTTGAATATGAAGCAGAATGCTGGTATTATGGTCAAGTTCGAATCTCACTTGTCCATAGGCGCATTTGTTTGATTAAAGTTTTGATTGTGAATGAAATTTGAAAAGGCGCATGGTTTTGAATTGAAAGATGATATGAATGATGAGTATGAAAGTGTGTAAACATGGAGTTATACTTTTGCATAAAGTTTTATATGAAGATTTGAGTTGGGCTTCATCATAGAACCTTGTATGAGTTTCAAAGCCAATAGAGAAATTATGAAGACATGTTATTAACTTCCGCTTATGAGAATATGGGTTTTGAGAACATATGTGCAAAGTGTGAATTTGCCAATTTTTGAAGTGCAGTGATTTGGGCATATGATGATGATGCATTTGTATAGAAACAGAGATTAAAATTTCCTGGGTATTGCAAGCTCCAAGCCTGCGTCAAATGATTATTTAACCAGAGATTGAATTTGAAAGAAATTATAGTTGATTTCAATTCTTCCCCAGTATGGTCACCACTATGTTAGCATTATGTCATTTTCTAGATATTGTGAGAACTAATCACATAGGCCAACATCAAACCAACTTTGGAATCCAGCACCTAACCTTCCTAGATTCAGAGAGGGCTCTCTCTATAATATTTGTCTTTGATTAAATAATTTTTAGGCTAGTTATGACAGTACTTGGGTTTTGGTTTTGTTTTGGATTTTGGAAGATTTATTGCATTATATTTATTTATATCTATTGGGAAATGGAGTCAAAATATAACTGGATGGTTGCATCAATATTTCACAGAGTAAACATAGGGAAAGCTAGGAATATTTACTAGATCTCTTGGATTTATATATGGATTTATGACAGAAATATGAATAGATTCAACAAAAATAAAGAGTAATTAAGAATTATTTAGTTTGGCTTTCAGTGGAAAATATAATGATCGTAAAGGCAACCAGGATAAGGTACTCAAAATTAAATCTTATTCATCACGCTTTCTATTTTAAAATTAGAATTTAGATGTTTGCAATGAAAGAGGACAATGAAACAACACTAACCAAAGAAAAACATCACCAGTATTTAAGGCACAAGAATCATGTGAATGGTCTGATTATCATTGATGCTCTAGTTCTTTAGAAAAGTTTACAATACTCCAAAAGAAAATAATGATTCTGATCTCAACCAATCAACCTTTGATACTTCCAAAAGTGAAATATTGATACAAAAATTACAATAATATAGTATCTAATAGACTTGAAATGAAAACTCTAACTTATTACAAAATTATAGTCTTGGTGGAATGCGATGTGCAAAGAATGTGATGATGTAGTGGGACAGTTAGGGTGTGGAACACATTTTACTGTTGTGCTGGCAAAATGAGCGATGTGTTGGCTGAATTGAATGCTGTGATGGCGGATGAACTACTGTGTGAACACCCTATGTTGAATGCCTTTTTTTGCCTGAATCAACCTTTCTATTTTTTTATTACAAAAAATCCTTTTGTGTCGTGATTAAACCTTTTATACTAGACCTGAAATCCTTTAGATTTCAGTTCTGAACTTTATCGCATCCATAGCATAATCTCTTATCACCGATTGAACAATTTACAACATAAAAAGGATTTAGTGGTGAGATGTGAAAATGGAAGTGATGTGGAGAGAAGGTAACATAGCAGGGAAGGAATGGGACAGGACCAAAATGAAAATCACAGGTTTTGGCTTTTAGTTATAAGCTGCGGGAGTTAACTTTTAAAATTTGCGAAGTGCGGGGAAGAGGGACCCACTGGCTATGCGGCGGTCTTTTTATGAATCGACGAAGGCTTAAAGCAGTAAGTGTTATGGATTTTATATGATACATGAATATATTAGAACAACTGTAAAGTGCGGGGGGGGTGGAGTTGTAGAGGTGGGGCCAACTTACCGCATCGTAAATTAAAATGGATAGATTGTGGGCACTCACAAAGGTAAGTCAAATGCTATGTGATATCGTGAAATCAAAAATCACATTATTTAGAGTTTAGTTTCAATGAAAAACATATAAAAAGTTCCAAATGCGATGAGGGGCCCCACTTCAATTGTGATCGAGAAATGGGAAGTGAAGAAATGGAAATCACAGGTTTTGGCTTTTAGTTATAAGCTGCGGGAGTTAACTTTTAAAATTTGCGAAGTGCGGGGAAGAGGGACCCACTGGCTATGCGGCGGTGTTTTTATGAATTGACGAAGGCTTAAAGCAGTAAGTGTTATGGATTTTATATGATACATGAATATATTAGAACAACTGTAAAGTGCGGGGGGGTGGAGTTGTAGAGGTGGGGCCAACTTACCGCATCGTAAATTAAAATGGATAGATTGTGGGCACTCACAAAGGTAAGTCAAATGCTATGTGATATCGTGAAATCAAAAATCACATTATTTAGAGTTTAGTTTCAATGAAAAACATATAAAAAGTTCCAAATGCGATGAGGGGCCCCACTTCAATTGCGATCGAGAAATGGGAAGTGAAGAAATGGAAAATCAATGAAAAGGTAAAGTTTGATCTTTTTCAAAGGAAAATTAAATGGAAAAGAAAGCGTGGCAAGGATTGGGTCCCACTTCACATCACATCAGCGATTTATAAGTTTGGAATTGGATTGTTGTAACAAAATTTTGTGATGGCAATATGTGATAAGGCACAAGGGGTCCAACCAATGTTTTGAGAAGCTCTTGTTATATATATAATATGTGATATACATAGCGATAAGGTCTATGGTTTATATAACATGCTTGTCGATGTGTGGCAAAGCTTATAACATTTAACAATTTTGGACTTTTATATAAGTGAGTTTATAGAATAGTGAGTCCCGAAAGGTTATATATGTGGGTTCTATGGGAAAATTGATTTTGAATGTGCGGGATTATAATGAAATGTGTGGAAATATATGAGCAGGGAAGGAAGTGAAAATGGAAAGTAATGAAATGAAAGTAGTGGGAAAATATGCTATGGTTTAAAACATTGGGATAGAAATTAATAATTAGAATTTAAACCACACAAATAACTTTTCCATAGGCACATTTAGAATAGCAGCCAATCAAAACCTTTAAACCTAATGAAGCTTTTCTTTTTCTTTATTGCTTCCCTAACGTTTGGTTTTGCCTCCTTCGTTTAGAGCATCTAACACCTAACATTTTATTTTGGCTTATTTATTTAGGGCATATCATACCTAACATTTTATTGACATGGATGCCTACAAAAATAATAATCTTCCTAACATTTTTAACTTTTTGATTCTTTTGCAACCACATCCTACCTTATCATTTTGAACTTATTGAACTACTTATGCTAACTTATCAAAACAAATGATGTTATGACACCTTCTTTGGTTCAGATTAAACTATTGAACCAGTTTTATTTTCTATGTAACTAATCAATCTGTCAAGATTAAACAATTTGAAAAATTATTTTTCACTACCTATTGACAAGAAATTTAAACCTAATTCAATCATGATTAAAATGTATGATTGAATTTTATTGAATGTTTATGACATTTTCAACATGAAACACACAATGCATTTTCAGAAGTAAGATAAACTTAAGAGTAGTGGCATTTGAATGTGCGACACCTTTAGAATTTATTTTTTTTTCTTCTTTTTGATGGGGTTCACATATTATATTTTTTATTTATAACATATACCCTCTTTTGATTTTTTATGTTATCTCCTTTTTCTTTTTTCTTTTTGAAAATGAGTTGCAGATTTGGAAATCATTTTACAAATTAAATTTTACCAAAAGAATAAAATCAGTCACCTTGAGATCCTATGAAATATAGGACCCTAACAGAAACTAAAAATGCATTTGTAAATATGTTATCATTTTTGGCAAAGGAAAAAGAAACAAAGGTGGAAAAGGCAAGCATGGAAAAGGATCAATCACAAGAAGATCAACATGGTAGAAGTAATTTTGTAGAGACTTTGGAGCCAGTACTTATGTATCATATCATCTTATAGGTATGTGAAGCCAAATCATATGTGAAGAGCTATAAACAAGCTTTCCAATGGTATGTGGAAGTCTGAAAATAGCTTACTAGTTCAAAATAAAGTTCCAATAAAATTTTTGTGACCTTAAGTCAATTATAATAGAGTTAAAATGTGAATGGAGGAGCCTTGGTGCATAGCCAGAGTTGAAAGAAGTTCCAAACCTGGTAGTAAACCTGAGAAGAGTGAAAAAACATAGGACTTGGAAGACGTAGATGTACAACACAACAACGGGGAAAATTTATATTGGGCATTGGTGGAGCCCACCCCGAGGTAGTACCCCAATGGAATGGTTATGGTGTGGGATGATACCATATGATGATGCCATATCAGTGGACCTACCCTGACGGGTGCACCCTGGAGAATTACATCAAGGTAACAAACTCAATTCAGCATTAGGAAAGGTTATGCAGTATGCAACTCCAAATGATGTATCGAATAATCTAAAGGCAATCAAAAAAGGAAAGACAAAGGAATATTTTTCATCAGGAGAACCAACAGGTAATTTTATTCAAAAGGAAATAATGATGTGTCAAAAGATGAGTATGATATGTTAGATGGAGTTCCTGATTCAGAAGAAGAAAGGTTATGGAAAACTATTAAAATTAGAAGAATTTTTTTTTTCCTTTTAAAAGGATTAACAATCTCAAGAATAAGTTACAATCATATGAGAGCACGAATCATGGTAAATCGGTAATTTTGTAGAATATATTAAACAATATTGTGAAGGGCTTGAAGTTGAGGTTGTCTCTTTAAGATCAGATCTTGAAAAGGCAAAAAAACGAATTGAAGAGCTACTTCAAGTATTTTAAGAACAAGAAAATCGGTTGAAGGACTGTTGGGTGTAGTATAGGGTCTATAAATGTACCAAAATTTAAATTTTCAATCCAGAGAGTTCGTGAACTTCGAGACATAGCACTGGAAATTCCAGAGAGAGTCCCTGGTAACCAGAAAAACAAATTCTGGTCTATCTTGCGATTAATCTCGAAAATAAATGCAATCCTTCACTAGTGCGAGAAAAACCAATCAAAACAATTAAAAGCATGCATAAAAGTAAAAGCAATCAATGCAAAAGGAAATTCCAATTGAAAGTAAACAGAAGGGAAATCAGAACTATAAATCAAGCGATGCCGACACAATAACAAAAAGACTATAAATGCTGGAATAAATTCAAAAGAAATTCAAACTATTCTGCTTGCACTAATTCTGCCTGCACTAATTCTTCCTGCACTATTGTATATTATAACATGCTTGCACTGGTGCAAGTAGAAAATATGCTTGCACTAATTATGTGTAAGAACAATCCAGAAGTTAAAGGAAACCATAATATTAATGAAGAATTTATCAATTCAAACATCTAGTTTCCGTATTTTTAAATATCGGCTCAAAAAATGTAAAAATCGCAACTTTAAATATAAATTAATAGATCTGGATTAATTTACAGAATTAGAGATAGAGCTCATAATGGCAGAGCCGATCTTGTGGATTCAGACAATCTGGAGGGCGCAATCATTGTTTAAAATATTTCAGGTGCAAGTATAATTAATAATGCAGCAAATAAAATAGAAACAAATTGCAGCAACTCAAATTAACCTTAAAGCTAAATTCATACAACAAACAAACAAGAATTGAAATGCTATTTAAAAGATGAGAGCGGTGTCAAGCTATTCTGGCGGCCAACCCAACCAACTCGTACCCTCTTTGAGTGCTTGGTTCACATAGAAATCGAAATCATTAGATGCAATAAATGAATAGACAAAGCATGAATAAAAATTGCTTCAATTAATTAAAAAAAATAGTCTTTTACATAATGCAGACATCGGCTAATCCCATCAAGTAGGAGAAGCATTCCACACTGAAATCCATGTGCTGCTACATTGGAACAACCTCTCCTCCCTTCTACGCTATGCTTGCCTGTGCATGTTTTTTCCCTCTGCTTAATTGATTGAATAAAATTTGAGTCCCCGGGCTTGGAGCCATAATTCTTCTTTTATAATTTTTTACATTCCAAACTTGGCATAAAAAAATCCAATCCTTTGCAAACATCATGGGGATTGAATCCCAACTAATTATCATTAATAGAATATTAGTAAAATCGTTTCCCAACTGAAATAATTGATATTTACCACGAATTTCCCAAATCTGGGAATTTACTAGAATTCTGGAAAAGTTGGTATTTTTAACAAACTTCCTCCAAATCCCACGTCGTATCTCCTTAACCATTACGAATTTTGGAAAACGGAACGAGGCTTACTCAATTTCCTATGCTGAGAGAAAAATCCATGTTTCAGAATTATGAGATTCATTATGATCGACGCGGAAATTGAGGTGTAAATAGGTAGTCTCGAAACTGCTACAAATTCGGGGCTGTAGCATTAATCATTCTCTAAATATAAATCTGTATGACCTGGGTGTGTCTTGGCTTATGTGGAAGTGTTCAAATGAAATTTTGATCATAAACCTCTTTCAGATTCTGCCAGAAATTTGTCAATGTATTAAAGCCCCAAATTGGTGGAGGCATGCTGTAAAACTTGCACTAGTGTAGACATGCTGTAAGAACTGAATTGGTGCAAGAATATGTTGCACAGTGCAGGCAATTAATTATAGGTTAAAAAAATGATTGAATCAACTTTAACCTGCAACATACAAACCTTTATTAAACTTCCATTAATGGTATTTTAATCCCATTAAAACAAAATAAGTAACAAATACTTGCAACAATAATCATTTAATCAGATAGTAGCATGAGAGATTTTGAGTGAAAAATGAGACAAAATTGAGGCCCAACATCCCCCCATGCTGACCATCTTACATGTCCTCATGCGAAAAAATCCAATACTGTTACTCCTTTGAAAAAAACAAAATTAGAAACATGTATAAACACTCCTAATGATGTTCCTACTATTCTCCATGATTATGTTTCCTGCACTTGATAAAGCTTTCTCTTAAAAACAGAGTGTCTGATAGACTCTTTATTTACTTAAACTAATTTCAAGAAAACCTAAAACAAAAACTACCATGGAAAAACTAAATTGCAAGGATGGTGTTATTACTTGAGAAAAATAGACAACTTTTAAAATTTTCAAAAATAATATCTCAGAGGCATCCGTGATAAAAAATTTCACTTTAACATCCTCATTATAAACATGAGTGACATGATTTAAACGATATGGTGTTACAGGTAGACATAGTAATACCTTCCCATAATTATTATTTTACCATTATCCATGTATAGTTAAAGCTTCTCTTGTCTGGGCACAGTGAATTACCAGCACTAAGGGTCCCCACATCCATAAAAATCATTCCAAAAAGATAGAACTCCAAGGTATAGCAACAGAAGGATTTTAAAGCCATTCTAAAAGAGATTGATAGCGAGTTCACGGAAAGCAAAATCAACCAAGTAAATTATAGTGTAGAGTCAACTTTAATACCACAGGCATGGCCCTGCTCCCAGCAGGCATCCATAGCCTCGACAGGGATACCTTTTAACCTTACGAAACAAATTTGTCCCACCAATTAGATATAGATTTAGAGTTATTTATGAACAATTACTTTTTCTCTTTTTATAAGTTAATTGAAGGACGTTGTCTTGGCTTGGTAACCAGCTAAAAATAATGCCATTCACGAGAACTAACAAGAATGAATGAGTCGGCTAGCGATGAGACCTCTCGTCTTCCATACTTCCGACTGAAAGCCATTACCCTAGTTTGGTGACTAGTGCGGTAATTTCATTCTCCTTAGGACCCATGATCATAGTAGTTCGGCTCGCAATGAGACCTCATATCCCTCAATTGATTCATTTATGTTTTCTTTAAAAACTCTGATTATGATTAACCTCAGATGGATTAATTAATAGGTGGGGAAGCAAATCTACTCCTTAAGAGTGTAGGATGGCATGAAAAGTTTTTAATTACAATTCTTTACTGGTTGGTCATGCTACCCTAAGAAATTATTTAAAAAAAATATCAGATAATTACCAAAAAGAGTCCTTGAGTTTATCATGCTAGGGTTCTTTATGAAAGGTTATTAGATTTTTGTAGGCGTGGTCCACCATAGGAGGTTTTTCACTGGTCTCTTCGAAGAGGAATTTGAAAATATTTTCTGGATTATAGTTTGTTAGAATAAGAGAAAAGTATTACATGTAACTTATAACAATACATGTTGATCCACAATCAAAGTCACTTTAAAAATATGAAGCGTTAAGTGTAAATTACTTTTGACAAGTTTTACCATGAGAATGCATAATAATAAAAATTTCAAACGCTGTGCTTTTATGGAATCACAAGTTCAAGAGTGTTGTTATTCATCTTTATTCATTACCCTACCCTATTTTTAAATAGAGAAATATCACTTTTAAGTGTAGGCTTACTTCCAATGAAGCCATGTGCATAGAAAAATGTTGATTATACTCACACTTAGTTTTAAAGAATAAACTTCAATACATACCAAAGCGTGAGAAATCAGTTTCTTTAATTGACATGGTACCAAGAGTTTTTGAATGATGAATAAATAAGATGGTTTGATGGCTGCTTGAAGCCAAGATTCAATGGAATCCACGTATTTATTATTCTCCAACTGATGCAAGTCTTCCACAGTTTTATAGTCATTCTCTTGTAAGCACAAAAAATCGGGTGAAGGACAAAAGATAAATCCCTCAAGTTCAGGCTCAAATATTTGATTTTTAGATTCACAAGAAAGGTTGAGATAGATTCTAGGGCTTTGAGTTTCAACAACATTTTCATAACAAGTTCCAATGAAATATTGATCCTCGGGTGGTCTTTGAATTAAATCTTCCCAGGGTAAATGTTCTGCAATAATAGGGGAAGTTTCCAAATTCCTTCCCTTTCCAAATATGGAAGGTGTAACATCTCGTTCAATATGGGAATCAGCAGAAAGAATAGGAGGTTCAAAATGTTGTGCAACTTGATGTTTTGGATTAGGGTCAAGATAAGGTTGCACATGCAGCTGGGAACATGGAGGAGGATAACATAATGGTGTATTGGAAATAAATTGTGATTGTTGTTGGTGCTCATATGATTGAATTTTCATGGGAGATTTCCCTAGAGAAAAAGATCCAAACGATTCTTGAGGCCATGGATATATTTTGCTCGAGGATGAGGGCCAAGGAGAGGGCCATTGCGGCCATAAGGTGGGGTATTGAATCAAAGGGGGATTATAAGTTTTCCATGGAACTGCAGGGTTGTAGATGTGTTTAGGAACCTGTTGGGGACAATAAATATTATTCCAAGTGTTAAATGATGATGGGTTTTGAGTTATACCTGATGGTCAATTTATTTCCTTACTTGATTCCTTAAATACCTGTTGAAAGCTCGGCAATGATGGAAAATAATTTTTTGAATGATTCTCCTTACACTACTTCCATTCTTCCTGCAAATCATCAAATTTTAAATTTAGAAAAGATTTTGTAGCTCCTATATTTGTGGCAGATTCCAAAAATTCAGAAGAAAGTTCTCAAGAATTCTCACGGATATTGGAGATTTCTCTTGAATAACTAATGCACAATTTACAAACATCTTCATATGGTACATGAGAAAAATCACCTGCTCCTATAATATTTAAAGGTTCTAAAAATTCGTCTTTGATTCCTTTGAGTAGGAGTGTTTTCAAAGTATCTTTTACCAAATTCTTATGTTTTGATTTTTGGAGGTTGTATCTAAATCACTCCACATAATCCTCCAAGCTTTCATTTTCCCCTTGTATTATTCCAAAAATATCTTCACCGGCCTGGAAATAGTTTTGATGTTTCTCCAAGAATACTTTCTTTATGTCTTCCCATGTTTGAATGCAGTTCCCACCAAGGCTCATGAACCATCAGAGAGCTGCTCCTTTAAGAGTAAGAGGAAAAACTTGCAAACTTTGAGAATTATTACAATAACCATAGCCTCTACAAAGTACTTCAAACTCAAATAAGAATGTATCTGGGTCTTCATTTTCCAAACCATGAAATTTTGGTAGTGCAGATGGGGAAATATTATGCATTTCAGCCACTCCTAGATCTTTGATAGGAAATTCAAAAGTAACAATGTTTTCCATTTCTTACCAAACTAAAAGAGGTTCTCCATGTACTACTTTGAGACCCCTTCTTTGAATGTTTCTTCCGAATAATCAGTAAAATAGGTGCATTGAATGCTTGATGTTAGTCTCAAACTCTTCATTGAAAAATGCCTCCAAATACCATTTTTCTATCTTCAACGAGACCATTGGTACATTTGTTAGCATATGAATAGTGTATATATATGTGTGTGTGTGTGTGTGTGTGTGTAGGGTGGGTGGGGGGTTATTACAACATTAAATAAAATGAGAAACCTTAAAGAAAAAATGCAGGAAAGAAATAAATTCAAAGAACATAAAATTGCAAGAGAAACTAGGTGAAGGAATAGAAACCAAATGCAATAGGTCACCAAGGTCCATCCCCTAAGCGCCTCCCCGGCAATGGTGCCAAAATTTTGGGTGCAATATACGGTGTATAAATGTACCAACATTTAATTTGTCAATCCGGAGAGTTTGTGGACTTTGAGACGCAGCACTGGAAATGCCAGAGAGAGTCGCTGGTAACCTGCAAAACAAATTATAGTCTATCTTGAGATTAATCTCGAAAATAAATGTAATCCTGCACTAGTGCGAGAAACACCAATCCAAAAAATTAAAAGCATGCGGAAAATTAAAAGCAATCAATGCAAAAGGAAATTCTAATTGCAAGTAAACAAAAGGGAAATCCGAACTGGAAATCAAGCGGTGCCGACACAATAACAAAAATATTGTAAACGCTGGAATAAATTCAAAAGCAATTCAAACTATTCTGCTTGCACTAATTCTTCTTGCACTGCTATATATTATAACGTGCTTGCACTAATTATGTGTAAGAACAATCTAGAATTTAAAGGAAACCATAATATTAATGAATAATTTATCAATTCAAACATCTAGTTTCCGTATTTATAAATATCAGCTCAGCAAATGTAAAAATTGTAGCTTTAAACATAAATTAATAGATCTGGATTAATTTACAGAATTAGAGTTAGAGCTCATAATGGCAGAGCCGATCTTATGGATTCGAACAATCTGGAGGGTGCAATCATTGTTTAAAATATTTCAGGTGCAAGTATAATTAATAATGCAGCAAATAAAATAGAAACAAATTACAGCAACTCAAATTAACCTTAAAATTAAATTCATACAGAAAACAAACAAGAATTGAAATGCTATTTAAAAGATGAGAGCGGTGTTGAGCTGGTCGGGTGGTCAACCCAACCAACTCACACCCTCTTTGAGTTCCTGGTTCACACAAAAATCAAAATCATTAGATGCAATAAATGAATAGACAAAGCATGAATAAAAATTGCTTCAATTAATTTAAAAAAATAGTCTTTTACATAATGCAGACATCGGCTAATCCCAACAAGTAGGAAAAGCATTCCACACTGAAATCCACGTGTTGCTACATTGGAAAAACCTCTCCTCCCTTCTGCGCTTTGCTTGCCTATGCATGCTTCTGCCCTCTTCTTAATTGATTGAATAAAAATTGAGTCTCCAGGCTTGGAGCCATAATTCTTCTTTTATAATTTTTTACATTCCAAACTTGGCATAAAACAAGACAATCCTTTTCAAACATCATGGGGATTGAATCCCAAATAATTATCATTAATAGAATATCAATACAACCATTTCTCTACTGAAATAATGGATATTTACCACGAATTTCCCAAATCTAGGCATTTTCTAAAATTTTGGAAAAGTTGGTATTTTTAACAAACTTCCTCCGAAGCCCCCTTTGTATCTCCTTAACCATTATGAATTTTGGAAAATGGCCCGAGGCTTACTCAATTTCCTATGCTGAGAGAAAAACCCCATTTTTCATAATTATGAGATTCACTATGATCGATGCGAAAATCGAGGTGTAAATAGGCAGTTTGCAAACTGCTACAAATTCGGGGCTGTAGCATTAATTATTCTCTAAATATAAATCTGTATGACCTAGGTGTGTCTTGGCTTATGTGGAAGTGTTCAAATGAAATTTTTATCATAAACCTCTTTCAGATTCTCCCAGAAATGTGTCAATGTATCAAAGCCCCAAATTGGCAGAGGCACGTTGTAAAACTTGCACTGGTGTAGGCACGCTAACTGCACTGGTGTAGGTAGGATGTAAGAACTGAATTGGTGCAGGAATCTATTGCACAGTGCAGGAAAGTAATTATAGGTTCAAAACATGATCAAATCAACTTTAACCTGCAACATACAAACCTTTATTAAACTTCCATTAATGGTATTTTAATCCCATTAAAACAAAAGAAGTAACAAATACTTGCAACAATAATCATTTAATCAAACAGTCGAATGAGAGATTTTGAGTGAAAAATGAGACAAAAATAAGGCCCAACAAGGATGAGGTTATAAAATTAAAAGGGAAATTAAAAGGAGGAAGATAAGTTTAAGAAGGAATGAACAAGCAGTATCTGGAAAAGGAAGATCAATGTCAAAAAATGGAGTTTGAAGTAAACATTATAAAAGGTAAAATAGAATAAAAGGATAAACACTTGAGATTTCAAGATATTACTAAGATTTTGGATAAAATTCTTAGTAGTCATAGGTCTCCCTCCATTAAATTTGGTCTTGTTTTTCATGAAACTGTAAAAGAAGAATCAAGATCCCAAGCTAACCAATCAAACTCTGAAAGACTATATAAAGAGATAAGAATTCAACTGGATCAACATCTAAGGATAATGAATTTTCAAAGGATATCATTTTCCCCAAATAATAGAAACATTAATCGATTCTCTCCTCTGACCAATGATGTTGAATGTTTTATATGTCATAACTATGGGAAATTTTCAGCCAATTGTATAATCATATTGTTTTGATCTCAAGAAAATAACCAGTTCACAAGAAGACCATAAAATTCGAGGTATTCAAGTTTATTTCAGGGTTATTTTTTTACATGCAATATATTTGGTCACAAATATATTGATTGCAATATGAGAAATATGAAGCAAAAATATTATTATGATGTTCCCTTTTATGGTCATGTAATATGTTATACTCGTAAAAACTTTGGGCACGTAGCAAAAGAATGTAGAAACAAGTCAATAGATTCACACAAACAACAAGTTTCTTTCCTCCAAGGCAAGCAACCAAACAAGAATATCGTTACCAAAATACTTAAGAAATATGGATCCACCATCACTTCTCATATTAAGGAAAAGGAAGAAGAACAAGTTAAATGTGGCCTTGCTCTATATTTATTTGAAGAAGAAGAAGAAAGGTACATAGATAACAAATGTTCTCATCACATGTCTAGAGATAAGAAAAAAATTGAATCTCTCAAGAAAAAAACATGGTAAAGTTAATCTTGGAAATAGTTATCCAACAAAAGTTCTAGGAAAAGGTAAAGAAAAACTTGATAAGTATAAAAAATCAGTTGATGCATTATTAGTTCAAGCTCTAAAGCATAATATTCTAAGTGTAGTTCAAATAGCAGATAAAGGACATATACTTATGTTTACAACAAATAAATGCAAATTTATAGAATGAGACACTAGAAAGGTTATAACAAGAGGATTGAAAAATGCAGAAAAATTATATGTGCTAGTAAATAAAAACTCGGGAAGAAATAAGAGGTACAGTTCCTCTTCTTTAGATTCATAGTGAAAGAATATGGTCCCCACTGTAGTCTATTTTTCTTAATGCATTCTTCTAACATATACTGCAGAAGTAAATGGGAATAATATATCCTCATTAAGAAAAAGTGATGATTATAAGGTCGACAAGATCATTGGTGTATGATCTCAAGGGGAGCTATGCATGTGTACCTTGATGATGATTCCCTACATTGTTTTGATATTATTTTTGGTGATGTTTATACTACTAAAATTGCATTGAAGATAATGTGATCATGAACATACATGCCATGTTCATGGGGAGATGTGGCTATAAAAATAAGGAGTTTATATTTTGTGTGTGATTATTATGAAAGAAAATTGTTTGTATACACAATGTTTGATATAGATAGTCGTGTATGCTTCTTAGTAATGAAAAATAAGTGGCACATATTTAGGGGGAGCTTCTCATGTGTTTCATCAGTCCATTATTGGATTTATGATTCTAACATTTTTTGTAGCCCGATAATGATTCCCATATTCCACTTAGAATGATTTTGGTTCATGTGTTGTTGCATAATATTATGCTATTGTTGTTGTTTATATGGTTCTTTGATTCATTTCTTGTTGGTAATAAGGATATTATCATATTTTATGATGAAGCATTGGCATAGGTTTAGAAGGGGAATCTTCTATGCTTCTAATGATTCATTGTTAACATTGTGGTTCTTCAGCACTCCTTATTGCATTATGTTTGCTACGATGAGTTCATATCATTGCTGATGATTTTATGTATGGTTATTAATGTTGTGAAGACAATCCCCTCCATGGACAGAGGCAATCTCTCTAGCCCTAGAGTGGGTCTAGCAACTCAAAAGACTAACTAGTGAACCATTTCCTAGTTTGTATTCAAAATGGAAGAATAAGAATAAGAACCTACCTTTTCCTAATGCTATCGTCCAGTCCTTTCATGAAGACCTTGATTCCATGATCCTTCAGGATCTCTCCTTGATGCTTGTGTTGTTCAAATACATTTAGGAGATCAAGAGAAAACAACAAGAAACATGACAGGATACATAGCATAAATCAAATACAAAATACCTAATAGACCACTGAGTATTAGGCTACTTTAATATATATCTAGACAAATATGGAAAGTGAAAATCAAATTTATTATTAATTATAGAAAAAATGAAGCATACAACCATTGCCTTGATGTTAGAGACATCCCTTTCGTGATTTCCAATTCCAAATTGAGGCTTTTCAAGTAATCCTTCTCCCAAGTGGAAATTCGGGCATAATAATAGTATAAGGATGCAAAGGATTACTAATAAGGCAATACCAACCAATAGTGGAAGGATGGGATTAAATTTATAGGAAAGGAGAGGGAGTTAGGGATCTATAAAGGAAGGAGGAAGGCCCACTTCTCAATGTAAAATCCCCTAATGATAAGATCAAGAGCTCCAAATGAGATAGATTGAGCATATCTACATCAAACCATATCTAGCTCATCGTTCTGGAAGCTTCTAGTGCATGAAGCTTATTCTCCATTTGAGGAAACACTACCAGAAGGGGTTAAACGCATTCTTTCCTATCAAAAGTGCACTCGTAGTGCTAGGTAAACATGTTTCAACATGCTATCATAACGAGAAGGCAACTAACAAAGAGTGCTAAACTAAAAATTTAGGTTTTAAGCTGAGCTTCTTCAAAAAATATTCGAGGAAACTTTGTTTTGGTTTTCAAGGGATATCTTGATGTATTCTCCATGGTGGATATACTTTACAGTTTTAATTTTAGGGCAGTTCAGGATCAGGGACAAGAAGTGAACGGGGTGAAAAATTATTGTGTAACATATGCCCCCTAAAGCATGAAGGAAGAACATGGAGTGAGGGGTGAATTATTTACGAACCAAGGAAAGGACTTGGAATACTGCCAGGAGACTTGCCAAATAAAACACAATAAAATATGTGAAATATCTGATACAAACATGCCCAATAAAATATCTCTAAATATGCATCAAATAACACATGAACCCACAGTATAGTCGCAACCATACGCATGGAAGAGATAATGAAAATGGATCCACAGTATGGTCACAACCATTCGTATAGAAAGGATCATGTGTACAATCATGAATACTCAATAACTCCACGCAACCTAGATAATAACATATGTGACCTAGGGTCTTTGTCTCTATCTCAATCTACCCATTGTACAAATATACCATGTGAATATATGTGTTGATTTCGAACATGGTAGAAACCACCTAATCATCGGTCAATAGTGTAAATCATTAAGAGACACAAGAGAAACCATCAATAATTTCAATGGCCCTCAAGGTACGACAGCAAAAGCTACAAGTGTGACTGAATGAGTTGAAGTCGAACACTTGAAAAATCATCCGATCGAAGGCGAATGATGTGAACATGTTGTCAAATGTAAAGAACTTTCCATTAAGGCATGCAAGCTCCAAGGTACTAAAACGAAGTCCCTAAATCATCTTCTTGGATAATGAGCTGAAGTCGACAGGAAGGGATCTTTTGGAGGAGGGCCATAATGGTTCTCACATCATCTACATGAAACAAAGGATTTATCAAGATGATAGGAGTGATTCAGGACTGTTGCAGAGAGGGTCAAATAAGCAGAGGATGTTTGACTTGTACAGAGGGCTTCTCTTTAACATATTGGCGACTCAACTCTAGAGTGTGGAAACATTTTAATAAAAATGGGATCAAAGGTTATGGTGAAAAAATGGTGATCAAATAAGAGGAAAATGTGTTCCCAAACCCAGGAAGGAAAGTGAAAAATGAAGGATATCCCCAACCCAACACGAGCAATATAAAAGTTTCATGTTAAAGAGCGACATATTTCCTCAAAACACATGGGAGGTTTCGCATTCAATTTTCCCCCATTATTGCTAAGGAGCACCTATTTATTTTTTATAGAAATATTGAAGAATATAGCATATTCTTAGTGTATAAGTTCATTCTTTGAATGAATCCATCCTAGTAAGTTTAATGTGCCCTAGGAAGGAGTAACTTGGTCTTTTCATGGTGACATTGTCTTTCACCGTTTAAGTTTTACGAGTCCGACAGAAGAGTAACTTGGTGTATTTTTCATGCTTAGGGATTTTAAAAAAGAGATAGAAAATAAAACTATATCAGGTCCCTTTTAGTAGATCGTCCCTCAAATACAAAAAGGTAGAAAAAAATATCCAATAGAACCTCTTCACCATGTTTGATCAAGGTATTACTTTTTCATAAATAGTCAATCTAAGCCCGAAAAGGGGGTAAACACATACTAAGATGATGTCAATTGATTTAATTTAACAAGCTAGAAAATACAAGTGCTCGGAAATATTTTCATGTTTTGAGAGTAAGAAAAGAGCTTAAAGTTGACTCCTCCTAGAGGAACAAGCGGTATAAAGGGTAGCAAATGGTTCCGGTGATGGTGGAATTTCTCAAAACACATAAAGGTCAAGAGGTTGGCGAACAATACCACTCATCATAGTGGTTCCTCAAAAAATGGTAAAACCAAGTGAAGGCGTATGATCAGCCAATAATATGGTGACGATGGAATGAGAAAACCAAGGCTCATCTGGAAAAATAGGTTGATAAAATGGCAATCAAAAGAGGTAGTATGAGCATGGTTTCATTTTATAGAAGCTTGAAACATGGGAAACATGCTTGAAATTGATTTAATTTTTACACAAGAATGAAACTAAGACAAACTATGCTTGAGATAAGTTTTCAAACCCCCAACATGGTGACTCAATTTGAGGTACATGCCCCTGAATCTCCATCTCATTCACCTAAGTAGGCTGCTGGTTACTAACAAGTGGAAGGGATGAAGGTTCATTTGAAATATCAAGTGAAAGAATATACTGTGAATTTATGAGATCTATTGAAAGAATTGAATTAGAAGGGGCTTTGTTTCATTTTTTAACGAGATTACAAAAAAAAATAGCTATGCTCATAGGAACCTATTTCTTTTTTTGTAATATTTAAAATTAGGAAAAACAGGAATGTATAACATATAACTGGAAATTGTAGTGAAATATCAACACATAAAATGAGAGAAGATCATGAAGCCATTACACTAGACATCATAGAAGAATATGTGTACAAGATCTTGAGGAAAAAGACACTCAAGTTAAGCAAAACAAGTCTCTAATAACCTAGTACATGAAACATGAAGAACAACTGCTATATAATAATTGCAGAGGCTAATACATTACAATTTTTGTAAGGGGTAACTAATACTATAGATGAAATTACATGGATCTATTGATATAGTGCTCACAAAATTTCGAGATTGGAGATCTAGGCCTTCCAGCACCATTCCATGACAACCCATAAAGGGTTTCCGGAAATACACAAAATGCAAGAATGCCAAAATGTAGCCCCAGGGCTGCATAACACTCTGCAACTAGATAACTGATAGGAGGTTTCTTATCTGATATAGAAATGGATAACACTCCTCTAATATATCTCTCAGATGAAGGGCCACTCCCCTCACTGGAAATCTAACTCGCAATCTTGGGCACTAAGCCCTCTACTACAACTGCCCCGCAAAATAATATAGTTTCTGAAGGAGACTGCACTGTAGGTGGTGGAAGTGACTTGGCCTGATTCCATATGACAAAATAATGCTCAAAAACCCTCCTTGATAGCCTCCCAGATGAAGGGATTCTCCCCTCACTGGCAAACAAGCTCAAAAACCAAATCTATCAATCCTCCACTGCTACTACCCTGAAAAAAAACACAATCCCAAAGGAGACTATGTTGTGGATAATGGCTGAAGCTTGGACTAATTCCAAAAGGTGGAAATGTAGCTAAATGAACCTATCCTGAGTGGGCACTCGAAGTAACCCAAGGATGAGGGTGGAATTCCTACTCCGGAACACCCTTGTGCTAAACAACACAATAGAATCTGCTAAACAACTGAAGCGTGCAGAAAATCATAAAGACCAAGACATAAACAACATTCAGAATGCCATCCCCTTCTATGGCTGCCATCCCCTTCCTTATATGCTTGGTGAGCTTCCTCACCCTGGGTCCCACTCATAAAATTTTCTACTCTCATGCATACACTCCTCCATCATAAATGTGATGTCCTCCATTAACTCTCCACTACCTCCATGACAATGATGTTGATTTGGTCAAATATGACCCTGTCCACATGCTTTAGTTCCTATTCACACCAAAAATTTCTTTATTTATATGATATAATGACCCAAATTTACATTAGAAGTGGTTTTATTCCTACTAAAGATATTTATGGGTCTCTCTACCCACTTATTCATCTATCTTATTAGAAAAAGCAAAAATTAATATTCCAACTAGCTGAAAGCTAAATAGGAATATTACAGCCCTCCCCTCCAAAATGTTTCTTGTCCTCAAGAAACTACAAGGATGGGTACTACAAAATCTCCTCTCATTCCCCTGTAGCATCATTATCTGATAAAATCCTCCATTGAACCAGATGCTCTCCAATCAATCTGTCCCTTAGCTGTTTCTCCCAAGTGTACAAGTTATCCTTTGGTTGTAAAGCCAAATGGCTCTCATCACAAAGAAGTGGGAGATCCATGGAGGCAAATACATGCTATCTAAGGGCCCTCTTGATGGATTATATATGAAAAATTTTGGGGATCTTAATCCCAATGAGAGGCTGCAATCCATATGCTATTCTCCCAACAAGATGGATCACCATGTGTGTCCCATAGAAAAGCTCATCAATCCCCTGCTTCTGTAATGTAGAGGAGTTGTATGGCTGAAAATGATAGACCAATTTCCCACCCCACACTGTCTCTCTCTCTATTTATGATATGTGTAGGACTCCTGTTGTTCTTGGCCTGCAAAAATGTTGTCCCTAAGAGACCGAAATACAAAATGACTCTCTAGGATATAATATTTGGTTCTAGGAACCTTGATTTCCCAAGCCATTCCACATATAGTGAATAGAACATAATCACCATATGGAATAGAAAGTAGAAATATACTGAGTGCCATATGAAATGGCAGGTGGTGACCATAGTCCCCCAAGTGGAACCAATGCAGTTTGGCTCCTTACTGCCCCTAAACATAAAGTGGCAAGTAGCTTCCCAACCACTTGCTTACTATGTCTACCTGCTCATCTACGTGGAAGTAGTAAATGGCATTGGGTGTCAACTGAGTATACCCAAAATGGAACAATACTTTCCCAAATCCATACAAGAAGTGGTTATCTCCATCACTGATTTTGGTTTTAAAAATACCATGAATTCCAAAGAGAGGCTTTCCCTCTTCTGGAGAAATACACTGTATATAAATGTCAAAGGAATGCAAATACTTTGTTAGATGATCAGTAATTACAAAGACACAAACCTTACCATTTACTGTTGGAAAGCTGGTGATGAGGTCCATAGATGAGTTCTCCCATATCTCTCCCGAAAAATTAAGTGCCTGTAACACCCTTGCAGGATGGTTTTTTCCCTCCTCATTCTTCAAGAAAGCTACACATGTCCTAATATGTTAGAGAACATCCTCCTTGAGACCCTACCATGAGAATCTCTCCATAATGGTCTGATATTTCCCAATGAAACCCTAGTGATCGAAAAGGGGTGAATCATGTATTGTATGTAGAATATTCTCCTTGAGCTTGGATTCTATAGTAAAAAAGATCCAATCCCGGGAATAGATGATTCCATCCACCACTCTATACCTCTCATCAGTCACCTGCCCATCAAGAACCTCACATGTGAAGTGATTCTTGGAATACTCCACCAATAGCTAGGACTCCCAATATGGACCTACACTCCTCAATGACAGTGCTACTAACTTCTATGATAATTTACCTATCATATCATAGCTCCCCTCTTTGACATGATCACTACCAAAGCCACATTCTAGAGTATTGTTATCCCACTTTTGTTTCCTTCCTTGTAGCTGCTTTTTCCTAAGAAAATATTGGAGTTTATGGAGGTCAATATTCACTTGGAATCTATTGCCTATCCAAAACCTCCTAAGTTTTTCCAATGCATGTATGAATACTAGAAACAATCTACCATATATGGAATTCTCCTTCCAATGTGGACGTATCTTCTATCTCTCAAAGGCTATGGAATATCCCTCTTGCACCATACTTATGCCATCATCCACTCCTGAAGCATCACCTTTCAATGCAAAAGTCCCGGTGAGAGTTGGTAATACTGATACCAAAAAAATATTCATCTCCTCCTTCATTCAATCAAGGACCCTCTGTGTTGTGTTGGTCCCATACAATGCTATCCTCTTAGATAGATATGTGAGTGGTGTTATTTTTTGTGGGATCTATTTAACCAACTTCCAATCTGGGGGCCTCCCTGGTGGAATTCCTCCAAATAATAATACTTCATGGTCCAGAATAAATTGAATATATGAGTGGACTTCATTGTCCTGGCTTCTTCTACGCAAATTAGTCTCCATCTTATGTGTGGATGAATCCTGAGGTGGATATGTGTGCATTCCCCTGATATTTTGATGATTACCACTCTTCTTGTCTATCGATGCCATCTGCAAGGCCTCCCAATATGTAGTGACCTCCCCAAGTGTAATCAGCCACTACACACCCAATATCACATTGGTGTTAGGGGTCTTGACCACAAAGAAGCGATCTATCAGGGTGTATTTCCCAAGGTTATATTAAATACCGGAACACACTTCCCCCACTACTTAGTCCTGGGGACCACGACTAAAAATCCTTTAGAATCACTAATGGCTATGTCTCCCCTCTGCACTAGTTGGGCATCAATAAAATAGTGGGTAGTCCTAATTTTTTTCAATATCGACACATTATAATCCTGGATTTTGCCTCGGTCTCCTAATGTTAGATTCTTTGGAACTCCCCATAATGATGCAAGGGCTCCTCTAGTTGGAGAAATTGCCCCATTTCCACCTCCAGGTTACGGTGGATCTCCTCCTAGTGCTACAATGTTGGTATCTCCTTCCAACTCTCCTTATTCCTCCTCATCATCATTGGAGAATACCTCATCATCACTAAGGGACCTTTTGTCTTCGTTCTCTTTTGAGGAAGGAACCTTCATAACTTCCCCTTTTGACTGAGAGGAAAAATCTTGTTGAAGCGGGGTTCTTGCCCTTGGAAAAGTATTTTTCAAGTATCTAACCCTCTCAATAGCATCCTGGAGCATATTTGGTCTAGTGGATTCTACCAACTCATGCAAAGGCTTTACTAGCCCATCAATAAACATACACACCCTTATAACTGCGGATAGATTTGGCACCATGACTGAAAGTTTCAAAAATTCAAAGATATAAGTCTCTGGATATCTTGACTGCTCGAGCTTAGCTAGCTCAACATAATGAGCTTCTGGATCTCTTTGGTCAAATATTTCCACCAACCTCTGTGTAAATTCTGCATAAGAAATTATACTGGAATGCCCCAATGTAGATAGGCCATGAAACCACCACTCATGTGCTTCACCTTCAAGGTGTAGCGCTACTATATTAATGGCCTCCATATCCAAGACTTGGTCTAATTGGAAATAGATTTATAATTTCCCTGCCCAAGATTTGGCTGTGCACTTGGGTGACTCATCCAAAGTAGGCAAAAATAATCTACCCAAATTATGATGCAGACAATTGTTCTGCATGTACCCTCTACCTCTATTGTGATTACTGGGTCTCCAATTATCCTTGATCTGAAAGAACCCTTGGAATTTTAGATTCTCTTTGAACCTCTGAGATTTAGATTCATATTCTAGTATATAATCACCAGGAGTCTCCTCCTTTTATGTTCCTCCTACCCCATTTCCTATTGCTAGGAATGTAGGCATGGTGGAGCGTAGTGGAACTGGCTATAATGTTGATTTCTCACACCAATAATGTGAGGTGTTGGAACTCTCTCCATGTTGAGACCTTCTTTTGGTTTCTTTATGTCTTTCCATCCTCATCTCCTTGATTTTTCTGGAAATATCCTGCATAGATTGGAGAAGAAATTTTGGAAACTCTCTTCCATCCATTTCTCCAGATTTATATATGTAGTGCCCCATAGGCTGAGCCAAGATTATGCTCTGATACCACTGTAATATTCCAAATTAGGAAAAACAAGAATGTAGAACATATAACTAGAAATTGTAGTGAAATATCAACACATAAAATGAGAGCAGATCATGACACCATTATATTAGACATTATATAAGAATATGTGTACAAACTCTTGATGAAAAAGACACTCAAGTTAGGCAAAACAAGCCTCTAAGAACCCAGTACATGAAACATGAAGAACAACTGCTATATAAGAATGCCAGAGGTTAAGAAAATGCAATTTTTGCAGGGGGTAACTGCTAATATATATATAATTACATGGATCTGCTAATATAGTGCTTAGAAAATGTTGGGATCATATATCTAGGCCTTCCAGCACCATTCCAAGGCAACCCATAAAGGGTTTTCAGAAATACACAAAATGAAAAGATTCCAAAATGTAGCCCTAAGGTTGAATAACGCTCTCCAACTGGATAACTGATAGGAGGTAGCTGATATGATATGGAAATGGCTAACACTCCTCCAATATACCTCTGAGATGAAGGGCTGCTCCCCTCACTAGAAATCTATCTCTCAATCTTGGGAACTAAGCCCTCTACTGCAACTGCCCTGAAAAATAACACAGTTTCTGAAGGAGACTACATTGTAGGTGGTGGAAGAGACTTGGCCTGATTCCCGATGATAAATAATGCTCAAGGACCCTCCTTTCTAGCCTCTCGGATGAAGGGTTGCTCCCCTCAGTAGAAAACAACGGAACTATCAGTCCTCCACTGCTACTACCCTGCAAAACAACACAATCCTGAAGGAGACTTCACTGTGGATAATGGTTGAGTATTAGCCTAATGCGGGATGGTGGAAATGCAGCTCAATGAACCTCTCCTAAGTGTGCACTCGAAGTCCCTCGAGGACGAGGGTGGGATTCCCGCTCGGGAACACCCTTGTGCTAAACAGCACAAAAAAATCTGATAAACAGTTGAAGTGTGCAGAAATTCATAAAGACAAAGACATAAAAAATATTCAGAATGCCCTCTATGGCTTCCATCCCCTTCCTTATATGCTTGGTGACCTTCCTCACCCTAGGTCCCACTCATTAAATTTTCTACTCTCATGCATACACTCCTCCATCATAACTGCATTGTCCTCCATTAACTCTCCACTACCTCCATGACAGCGCTGTTGATTTGGTAAACTTTGATCCTTTCCACATGATTTAGCCCATATTCACACCCAAAATTTCTTTATTCAGCTGATACAATGACCCACATTCACATTAGAAGTGGTTTTATTCCTACTAAAGAGATTTATGGGTCTCTATACCCATGTATTCATCTATCTTATTAGCAAAAGAAAAAATTAATATTCCAACTAGCTGAAAGCTAATTAGGAATATTAAAATTTTTAACGAGGTTTACATAGTAAAAAAACTATCCTCATGACTCCTTGTTTCATTTTTTAATGGTCTTAACACAAGACAAGGAACTTTACTCTGGAGAGCAGTGAATCATTTTTTAAGGAGCTTGATATAAGAAAAGGAACTATGCTCCAAAGAGCTTGTTTAATATTTTAAGGAGCTTGACATAAGAAAAGGAAATTTGTTCTAGAAACCTTGATCATGTCCCATAAGATGTCATGGCTTCCAAGGGGTTCTCACCAGATGGGAAAACAACACCCCGGAAATCAGAGCCCGATGTCCCCAATACAAGATGCACTATATCACTGACTAGATCATTAGTAGACACGGGCATGGAACAGGTTGCCACATATTTAACCTGTGGAGGTGCCCATTTTTTTGTGAAGACAATCCCCTTTGTGGATAAAGGCGATCTCTCTAGCCCTAGAGTGGTTCTAGCAATGCACGAGACTAAATAATGATCCCTTTCCTAGTTTGTATTCAAAATGGAAGAAGAAGAAGAAGAGGAACCTACCTCTTCTTGATGCTATCATCCAGTCCTTTGATGAAGACCCTGATTCCAAGATACTTTAGGAGATTCTTGTGGTGTTTGAATACTTATAGGAGATAAAGAGACAACAACAAAAAATGTGATAGGATACATAACGTACATCAAATACAAACTACCTAACAGATTAAGGATTATTAGGCTACTTGTTAGATATCTAGACAAATATGGAAAGTGAAACATCAGATGTATTATTAATTATATAAAAAATGAAGAATACAACCATCTCCCTGATGTTGGAGACCTATGTTTCATGATGTCCAAGTAGAAACCTAGGCTCTTTAAGAAATCCTTCTCCCACGTGGAAATTCAGGCATAATCACAGTATAGGGATGCAAAGGATTAATGATCAGGAATGACCAACCAATATTGGAAGGATGGGATTCAATTTAAGGAAAGGAGAGGGAGTTAGGGATCCATAAAGGAATGAAGAAGGCCCACTTCTCAAGGGAAAATCCCCTAATGATAAGATCAAGGGCTCCAAATGAGAGAGCTCGATCATATCTACATCGAACCATATCCAGATCGTCATTCTGGAAGCTTCTAGTGTGTTATCACTAAACTGAAGCGGATGTGCTGCTCAACAGTCAATTCAGAGTCATTTTTTCAAACCAATTTTGGTTGTAACTTAGCCTTTCCAACCTGAGAGGGCTCACTCAAGGAAATGTATGATTTTCAATAGATAATTCTTGGAACAAAGATGGCTAACTCTTGAGTATGCTTTGAATTTTTTTTATGCAGGTGAAGAATGTAAATTAATTGCTACCATTGGAAATGGAGTCAAAGTGGAACTCAGTTACATGGAAAACATCTATCATGGAAGACGAGGCATGTGTACTCTCATAAAAACATAACTTGAACAATAAAATGTATTCATAAAGGAAGTTGGAGCATGTTTAACCATGAATTCCATGTAATTACACATAAATAAAACTGATTAAACATTAAAAAGGTAGATAAGATAAACACACACAAGAGCACATGATGAATCTCAGGTCTGAGAGAAGCTTTCTGCAAATGTATATTATTGACTCAGAAATATTACAAAAGTAGCATCTAACATAACATCAATCAACCCTCTCTAATCCTCTCATCTTCCTATTTATAGAATTAGACACCTTTACATGTAGTCTGCTAGCTGGGCTAGACCTTAGAATACTTCCAAAGACACCTTATCCAACAAAGAACATATTACAGGGAGAGAATATAGAGATATTTCTTTCTACAAGAGTTTAAAACCTAATAGGACTCTAACACCCTTTATTTCACTAACAAACTTTAAATGATCCATACAGGATGATATTTATCGAAAAAGACTTCTTTTCTTGAGGTGGAATTGACTATGACTGAGTAATAAACATCCACACTAAAATATAAGGTCTCTTGGATTTCAAGGATGTGTTTTTATGATTAATGATGTGTCCAACATGATGAACTGGCAGCTCAATCATCTTCTATGATGAGTGTTCTCACTAACCAAAGTCTCCACTGATACACTTTAAAAAATCCAAATGACTGATGTGCTTTAAAAATACACTTAATGCTTCAAAAACTTTAAAATTCTCCCCCGCTGCAAAAACAGAGGTCTTTAGGCAAGTCATTAGCGAAGAGTTTGTAGCACTCTTCACTTGGCCACTTCTGAAATTTTTTTTATTTCTCTGCTCATTGGAGGGTGTCCACTAAGCCAAAAAATTTAAATACATGCATTTACTTACTCCTTTTATGAAAAAATTTGGAAATTATTGCATAAAGTAATCTTTAGCGACTTCATTGTGAAAACTCGGCTTTAAGCCTAGAGTACGCTAGGAACTTTCCTAATAGACTGTAGATTTTGAAATTTTCAATTTTCACCTCCAAAAATTGTCCATGGCTATGTGAAATGATGAGATGAAGAATGATAAGGCAAATTTGGTTCAGAATACATGTTACCCTCCTCAAGAAGCAACAGTTTCACCTCAGTAGGTTCATCTACCACTATCATTTTCAAACCTTTCTTCTTTAGCTCTTTCTGCACCATTCCCATTTGAATTTCCATCTCTTTAACTTGATTTTGAAGCTTTCTTCTCTCTGCCTGTAGGCACCTATTCCTCCTCATGGTGTGCTTCATCATTCTATGTAAAGGTAGAGTTCTTTTAAGTATTTTCTTAGACCTTTTAGCCACCTCATCAAAATAATCTTATTTTCTTGCTGACTTCTTTCTTAAAATATGACATCTCCTTTATTTCCTACTTTAAATCCTCCAACTCCAGCTTGGTCTCTAAGACCTTATCTCTTGACTCTTTAAGTTTTTATTTAAGAATGTCTACTTCATATTTCTCTATAATTTTCTATTTAACTCTCTGTGACTTAGTGATTTCTGCTTCAGTGGGGGATAATTCAATAATATCTTCCACCATGGGCTGCTTCCTTCTGCTTCTTATTAGACTTACCACCTTTGGAGAGTTGTGACCTAGTAAAAGGTTTTCTAGGCTTGAAGATATAACTAGAATCCTCACTGGAGAAATCAAGATTTCTTACAATGAGGCATTTATTCTTCATTTTGGTTCCCTTTATCTATATGTTTAACCATAAGGGTATCTTCAATTTCAATAGCATGCATAATGTCTTCAATTTTACCCTTTCCTTCTCTCTGAATCTTAGTAATTCTCCTAGAATTCCTTGTGTCAACTTTTGGCTTGCTTCTTGTAGATGTTGGTTGAGATGCCAATGTTTCCTGCAAATGTTCAATTTCCATCTCCATGGGTTCTACTACAGGATGTATTTCTTCTTCAGGTTCAAGTTTAGCTTCAACTATGGGTTTTTTATCCTTTTTGGGAGTACTTATCTTTGGCTTGTGTTGGAGCAGGGTCCCCTGAGGCACAAGTTTCAAAGCTCCATTTTGGGTAATATTGTATGTGTGCACCGTGCAATTGGAGTCAAAGGGCTTTTGGGTGGTCAAAGTATATGAACTTAAATGTAAACTGGGTGCCTCAAACCATGGTTTGAGACCATAGTATCTATGCACTAGGCGCATATATATAGATAGAAGATGTCTAAGATAGTAGTTGATGATTGTGAAATATATCTTATGATTTTTCTCGCAAATAGTCTGTAAGAGTCGCGTCAATTAAGGTTTGGGTAAAAGGCTCCTGTTGGCTATGTGCACGAAGACCTAGTCCTGGCTATGTGAGGACTCCGCTGACTGGGTGCACCGAAGGGTTTTGTAAGGGTTTGGTAAGGGTTGTTGTGTAAGGAAGATTAATTTATTGAATGATATATCTAGATATAATATAAGGAACTGTTTTTGCAAACCTCTTGTGTTATGCATATGTGATGTTTATTATTATGATTTGTTGAGACTGCACTATTCTAAACTACTTATTATAGATTGAGAAATATCTTTGGAAAAATTATGATTAAATGCTGATAAATAATAATTTTTTGAAGTTTTTAATGTGTTGTGACTTAGATCGACTTGTTTTATGTTTGTCTATGCTAAAGTGATAATGATTCTATGACATTATGTTAATGGTTGTGCAGTCTTTGTGCAAGCATCTGTATAAGTCTACTTCAGGTTTTTACCAAGGACCACTCATTAATTTCTCCCTCAGGGTATATAAACCTCGTTCCAACATCCCCCCATATTGCTTTGGGTGAGAATTTTGTATGTGCAAGCAAATCACTGCTGAAAGAGCCAATAGTTAGAGGGTTTGTTGGTTTATCCATAAAATATAAACCTGGGTCAGGACCCGTCAAGCCAGCAAATGGTTCCATTTTCGGGACTGGGGTTACCATTTTGAGGGATATTTTATGTTGTGGCAGCCCTCGCAAAACAAATTACAAGATTTCCTAGATAGAAAGATCATGGAATGTGTGTTTCACGAGAATAAGATAAATACACTATCTACTGAACAGTGGGTCGGAAAATATATTTATACAAAAGTGCATGAAATTTTATTTATTTCCTTCACATATAAGCTTCAGGGGTGGTTGTCGCGCTTACCTGAAATCCATCGTTGTATAAGAGACGACCCAATCATTAAGTGGACCTATGAATTGATCCAAAAAGTAGAGAAATTTGATAATAATATCACTCACATGGTAGATAATTGGATCAACCGGCTCTTGGGCGGCTTTGTGACTAAATTTTCTATTTATCAGTTTGTGTTCTACTCTGAAGCAGAGAGAAGACTTTTCAAAGGCCCTAGAGGTAAGTTCCTGCGCTCATTGAAATTTTTGTTGAAGATGCTATTGTGTGAAAATGGTTGTCTATGTGAACACGTTGATTGAATGCATTAGAAGAGTTCAACTACCCACAGTGGAAAAATTTACCACGAAGAGTCTGAATAAGTCCCTTATAGCCCTTTGAAGCTTAGATATAATAATGAGCTTGAACCAGAAACCACTAGCTCAAGTGATTTTGACAAAGAAATATTTTTTCTAGTAGAGACATTTAAGTTTGTTTCCTACGCCATCCACTCCACTTTTTTCATCACACCAGAGACCACCTACTCCACTGCACAACCCATCTCCTCCTCCTCTCCCAGAAGCAACAATGGTCACATCAATGAAAGTTCCTAATTTCAAGGGTATAGATAATGAGAACACCGAATAGTTCTGGTTTGTGATTGAGGCTATGTGGCAGGCACAACAAGTTCACAATAATGATATCAAGAAAGCACAGCTCAATACTTCCTTCAGTTCTGGTTTGTGATTGAGGTTGCGTGGAAGGCATAGCAAGTTCACAATAATGATATCAAGAAAACACTTCTGGCTACCTGCCTTCTAGGATAGAGCATTGGATTGGTATATGAGATATGTTCAGGATAACCCTGATGCTACCTTGAAACAAATAAAGATAACCATAAAAGAGTAGTTCAAAAAGCCTAAATCATACTCACAACTGGTAATTGAGATGAAATATATCCACCAAGAGGTTAATGAGTTTGTATTGGAAGAAGACCAATAATTGAAGCATTTCATCAGGGATGGAGGGTTCATCATTGATGATGCTCAGCATAAATAATGGTTCATTGCTTTGTTGCTCCCCCATCTGTGCTATTGGACTATATTAATCATTGTTAAATGAATAAGATGATACTCATAAATTATCAATCTAGGGACATATTTTATTTCAATGACAGCTTCACTGTTTGTGTCGATACATCAAACTAGAAGCAAATCAAATAAAGAGAAACCGTTTTTGAATCAATTGCTAAATTAAATCACTCATGCAGTAATAAAAAAGATCTACAGGAATTTAATCATGCCTCAATTAAAAATTACGTAGCACACCACACAACAATTACACCATCTGGTATTTCTAATCACATATGTGTAACAGCATAATAATATCTAAATTGAAGCAGATCTACTCACATCTAGAACAAAAACAACAAAACTTCCACAAATAACTAAAGAAAATAAGAAATATATTACAAATACCTTAACCATTGTAGTCCCTACTAAAGAGGAGGGCCCTTCCTCCCTAGCAGGGTGTAGGAAGAGACATAAACTAAATGGAAATTAAACCAGAAAACGCATGTAACAGCAACAACATTATATATTTGTATTAATGTGACGAAAATTACATCACCAAAAGTAGTATTTCTCTCCGCTAACTCCTTGACCTCAAGGGTCGAGAGTTATATAATGGTTACATGTTCTGAAAAAAAAGGAACATATCAGTCATGAGACTATTACAATTCTTATGCTGATCAAAATAAGATACATATATTTACAACCACTTCTTAATAAAAATTCTGACTAGAAGAATATGGATTACAATCAAAACTGGCTAAAATTTTTCATCCTAAAATAAAATATATAATGACTTCTATAGTTGTCAGTCGAAAATGACAGTTGCAGCGTAACAACAATTGAGGACAGGTCGGCATCTAGAAGTTGACGATATCCAGTGAGGAATACATCTGTAACAACAGTTTATATAGTGGGTCTGTAAGAACATCGTGATGTAATAGCATCATGGTGTAATGACTCACTCTAACAACACACTTTCACTGCTTCTCTACGCCTCATGCTCTAGATATTTTGCACTAATAATAACATCTGGAGGGGCAACAAAAGACCAGAGAACTTATTCCAACATTTATCCCAATTAGTCATAAAAAAGAAATGATACGTCATAATAATCAATGAAACAAAAATATAATGAAATAAGGTAAAACAACACTATTCAATATAGAAAAGAAGGGAAAAAGGCAAAGATAATCCCAAGGATTGAAGTCACAAGGTAAAAATGGGGGAAAACGATGTAGGAATTGAGTACAAAAGTGGCACCCAACATCTCCCCCCAGCTGAAGCACTTGCATTTCCTCATGAAAAATCTCATCTCCCATGAAAATATCTCCTGTGCAAGTCAGTGAGGTCATAAGTGTTGGTTGTGTCTTCATCTAGAGACCTGTACCCTTGAGTATCCATCAGCTGTTGTAACCAAGACTCTACTTCATACTTTCTCAATTCATAATGAATCTGGTAATCCTCTATTGGTAGTCAAATAAAATGGAATTTAAATCTTAGCCCAAGCAAGGAAGTGCCAAGGGTATGTATTATCTGGGCATATGCTAGTACATGTGTAATAGCTACCACAAAGTTCTGAAATGCAAATGGGTCCCCTTCCAATAGCTTAACACTATTGGCTTCTGTATGCTTCATACACCCAGTCGTGGCTTGGATATTCATTAATGAAAAATGATTAAGGAAAAAGTCTGCAATCCTCCTTATGTAAGTGGAAACAGGTTCGCTTATCCCAGGAGTGCTAAGAATCCTTCTAAATTTCCGCCTTAATTCGATGGGCTATCCTAGTTCTGCCCAGATCCATAATGTTGTATTTTCTTCATTGAAATCCATAGATTTTGTGGACAGATGCCACTCAATCTGATTCCTCACAAATGACACAAAGGCTCGTAACTGCAAATACCCCATGTAGGAGAATATAGTTACCACCATTTGCATACTTGCATGCTCACAAATGATATTATGCAAAAATAACTAACACAATAGGCTTTTCTTGTCAAAATTAGAAGCAAAAAAGACATCTAAAAATGTGTGAGTGGAAGAACCCAGATAAGGCATGTTCTCCATGACGGCTTTTAACTAAAACATGTAATAGCGTAGCCATAGGAAAATGGGGTAAGATGCGGAAGGTTGCCTACACCCCAACAAATTGAGGACAAGCTCATGGAGTTTTTTCTTATCCACGGTCATATCTTGACCCTACTACTGTAACAACAACATCTGTTTCTTCTGCTTCTTTACGACTTCCTTCCGCTTACACTCTTCCCAACCTTTCTTCAGTTCTCCTTTCATACATTTTTCCTATAAAGCATGTATTTCCTTCTAATGTTCATTCAACGAGATCACCCTCTCTTGAAGGGAGATTTCCTCCTGTTTACACTTCTGCAATTCAAAAATCAACAAAATTTTCTCAGAAGTCCATCATGTGGCAGTACCGAACATTCCTCTGCATTCAACATCAACATGAATAGTGGGTGTAACAACCTCTGTTGGATGGGTTTTCTCCACCTCTACTGATGGCTCTTGGGTAACAACAGCTTCATCAGTGGGTTATTGTGTATCAACCCCTTCATTTTAGCCTAGACTAGCCTCTATGCTCACTTTTGGTTCTTCTATAATAGTAGTGGCCTCCACAGGTTCTTGTGTATCGGCCTCTAAGTCAATTACTACAGGAGGCTCTGATTTAACTGTTGTTTCTTGTGTAACAGCAATATCCTTAGTAGGTTCTTGTGGGACAACCTCCCAAATTTCTATTTTTGTTTCCATTGGGCTGGTGTTTTCCCCACAGAACTTATACCCTATTTTTGTTAGTCCTTAAGAACATGTTATGTATACAGATACTAAAATTTCCTTCCCCTTAGTTAATCTATGTTTCAACTGTTCATTCTCCTTTCTTAAATTTTCAAGTTCTAAAATCAGAACATGAGTTTCATCCTTACTTGATGAGGATGGCTCTTTTCCTTCTTGTTTTTATCCTTCTGCCTCTTTTTGCTTCTCAGCTATGGCCAATGGTTATATGGGAAAGCTAACTATCACCCTATGTTTTGTCTGTCTATCTCCAATCAACTTGTTAGTGGGTTCTTTTCCAATTATGACCTTGACGGGCCGGGTCTAGACTTCATCTTCTGCATGACTTCCTTATGAACTCCCAACCTATTTTCCCTAGCTTGTCCTAGGCCCTTTTCATTTAAATTCTTCCCATCTCCTTCCATGATAGCTTAGGGAATCCAACATGACCAATTTAATAAGTCCATGATTGGTCACACATGCTTTAGGATGTGCTTCCATCTTAACCGCCGCAGCCAGATGCTTAATATTTCCCAATAGGAACAATGGGAGGTTGATATTTTGTTGATGCCGAAGATGATTTAGTAGAGAGAAGTGGTAATTGAATACAATTGTGGATATTTCCTCGCAAGTAATGTACTTGAATAGATCCAGGGAGACATCTACCCATGGTTGGGGGAGTGATAATATGACAACTCTTCTTCCCCTATTTTCTAGCCTTTCCTTTCCTCCAAGAAAATGTTCCTTCAAAGAAGGGTCATTAATTTTCTTATTGAACCATCTCCATCATTCTACTAGCAATGTGGTCACTCAGACAATCACTTCTTCTGTTACTTCAATTTGCAGGCCCCTGACTCGGTTATGGTGGTTATTCAAATTTTGAGCGAATTTGATTACAATAACCTCGTCTGAGCCTTAGAACTTCTAAAAATATTCAATCCACTCGGCATCCCCAAATACCTGGTAAGCTTCCAGACAGTTCTTCAGAGCTTCCATGGAGTCCGGCTCATGTCTTACTGCTGCTCCTCACATCTTGTTGTTATTCTGAATCACTCCTTAAGCTCAACCAACCATAATATCATTACACTACTTGTTTCCTCTCAGCACCCTGCTCTACTTAGCCCGGATGAAGAGTTTTGGATGAGGATACAAGGCTTCAACTAAGGAAGGTGATGAGAGATGAAAATATTTTTGAATTACCAAATCGTACTTCACAGATTCCTACATAAATGTCTAATTATGGAAAATAACGAGCTTTAAGTACAAATGCCTTTTCTGATCGGATTTGGTCATAATTGGATATCGTGCTATTTAATTTGATGCATGCATGGTTAATGAAGGTTTCAAGACTATGGATTTATTGAAATTATTACGATATTTATCCCCCCCAACTTTAATGGTGACGGCTGCCCACAGCCGCCACAGGAATATCATAACTTGCCATTAATCACCAAACTATTAAATGATGACATCACCTTTTTAAATGATGTACCCGAAACAATGTGGAGTAAGATTTTTAATTGATGGAGTACCTGTTTCCAATGATCATGGTGGTCATGCTTTATTGTTGCAATTATTGCTACATGCGACGAAATAGGAAACACTGTTCATGGTTGTCGGCTGTTACATGTGTAACAACCAAGACAACCTTTGTGTTATTCTTAAGAAAACATGATAATTAGGAAAAGTAGATACAGAAAAGAAACAAATAAGTAACATCATATTGTAAAATATATCAGGAAGGAAGGATGATGTTTTGGAAAAGGAAAAAAACTGGGTGTAACAACTGCCATAGAAGTGGTTTTCAATTGTTAAAAATTGTCTGACTGCGCCCTGAAAAGAGGTTTTCACAATCAGATTTTTATTATTGTTATATATATATATATATATATATATATATATATATATATATATATATATATATATATATATATATATATATATATAAACCACCACAAGAGTGGTTTTCAACTGTTGCACTTACTGGAATTTCAAATTTTAGGCTGCATAGGAGAGCATTCCCCTACTGTTGTAACATAAAGATTAGAGTTTGCGACAATGTTAATAAATGATTCCTTAGAAGCAGGTTGATGATATAACCTCAGATGGTGCCCATTAACTAGTAATGGTGTCTTGGAAATGCCAATGGTAACCAATTGTATAGTCCCATTGTCAAAGATTGTGTCTACTTCGTAAGGACCTAGCCATCTGGTGCAGAGATTTCCTTTAAAATCCTTGAATATTAAATCATCAAAGAAAGACCAATCTCCTTTCTGAAATTTATTCTTCTTAATGAACCTGTCATGCCATCTAGCTCTTTGCTGCTGAATGATCTATGTCTGTTGAATGGCAGCCAGTCGTTTCCCTTCCAACTCATTGAGCTGGTTAAATCTTTGTCTTTGCGCTATGCTTAAATCCAAATTGACTTGCAATGTTGTACTCAATGTCTTTATTTCAAACTCTATGGGGAATAAAGGATTCTTACCATACACCAATTCATATGGTGAGAAGCCTGTAGTATTCCTCCATGTTGTTTTGTAATCCCACAACACCTTCGGAAGTTTTTCGGCCCAATTTCTTCGATGGCTGGCTACTATCTTTGTTAATATTCCCTCAATGACTTTATTGGTGCTCTCCACTTGACCATTTTCTTGTGGGTGATAAGGTGAAGTGACCCTGTGATGAATTAAATACTTCTCAACTAGCTTCTGGATCAAATGAGATGTGAACTGAGGCCCTCCATCCATCACTATCTCCCTGGGTATCTTGAAGCGAACAAAAATATATTTGAACATGAAGTCTGAAACATCCTACTCTATAACTCTATTTAGTGCCTTCGATTTGACCCACTTTGTGACATAGTCGGTGCAGAATAATATGTATGATATTTTTAGTGATGAAAGATTAATTGGCCCTACGAAATCCAGGGCCCATTTCTCAAATGGCTTTATCACTATCTGAGGTTGTAACGTCATCTCATCTCATTTCAGAGGCTGGCACATCCTTTGGCAACTATCACATCCCTTCACAAACTTCTTGTTATCCTGGAATATATTTGGCTAGTAGTACCCTATTGAGAGTACTTTATACCCCGTTCTCTTGTCCGTGAAGTGCCCTCCAAAGGGTTCCTCATTTCAATATTTCAAGATATCAAAGACCTCATCTTCTCTAACGCAACGTTGAATTTGAAAGTCTGGTCCGATGTCATAGAGATTTCCCTCTATCTAGGAGTAAGTAGCACTCTGTTGTATGATCTTCCTCTTTTATCTGGAAGATAAATGGTGTAGGAATTTTCCTGCAGCAAGATAATAGACTATATCTGCATATGATGGTGACTGAGTAGATATAGAAAAAAGATATTCATATAGGAAATAATCCTCAGTAGGAGTGCACTTATCACCTATAGTTAATCTAGAAATAAAATTAGCAGCCACTTTATCTTTTCCAGGTATATCTAAAATAGTGATATCAAATTCCTGTAACAAAATTAACCATCATGTAACTCTACCATTGGTAACAATTTTATTCATTAAAAATAAAATTGCAGCATGGTCAGTGTGTAAAAATACTTGATACCCGGTGATGCAGTGCTGAAATTTGTTGATAGCATGCACTACTGCTAGGAATTCCTTCTCAGCCACTGTATAGTTGAGTTCAATTGGAGTTAAATTCTTGTTGATGTAATAAATGGCATAAGGCTTATTTTCCTCCAGCTTCCCCAAAACAACACCCACAACTATGTCAGATGAATCTGTAGTGATATGGAATGGAAGTCTCCATTTTGGTCCTCACAAAACAGGTGTTGTTGTTACACAATTATTTCTTCAAAAAGGCTTGCTCACACTTCCCTATCCACACAAATTCCACATTTTTCATGAACAAAGAAAACAGAGGGGATGCAATCTTTGAAAAAGTTTATATAAATCTCCTGTAGTACCCTGCATGTCCCAAAAAACTATGTACCTCCTTTTGAGTCCTAGGAGTTTGGATTCTCGAGATTACCTCAATTTTTGCATGGTTTGCCTTGATTCCATCTGCCGAAATGAAATGTCCTAGCATGATCCCCTCGGTAATCATCATGTGATATTTCTCCATTCTCAAAGCCACATTAGTTTGTTCACAACATTCCAATACCTTTTCCAAATTAACTAATGATGTTTCAAAGGAATCCTCGTAGGGTGTAAATTCATCCATGAAAATTTTGAGGAAGTCATTCAAGATTTCCCGAAAGATACCCAGTATTACCCTTTGAAAAGTTGTTGCCACATTGTAGAGGCCAAAAGGCCCTATATGAAAAGGTACCCCATGGGCAGGTAAAGGTTGTCATTTCTTGGTCTTCCAAGGAAATCTATATTTGATTATAGCCATTGTACCCGTCCAGGAATGAAAAAAAGAATTTCGAGAGAGAGTATCCAGGACCTGGTCAATGAATGGTAAAGGGAAATATTCCTTTTGGGTGGCCTTGTTAAGTTCTCTATAGTCTACATAGACTCTCCACTTGTCGTTATTTTTCATAACAATGCCAAGTGGAGACACCCACTTTCTATCAGAAATGAGGTACATGAAATTATCATTAAGGAGTTTCTGTAATTCCTCTTTCACTATCTCCTTAAGTGCAGGATTCATTCGGCGCTGCATTTGTCTAACTGGTTTGTAGCCCTCTTTAAGGTAGGTGCGGTGAGTGCATAGGCCAGGATGGATTCCTTTCATATCAGTATAGTCCCATGAAAATTCATTTTTATATTTTTGTAGCAACTGTATCAGAAATTTGTTTTGTTCAGCAGTCAAGTTAGGATTAATGTTTAAATATTTCCCTAGCTCAATTTCAACAGGACTGCTGGAAGTATGCAAAGTAGTTTTCAAAAGTTCAATAATTGCATATATACCTCATCTTCTTCCCCTGGATCTTTAATAAAGGAAAAAAAGAGTGAATTTCTAATAAAACCATTAATAATGTCATTCTCTATTTCATCCTTAAAATATTGTGCTTTTCCAAGTGTGAGTAGAGGTAGGAAAAATCAAATTCAAGTTCAACTTCGTCCCACCAAGGACTATTCAAATCCATATGCGGTTTTGCTGGGGGGTAAAGGTTCAGGTCCTTAGTGGCCTATCCATATGAGATCACCATAGATCCGGATCTACATCTGATATATGCATCTGCAGTGGCTAGCCACGATCTTCCCAAGATTAAAGGATGACCCCCCAGGTTGGATTTAGTTTGTAAAAAGAGAAAACCAACCGGGTAATTCCAAGAAGCTACAATTATCACCACATCTTCTATCATTCCCTTGGACTTGACATGGGACCTATCTGCTAATTCAAGCATTGTAGTTGTAGGTCTAAGTCCATGAAGTCTTATGGAGATAAAAATATATTTGTTCATTACATTAATGGCTGCCCCTAAATCAATCAGAGTGTTAGTTATGGGTTGGTCATCAATATGGACAGTCACTATAGGATTCCTTGGGTCTGCTATCACTCTCGTAATTCTTAAGTTGTGTAATTTTGGTTTTTTAGTCAAATAATTCTATAAGTAACCACAAACCTACTTGAAACTCTAGGATCTAGCCTTCCTACAATTTAGAGAGGGCTCTCTCTTTAAAGTTTAACTTTGTTTTAATTTATGAATATTAGACTAGTTATGAAAGTGTAGCTTTGGTTTTGTTTTGATAGATTTGGTGGGAAAAATTACTTGAAAGGATATATAGTGGGAAATCTATTTATCCATTGGGCTATGGAGTCAAAATCAAGTAAACAAGACTAGGATCAAGGGAAAAATGGTCAAATTTCTTCAGGGCAAGATAGATAACCTTTGGAGATCTTGGAAAGTTGTTTTTGTGAGGTGGTATGATCGGGATAAAGGGCACTTAGGAATCCTTAAATCCAGAAAAGGGAAGTAGTAGGAGAGGTAAAACAAGAGAGGGAGAAATTAAGAATTCCTACACTGGAAATCATAGGAAAACATATAAATGATAACTAGTTAAAAATAGGGTGCTATTAACATATCCTGTAGTAATACTCCTAGTTATACATTCAAGTTTAGCATAAACATAAATGGAGGCATGTAACAGAGAAAAGAAAAAATGACAAGTGAAGAAAATACTTCACTCCAAATATCTCATCACAGGAATCCTGAAGTATGATGCCAATTTGTTTTGATCCAGCCTGCTACTTGAAGTTTTAACACACAAAAGCTTTAAAGTCCAAGAAGAAATGACTATAACAATCCCAGCAATTTTATTCCACCTAAAATACTTAAAAAGATGAAGTATTTATACATAATGTTTTACAAAATATCCTAGATGAATTCTCGTAATTAACTTAGGAAAATAAAATATCTTTACAATAAAAATAGATACACTTGCTTAAAAAATCAGTAAGTTGTCCTATTTTATCCATAAGAAATAGAAACAGTTTTGAGGATAAAATAGGTGGCTGCCTTGGTGTCTTCCTTGTTGGCCTTTAGATATTTTTTGAAATATGACTTGCCTTGACTGATACTCTTTCTCGGATACTCTTTATTCACTTATATTCTTTAACTGATACTCTTTAACCCTTTAGTAAAAACTGTTTACTGCTATAAATCAAATATGTTTTGACTATCATTCTGAAAAAAAAAAAAAAAAAAAAAAAAAAAAAAAAAAATTGTCTTCTTTTCATCTGCTTGTTTTTGTCCTTCACAGTAAATCTGTAAGAGCTTGCCAATCCTCATTTTTAGGAATTTGAATATTCTTTAATTTCCTAAAGTTCTCATCAGCTTCTATATATCTAGCAAAAGTGGGCTTGATGACAAAGTAAGTGCTTGATCTCATACTGTAAGTAAAATAAATCTTCAAAACTCTTTAGTAACACTTTTCTTGTGGGGATGCCTTGACCTATTGGCCTAGTTACCTGTTCCTTGGCATATTATCTTATCTTCTTGTCATAATCATTTTGAGGCATAAACTTATCATTAATAACCATGATATCAGGAAGTCCTTTTTGCCTCAAATTGGTGAACTTAACCATAAATCTAGTTATGGCAGTATTCATACCTTCACATTTTTCTTCAAGTTGCCTCATCAAATTCCTCTTTGTGGTGAATTTCCTAATTTCTAGGATAGTTGTTGTTCTTTCTGTTATTTTTAGTTCTTCCAACTCCTGTCTATTCTTGCTATTAAGGAAATTGATTAGCCTTACAGCTTGTTCTAGTTTTAAGCTAAATCAGTTTGAGTCTTTTGGATTTCTTCTTGGGCTGCCAATAATAACTCTCTTTTCTAAAAAATTACCTGAATTGAAGTCCATACATCATGGATGGCTTCAATAAAATTATTCCATAGGTAGTTTTTGATGTATTATATCTGATCCTTCAAATTTAACTCCTTTTGTAACTTTTTTAACTCTTCACTCAATCTGTTGGCATTTTGTTCATGTATCTTAGCATTTACTTGAGCTGATTTATTTGATTTTTCAAGATTTTCAATCATCTTTGTCAACCTGTTAATCTCATTTGTTTTCAAAGACATCTCTTCCATTGCTTTTACTATATTGTTGGCATCATCTGTAGGCTGTACTATTGTGGTAGATGATTCAGTGGTTGATGTAGTGTAAGAAATCATTGGCATTGCAGTAGCCAGTGGTTCTTTGGATGCAAAATTTTCTCCTAAAGTTGAAGGCATTGTTGCAGTGATGACTGGAATGACTGTAGGAACCACTGTTTCTTTTACTATCTCCTTTTCTTGGACAACTTTTTCCATCTGTATTTCCATTTCCTTAATCTGGGTTGTCAATTGAAGAATTAAACTAATCATTTCCTCTTTTTACTTCTGTTCTTGTAAGACTTATTTTTTCTGAGGATGCTCCCTTTGAGGAATTTTGAGTTGTTTCCTCAAGGCTTCTATATCCTCATTATTCTTTTTTACCAATGCTTCTGCTGCTTTAATGTTTGTAGGATCATATCCTACGTGCAATACTAATTCTTCTAAGGATTTTATCCTTAGATCCTTAGCATATAATAAAGCTTTGTCCATCTTCATTTGATCTTGCATGTTAGAGATGGTGTTTTGAAGCTTATGAGCACCCATATCTTTTGTTGTAACTGTGGAATATAATATCTCAGAGCTTTGCCTGTGAAACTCTATTTGATCTAGTTCATCGATGTTGTCTGTAGCTACTTCTCGATCAAATTTCTTATAGTCAGGAACTGTCTTTGGAACTGATACTGTGGGCTATAATACTAACATAATCAATTTTTTACTTGAGTAATAAAATGCTAATAGGAATATTTTTTGATTACCTGGCTTTTGTTTTAAGAACTGAGAGTAAATTTCAGTTTTGATTTCCTCATTCTTCAATTTAATTTGCTCATATTTCTCCTTAATATCCAAATCTTTTTCCTCAGCTGAATGTGAGGAAGAAGCTTCCATAATTTGTTGTCTTTCCATCATTTGTATATCTTCATTATTGATTTTTTCTTGATTTTGACTTGGGTCATTGATAATTATAGTAGCTACATTTGCCTCTGGTAAACCTGTGTTGGTATTTAAGGGCTCTGTTTCTTCAACATCTATTGTCACTTTTCCTTTACCTGCGGTATCTAATTTTGGCCTTTTGTTATAAATGGTCTTGAAATTTGTTTTTGTTGTAGCCTCTGCCACATATGCTCCTTCTTCCCTTATTCTTTTGATAGAATTCTCTGGCTGATTTGCAGTTTCTAAGGTATGACTAGTATTACCTTTTCTTACTGCATCTATTAATGTGTTTTCAATCCATTCAAGTTTATTGGAAAAATTTTCTATTTCTGGTTTAGTTTCATGTATAAAGGGTGTTAATTTTCATTTTACCCTTAGCTTGCTCAAGATCCCTTGTGGATCATAGTTCCAAGGGAAGCTCTCTTCAAATTTATATTCCAATAATTGATTTACTGCTTCCTTTTCTGCATCTCTGTGATTTCATATGAATGGCCCAATTTGTTTTTTAAGTTTCAATTGGGTCTTCTTCTTAGGTGCCATGAAATTGATTGAATCAGAATTTAGGATATTCCTGATATACTCTAAGGCAAAGATCCTCATTGGAGGATTTTTGGGTAACTTGTAAGGCAACAAGTTTGTCCCAAAGACTTTGATTTCAATGTATTTCTCATACAAATACCAATCACCAACTTTACTCTGCTATGATAATTGCAATATCTTCTTCATTTCTTCACTTATTCTAGGCTGCTCTGTCTTGGTCAACATGGTGATCACTAGATGTAAAAATAACTCTGAAAAAATATGAATAACTGAAATATGTACCTTCTTTTCTGAGCAATGATGTCCAAAAAATGACAGATTGAGGATTTGAATCTATGTCCAGTTTTTGAAGAGTGATTGGAAAATTATATGATTGGAAATATAGGAACAAATGGAAAAGGTAGGATGTATATCTGAACACTCCCTCAAGTTGTAAATTGGTCAATTGATAGTGAATACTATCAGCAATAAAACTAGCATAATCAAATATCACTGAAGGTGGTTGACTTGGAGAAAAGGTGGACAAGAATCCCAATATGGATTCATCAGTGTGTTCATCAGTGAAATATCCAAGTATGAAAGAGAACATGGAAATTACATGTCTTGATCCTTCAAGGAATTTAGCAGTAGAATATGGAGGATTTAACTTGGGAATTTTTATATGCAGAGGCATAAAAGTCTGGAAAATCATGAACCTTTTAGGAAAATCTAGGCCAATTTATAACTTAGTGAGGGCTTAAATAGACAAAGGAACTGCTTGGGGGTCAGGTTGAAGCTGCAACATTTGGTTAATTGACTCTACAGTCATCGTAAATAGGACTTCTTTACTAGCATTCATAATAGCTCTTTGTTTAGGAATATAGTATTGCTGACACAATCTAATAATTTCTTGACAAGGATGAGTCAATGGGACTACACATTTGGGAAAATTGGATTCCCAAATATGAAATTCTTCATGATCATTTAAATACTTCTCATAACACAAGTTATGAATATCCAACAGATTGAATTCAATAATGGGATCAACTATTTTATAATCAATATCAACTAGGGGAATGTGTTCAATATCAACAACTAGGGGTTGTAGTCGATTGACAACAATAACAGTGTTTGAAATCATGGCAAGAGTAGGTTTAGGTGCTTTAGAACCTTCAAGATTTCTTGTACTCTGTTTTTTAGGCATTTTGATATGCTTCTGCAAGTTTAAACAGTTTGCAGAGGCAATTTTACTATAGCAGAGGCTTAATTGGGAAAATTTTTGGCAAAGTAAAGGCTTTTCTTTAGGTTTTCTATTCAATTAGGCTTGTCAAAGAGGATTAAAGGCTTGAGAGTTGGTTTAAAACATAAAACATGGTTTTCTGAGTCTCTTTAATGGAAATAGGGTTGAAAAACTCTTTTAAAAAGGATCACAGAGGGTTTGGGGTACCTGTAGAGGCTTTCTGGCTTATCTCAAGGCTTGAAATAGACTAATAAACTGTGTAAACTCTTCAATTTCTTCAGAAATGGTGCGCATCTGAGAAACAGGGTTTCTGGTTAAAATTTTTCCATATTTTGGCTTGTTTTTAGGACTTTTTGGAAGTTTAGCTAATCAATTTCTTAACTTAAACGTGTTTTCTTTCTTTTAAAATGGGTTTTTAACTTGATTACAGGTTTGAATTCTAGAAAAATACATGTTGTAATGTAGGTATCGACTTTTTGGAAGAGTTTCTTGAGGTTCTTTGCTGAGTTGAAGGCCTTAATAGCTTATCTAGAGCAACATGGAGCTCCTCAGCAGTCTTCAGAGGTTTGCAGGGTAAATTTTTGCAGGCTTCAGGTGTAAACAAGGGTAGAAAATGGCCTAAAATTGTGTTTTTATAGTCCGAGAAACTTTGCAGAGGGTTTAGGTTTAAAGTGCAAGAATATTTGATGAATGAAATGCTTTTACAAAGGTTTATTATGCTTTCCGGGTGTATTAATCTGGCATTGAATGTAAGTCGCATCAAGTGGGAGGGCGGTTTCAGAGTTTGAATGGATTAAAACCGTGAGTGGTTATCGTGCGACTATTTGGTGGTAAGTTGTATTGAACTGAACCCATGCGATCCAATGAAGAAAGGCCATGTGGAGGAGAGAGGTTAATGGGAAACCACCAATTTTGCACAACTTTGGTGTTTGGAGGGACGCGTATCTATTCTGCACGATATTGAATGTCGATAATTGGATCTGGAGGTTGAATGCGAATGGTTGAGATTAGTTCGAGAGTTGCACTGGAATGATAGGTGGGGCCAAGTATTTTATATGAGTGGAGGGGTTTTGAAATTTAGAAATAGACATTTATTTAATTCAAAAACCTTGGGTTATAAAAATATAGGTAGGGGAGTAATGTAATGTATTTCTATTTAAAACATTTGTGAAATTTTTTAATAAAACATATGCGGGAGCCGGTGTATTATACAATTTTAAACCTTTTAAATAGTTTAAAAACTATAGGGGCGGGGTATTTAATTAATGATAAGTTTAGACCAAAGGGTTTATAGGAAAGGTCTTTATTTTATACACGTGGAATATTTAACTATGGTCTAAACTTTATAATAGTGGGTTTTTGGGGGTTATTTAGTTATAGGGTTATTAATATCTATAGGTAGGTGTAATTTTAGGGATTTAATAAAAATAGGTTAAAATTTAATATGAAAAAGGGAAACAAAACACATATTATCTCTAAGTAAAGTATAAAATAAAGCATTGCTCGTTTTTATATGTACTTCACTAATACTTAAGATAAATGTAATTTGAGGGTTTTATGAATGCTTTTGAAATAATGAAGTTAATTATTTGGGGTTTATCTTTACTAAGTAAGAATGTGTATTTACTTAGGAAAAAAGGGGTTTTAATGTATGAATGAAGGGTAAATGATGATAAATTTGGGTTTAACATAAGAAAATAATATTTTTAACTAGCCAATTATTGAGCCTTGGGTCCGGTCCCAACAAAAGTCAGAGAAATGCTCTGAGCCTATTTGACTGATAGCTTAGAATACTGAGTATTTATAGGGGAGGGGAAATTAGTGATTTTTCCCATTGATTCTTTATGACATGATTTCCCAACTTCTTTCTACCTACCAAACTTTATTTCTAACATTTTTTCTTCATTTTGTAGGTGAATTTAGACTTGCAACCTTAAAACATTTCTTTCAAAGCATTAAAATATCTAAATCTACCTTATTTCATCTGAGGGCTCAGATTAAACTGTTGATCTCCTCATTATTCTCTACCTATCTACTGATTTGTCAAGTTTAAACTGTTTTACAAATATTTATTCTCTATCTAAAACATGAAATTGAAAACATGAAAAGTTAAGATTAAACTGTTTAACTAATCATGGATTATGGCATTTATTGACACTTTGCACATATTCATTATTTTTGCAGTAAAAGTAAAAGTAGTGGCATTTGGATTTTCTCGCTTTCAGGTATTATTTCTTTTCTTTTGGGGTTTATATTTTTCTAAGTCCTTTGATTTTTATTTTAGGACTTTTTACCCTCTTTTTGGCTTTTTTATTATTTTTTCATTTTTTCAAAATATGGGAAAACAACTTGTAGAAAGCAAGGTATGTACATATTTACAAGACATTCAAAGTCAATTCAAAATTTATGAATCCTATTATTATAGGACCCTAACACGTTGTAGATGTAAGATGAAGCTTGGCCTAAAGCTTGAATGTGGAAGTGAAGTACAATTCTCTTCCAAGAGGCCTCTCAAGGAAAGAGGTGGGATTACCGATCAGGAACACCCAGTGCTAAACAACACTTGAAATCTTAGCTAAACAACCAAAGAAATCTATATTTCTAAACAAACGATATACTCAGAAATATCATATACCAATGCATATTGAATATGCCTGCCATCCTCTTCCTTTTATAAGAAATGAGCTTCCAAACCCTAAGCCCCATTCATTTATGACACTACTTCCATGCAAGATGTCTCCATATAAAACTGCATTGTCCCTCATTGAATGTCACTCCTCCATGACAATGCTGTTGATTTGGTCAAAGTTGACCCATTCAAGGTGTTCTAGCCCCTTTTCACACCTAAGGGTGCTCAATTAAGCGCCCAAAATGTCTTGTTTTCACATTGGCATTGATTTATTAATTATTAAGGAGACTTATGGACCTCCATTTTCCTCTTATTCATAAAACAAGACAACAAAAAAAAAATTAATATTCCAACTAGCTCATGGCTAATTGGGAATATTACACAAACCGTCTGACAACGGGAAAAAATCTTGTGCTAGCCTCTTTAGAAATTCTAGGGGCTTTCTAATATAATATGATACATAGGTAACATGACTCCATTGTAAATTTTATAGAAATTTAAATGAAAATTGGACTCCCAAAGGGCTCTGTGATAAATATGGATTGGAGTGGGGTATTGGGTTGTCCATTTCCATCCCATGATAGGAAAACTTGAACAAAAGAAAATTGCGTCCATAACATTAGCACTCATGTAAAAAGGGGGTGTTGCCATAGAGGAAACCCTTCTTTTACTTCTATAATCCTTGGTATTCCTGGCCAAATTATCAAACAAAATATTCACCCAATTCATAATTGAAGAATTGACGGTTGTGTCAATTAAAGGGACCCAGTCTATGGAAAGCCTAGTAGTATCTGGCTTTGCAAACAATCTACATAATATTCCAGCAGCATAGTAATAAGCCTAGAGGGTAACTGTTGTATCGGGTACATACCGATTTTTTCCCATTTCAGCTTTCCTTGGTCATATTTCCATCCTTTTATAACTTTCATCAGGTCTTTATGCTTCTTTGTAAAGCTTTGGACAAAAGCTTTGTCATAATTCTGCTGCGACATGGGCAAGTGGTACATTATCCTCAAATCTTCTACAGCGAATGAACCAATATTTTCCAGATTTGAATTATTAAATGTCCTATCTCCTATGTTAAGGTGGTCAATTACCCACTTTACCATATCTGTTTAGGGGAGAATCTTCGGCCTCGTTGCTACTTTGTGAAGAAATGAACATGCAACGTCGAAGTAGGACGGGTATGATGAAACTAACGCGTTTGTTGTAGTTATTTTGAGTATTACCCTTGGATTTTCATCCTCGAAGATTTGGTACATTGCTTCCCATGAGCAACTACCGCAATCCTTATTGCAGGTCATATCTGAGATCAATGGAGACGTGTCTGAGTCTTCAACAGTTGATATTTGGGCAATTTCCTTGCCTTTCTTTGTCATTCCAATTATCCTCACTCTGTTAGGCAGTTTCTTGAATTCATGTGAACAGAGTAAACTCAAATATAAAATGAATGGAGAGAAGGATAGATCTAAAACAATGTAATAAAAAATATGGCGCTCAATTATTCAAACATGCTCGAAGTAGATAGAAATATTTCGAACCTTACTCTCATTAAATGTCATTAATAACCCATAATCTTCGTATCAAATCTCTTACACACCTTTACGTAATATGTATAATTTATCAATTTAAGATGTTAGATCTTATATCTGGTTGGTTATATATGAATCATTTCACGCACTTTAATAATAAGTATCAATATTGCATATCACAACTCTAAACTGTTAACATTAGTTATGTTTTTCATCATCGATGAATTTCACGACATGCGATCTACGCAAATCGTAGATCACAATTTTCATGCGGTAATAAAAATTTACATTTGGTTATTCACTGCGAAATGTGAAGTGCACTAAGGAATTAAGCTCGTGTGCTTTATCGGATCTTTGGAGTTTTATAATTGTTGCCTTTATTGATTTGTTGGGTTCGACCCATCGCAATCTTTACCGAATTTCCATAAGTTGATTGTTTTTAAATGGCACAATGCGATTTATTTTTAAAGGCGTGTTTAAAGAATTTGTAACTGATATTCTATATGACTCAAAAAATGTTGTAGCGCATATCTCAATTCACAACACTTATATATGTTTTAACTTTTCAGCTTGTAAGTTAAGCGATTTGTGATGAGTGGTTTTTAAAATCAAAGCGAAAAGGGAAAAAACCTTTATTTCCTAAAGTTTTAGACATAGGCTAAGATAAAATAAAGCTCATAAATTTCTATTTATTTTTAAAGGGTCCCCATTTATTGAAAGTAAATGGGGGGTGTTGTATACTACAACACATTACCATATTGAAATTCTCTCCTTCGCATTTGGGTAAACTTGTAATAAAATCCATTGAATTTTTTTCCTAGAGTTGGCTCAGTATGACTAATGGTTGTAAGAGCCTTGGGGTATTTATTGTCTCTCCCTTATTCTATTGGAATACCATACATTCAACAATTTTTTTTTTCACATATTCTTTAATACCTTATAAAAAAAAACTTGATCCTACAATGTGTTATAAAAAACTCTGAATGTCCTATAGGAGAAGCATATAATTCTAGAAGGACCTTCTATTTGAGTTAAGAATTATTATATAAGTTTAAGAAATTTTGATACCACAAAAAATTATTCTTCCACAATAATTTTCCTATTGTACTAGGATCCTCTTATATTTATTGAATGATCATACATACTTTCTCATATTTCTTTCATTCTATCCTTACTTCTTCCACCTAGAAGGATTATGTAATGGAAATAGCACATAATAAACCCTCTTGATCTTCATATTTATTTAAGAGCGCATCAACCATATTTTTTTGTTTTCTGTTTTTGTAGATAATTTTAAAGTCATAACTGTATCATATTTGTAACCCATTTTTTTTGTTCTTCTAAAGATAGTCTTTGTTGCAAGAAATACTTCAAACTATCATTACATGTTTTCACTTTGAAGTGTCTTCCTATTAAATAGGGAGGCCATTTATTAACTGTATGTAGTATGGCTAACATTTATTTTTCATCAAAGCATAGGGTCTTACTACTTGCATCAAAACTACACCAATGCCTTGGCTTGAGGCATCACACTCCACAATGAATGTTTTTATGGTGTGAGGTGTGGCTACTAAAGGAGACTTACTCATAACATATTTTATTTTTTCAAAAGCTTTGGTCACTTTTTTAGTACAATAAAATGCTTCCTTCTTCAACAATTTTGTTTGAGTTGTTGCTATTTGACTATAATTCTCGAAAAAGTTGTGGTAATATCATGCAAATCATGAGAATCCTCTGATTTTTTTCAAGGTCTTGGGTAGTGACCATTCCCTCGTAGCTTTGATTTTGTTACGGTCCAATTTAACACCTTCATGGGATATAATATGACCCAAATATTCCACTTCTTGAACCCTAAAGGAACACTTGGAAATATTTTCATATAGTTGTTCCTCTTTAACAGAGTCAATACCCTATCAACATATTGTACATGCTCTTCCCAATATTTTTTGTATACTAATATGTCATAAAAAAGTACTAACAAGAATTTTCTAAGGGTTTGAAAATAGAGTTCATCAAGCTTTAAAATGTTGAAGGTCCACTAGTCAGTCCAAATGGCATAACCAAAAAATCATAATGGCCTTTAGGTGTTCTAAAGGTTTTTTTGGGAATTTATTATTGCCTCATTCTAATTTTATGATACCCATACCAAATATCCAACATAGTAAGAAAACTGGTCCACGTAATTGATCTAATAATTCATCAATGATGGGAATCGGAAACTTGTCTTTTATTGTCATTTTGTTGAGCTTTTTATAATCTAGACACATACGTCACGAACCATACTTCTTTATAACCATCACCATCAGTGAAAAATTACTATGGCTACATTGAATGATGCTAACCTATAACATTTCTTGGACCATACGATCAATCTCACTCTTCTGTGCATATGGATACTTGAAAGGCTTAATATTAGGCATTACACACTAGCACATTTGGCCCAATTTCCGATGGCAAAAATTTCTCTCTTGCGACACATAGGCGTCCCAAGAGTGACACTTTGAGGTGGGGCAAAACGTTGTTATCCATTACGTCGCAATTTTGACACTTCAATAAAGTGTCGGAAGAGTGACACATTTTCCGACGTTTCCAGACAACCGTTTCTCTTCCGATGTTAGCCCGATCGTCGCTATTTCGACGCTATAAAAAGTTTCACTATTCCGACGTTAGACAAAATGTTGGTCTACCGACGTTCCACATGGTTGCTCTACCAACGATACATAACTGTCGGTCTTCCAATGTTTGCAGGTTTTCAAAATAATGTCGGTATTCCGAAAATTGTGACTGTTCGTCGCTATTCCGACACATGTGACTTTCCATCGCTCTTCCGACGTTTGTGACTTTCCGTTGCTATTCCAACGTCCGTTGGAGTTTGTCGCAAGTCCGATGGGTCAGACTTCGTCCAACATCCGTCACTATTCTGATGTGTGTGAATTTCTGTCGCTCTACCAACGTCTTTCAAACTATGTCGGAAGTTCGACGTCGTGTAGTCATTGTCGCAAGTCCAATGGTTGGAAGTGGATGGAAAGCATCAGAAGACTGACAGAAAAAAACGTATATGGAAAAAAACGAGTGCAATCTTCGAGCTCCAGGAAGGTGTAGTCTTCCAGCTCCAGGAATACATCCAATGATATCAGAGCATCTCAAGGAATGTGTACTGTGATGGCATATGACCTCGATAGGTACTGTGATGGCTTACTCTTGTCAACAGGAGCGAAATTTTCAAAACCTTTCACGTAAAAGTTATTGTCAAAAAAACCAATGTTGCAAAAAATGGCATTATTCTCAACAATAATATCAACAGTGCCAAGTACATCCTCATTAAGGGCTTCCATAAGAGGTTGCACGACACATAATGGCTTTCCAACATCTCCATATCCACACACAACAACAACCTTACCAGTAATCATGACATCTGTGGCTCGCATAAGACCATTTGTGGGAGAGGATCTACATCCATATAAGTTATCAAACTGCAAGAAAAGAGAAGAAATACACAATCAAATTCATGACAAACCATAAATAAAATAGTATAAAAAATATAATAGAAACACTATCCAGCCCCTGACCTAATTTCACAGCAGTTCAAAGCACACAAAACAACCTTCCAAACAATCCCAAACAACTTAGCACCCCTATGATCTCAATGAATCACAAGGCATCAAAAATAGTTGAATCTATATAGTCTAAAATAAATTCATTGCAGCCAACCTAGAAATACACATAATGCAACCAAAAACATAAATTAAATGCAATGTTTAAAGCACAAGATCTCAATCCAACCTTCACAAATTACCCTTCAATAAGATATCTCATGTAAACCCACACCATTCCACTAAAACTGATTTCTACCACATCATATTTCCAACCTCATCACTTGAGATTAGTGATCTAAAATTCCCATAAACAATTTTCTGAAATAAAACAATTCATTCTTAATATGAAGAGTGGTTTGGAGCTACACACCAAGAACTAAACTGTCTATGATGCAGACATAAAACTTGCAGCAAGTTTGAGCATCCTTGACATAGTAGTTACCCATCAGATTTGGCCCCTAGCAATTAAGATAGATGAGCACCATAATTTGCATCTCATAAACTGCCGACATCATAGACACAGATATGATATGAATCTAAATTTATGGAAGAGGATCACTTAGGGAAGAGGATTCTACATTCTTTGTTTTCTTAATATTTTCACCATATTAAGAAGGGACTACTAGTTTTATTTAATCTTTTTGTTAGGGCAGTAGAGCCTCATTAATGTGCACTAGTGTTATATGTTCCCAAATATTGTCGAATCTCAATTTATGAAAACAAGTGCAAGGTAGGGGACAGAGTGAAGAGCTAGTTCAATGAAGGAAGTTAGGAGATGCTAAATTGGAGATTGGATACTAAGTGATTTTAGGAGTGAAATATATTGTTATATGAGCAGACATTATTGGAGCATTCATAGAAGACCTTATTTGAAGAAATGATGAAGATCTTGTTGAATACTTGATGCCTTGTTGAAGAAGCCTCATTTAAGCATAATTGAAATCCATTGGAGTAGCCTCTTGGTAACAGATCTTGATAACCTTTTTTGGAGCAGTAAAATGTATCTATGATAAATCTCTTGATGATGAGAAACCTGACCTATGACAATCTGAGACATAATGTGGGATATGATCTGTAGCGGATCTTGTTTTTTTTGGAGCAGACTTTGGAGACTAATTGAAAGAGATTAGATTCTTGACCTAAGTACATTGGAAGATATGTCAAACATACCATTGAATGCTTCTGAATAAATCCATTGAAGCTTATTTGAAGTATCTTGGAGGCAATATATACCACCTATAGAAGAATTTGTTGAAGTAAAACTTACCTGCAGTGAGGTTTCCACCTGGATCCAACATTATGTATGGAACCATAACACCCCTGACATTCCAAACAAAAGGATTATCAAGAAAAATCAAGGAAATTTGTAACTTGTTTTGAATGAAAATTTGTACAAAGACTTAAAGATACATTGTTGAAACATAAAAGTATATTTTGGATGCACTATTACCATATTTTATCAAAGTGTTTGTTATAAATACCAACACATTTCTTGGAGCTCACATATGTCAACAAATAAAAAATGTGGAATGTGATGGCAAATGAATTCATTGGTTACTTGTTTCCACCTAATGGTTTACTTTCTCTTACAATTTGTTAAGGATGGAATAAGCCAGATCAAAGAACCAAATTTGAAGCCTATTTCAGACCTGTGTAGGTTAGCTCCAACATAGATAGGTTGGCTCCTCCACTAAAGATATATTTTCCTCCTCAAAAAGACATGATATTTCAATAGGTTTGAACGAGTATAAATAGAGGTTGAACTTTCCTCCATTTCAACCTTCACTCGTCCAAAAATTAAGAAGAGGATAAGAAAATAAAGTGAAAAGAAGAACATGAATAAGGACTAAGATTAGAAGCAAGATTATTTTGTGGCATATCTCCTAAATAATGAAATTATCTGTGATCCATCTCTGTACTAAAAAGACCAAAGTCTTTGTGATTCATCTCTGAGGCATAAGACCAAAAGTATGAAGTAATTTCTGTGAAAATTAAGCGAAACAATTTTTTGCATGGAGGTAAAGGTATATTAAAGGGGCCAAGACCCTGTGGATTATATTTGAGAAAGTAGACCAGAAATTTGTGAGAAAGAACTTAGATCCTAAGGTTGAATTTACATGTGAAAAAGTATTGTATCACTTGTGGAAGAGGGAGACAAAATTATGTGTTTTCTTAAGATTGTCATGATGTTGAGAAGGGACTATTATTTATATTTATTCTTTGTTTTAGGGCAGCATAGCCTCAATAATTCACACTAGTATTATATGATCCCAAATAGGGTTGAGTCTTAGCTTATGAACATGAGTGCTAGATAGGGGATAAAGTGAGGAACTAGTTCAACAAAGGATTTTACGAGTCGCTACATTGGAGATTGGATACCAAGTGATTTGACGAGTGAAATATATTTTATAAGAGAAGACATTCCTGGAGCATTCATAGAAGACCTTGTTTGAAGCATTGTTGAAGATCTTGTTGAATACTTGAAGTGCTATTGAAGAAGCCTCATTTGAGAAAACTTGAAATCCCTTGAAGTAGCCTCCTGGTATACAACATCTAAGTAGCATGATTCAGTTACTCTATTCAATGTATTAGTAAAACATTGAAATATATGAATGTAAAAGTAACAAAACACATAAATGAAATTGATATAATCTTAGTATTAATATAAATAGGAGAGAGTTTAAAACAAAATATAGTGTTGATCTTGTAGAGATCTCCCCAAGTTAACTTGTCCTTCCATGTCAAAAAGCACACCTCAGTGTCACCCTAATTCATGAATATGGTGTCTCCTTTAGATTCAAATTAGCAACATGAGGGAATGATCAATCTCCAAAATCCAATCCTGATGTTGTGGATGGCAGTAAATATATAGGAGAGTGTGCTATTTTAGGAATTCTTATCCATTTAAAAATAGAGGATTGAGATCCACTTACGATGAGAGGATGAGCTCAAGGTATAGGAGCTGAAATCTACAAGGTATGATTAGATAGGTCTTAAGCTTCTTATCCAAGGTAAATGGTTAAAAATACTGTTGGAAGCTTGTGGAAGAGGAAGCTTTGAGATTCTTTTTAATTTTCCCAAATTTCTAGAATTAGCGCACCCCAAACAAGGGACAACATGTTGCTGATCAGCACTAGTGTAGAATGGAGCAACCTATTTTTTATCATCACTAGTGAATAATGGAGCAATTGGCTACTGAATGCAGGTCCCTAAAGGACGAGGGTGAGATCAGCCTTAAAATCATTGAA